>CM073760.1:60107965-60650465 GCA_037127475.1 Arma custos | reverse complement strand
TACTACTATATTATCTTAAATATCTATTTACTGTTAAAGATATATATTAATTATATATATAAATTAATATATTAATTATATATATATATAAATTAATATATTAATTATATATATAAATTAATATTTTAATTATATTATATATAAAAATTAAGATAATTTTGGTTTAATTTCAAACGTTCTTGGAAGCTGGGTAGTTCAGTATATAGTGCGCGAAGTTGTTCTGAAGATCCCAGATTCTATCCCGCTATGACATAAAAATTATTTAATCTTTTAACAGTCATAGATGAACTCTATTGGATTTGTAAAGATTCCTTTAGGTCACCCAACCTCTGTAAATCGGAAGAAAAACCTGGCGGTTGAGTGTGATTTTGAACGAATTCTTCACTTCATTAACATTTTGTTAGAAACAAAATAGTCCTTATCATGTACTGAACCCATGCCATTCATTGATTGCAGTGATACAGGTTCAAAAGTTCTGAAAAAATTAAATCAATGCTGCAGTTTTGAATAATCGTGTTTTAATGTGTTGTTTTGACACTGCACTTCGACTTCCAATGTTTGTTTATTCATTTAACGTCACTTTATGCTGCTATGGCTAACCGGGCGATGCTACAGTGGAAGCCCTAAATTTTGCCTATCTGGGTTCAATTAGATAGGAATCTTTAACGTTTAACGTCCCTTCCAAAGGACGGCGGAACCAAGGTTTTTTTTTATTGTATTATATAGAAAAAAAGGGTTCAGTAAACTTAACATTCCTGTTTTTTTATTTCCTCTTTATTACTTAGAATTTAACTAAAACATTTTACAAAAGCAAATATTATAAATTTCGCTTCACTTGATCCTGATAAATAACGGTGAGAACTGCTTTAACAACCTTCACGAAATATTCGGGACAGTGAGGAGAAAAAAAAAGTCAGTTTTCCTTAACTGATGCACGCCACGCATTGGCCGACTTGCACGACGGTGTTCCGAGGTTCGGATCCGAACTGGCACCTTTTCGGGTCGGCAGCGAAGCAGGTTCGATAGTTCTATCGATTGTATCAATAATCCCCTTAAACGGCTGGATAAGGAATGAACACTCTCCAGTTAACTGATTTTTTTTTGCTCAAGAGAGGATTTCAGGAAAGTAATTTGAACCAAGGAGGTCGGCCCCGTAATTAGATGCGAAAAAAACTAACAATTTGACAAATATTTTTTAGTAGGTTATTTATTATGCAAAAGAACACCAAAGCCATTGGAATCTTGATGGGTTTCAAAATGGTCGCCTTTTGACTTTTTTTTCAACTATCACTTCCAAACGGAGAAATTTAGCATGTTAAGGAATCAAGTGACATAACCAAGTCTCCTCAAAATAATAATTTAATTATTTAATATGATCGTAAACTATGAGATTTTTTTTTTAGATGGCCAAGATGTATTTTTTCTTTTAACCTGTGTGAAAGATTCAGAGATACATAGGAAGTACAAAAAAAAAAATTCTAATAGAAAGAAAAACTAAAAATCCGGTTCATTGACTGAAAGGAGTAAAGATCGAACTTTGCAGAAATAAATTAAGAATAATTTGGTAATATTGTTTTCTATGTTTCTAGACCCGATAATAGTTTCTTGTCCAAATGATATTGACATTTATGATTTTTAAAAAATCGATAGAACATGCAAAAAGTTGGTTATATTTTTTGCATCTGGCTCATGTACTAAAAGAATGAATGAGCGCAGGATTCCCTGAAGTGCTCTAATATCATTATTTTTTGAAGGAATGAATTAAATATTCACAAAATTATTTTCTAAGTTTCTAGATCTGATAATACTTTCTTTTTCGAGTTAATAATATAAAAAATATTTTAATAGTTGTGTTCATACCTCATTAACCATGCATTGCTGCCCCTTGCGCACTATATAAGAACCAATCCATTTTGTTAAGCATATATTGATTTAAATATATTGAAAATTGTGCTTTTAAGCAAATAAATGCGTTATTAAGTTCTTACGTATTCATATTTAGATATTTCTGGTTTGACTGATGAACTACGGAACTTAAAATATTAGGCGTTCGGGATCAAAAGCGGATAATTCAAAGATTTTAAAAATTAATTTTTCCGCATTTTTAGTCAGGCATTATTGTCTAACTGTTAGACTCTAATATGCTTTACCGCCTTATTTTTCAAGGTTTTAGTCCGGTTTTGAACATTAGGTTTCAGGAGGAAAAAGTATTATATTGCTTGATTAAACTGGTGAAAAATGTGAAAAAGTGGATTCTTTGAAATTTAGGATGCCTTGTATGATGCTAGTCTAGTGAATTTTTATGATCTTGACTTTATGAGAGAATGAAGTCACATTACATTATTTTCTTGTTATTATTACTAAATTATTCATCTCTGGTAATTTAGAATTCAGTCTGAAGGAAACTGTCTCTTCAGATCCAAGTTATGTAATGCGACATAATTGTTATAATCAGTCACTAACTCGGCCACCAACAACTAAATTACTCTGTAAATGAATTGTCCTAATGCCAATAATTACTTTTGTCCTTACAATGTCTAGTTAATCGCCTTAATGACGGTTGGCATCACGGGCGAGTTGAGCCGAATGGCCGCCGTGCCGGATAAAGACCCAAGGCGAAGACACCCGACTGCTTAAGAATGCCCAATTAAACTGAAGACCCCCCTCATCCCCCCCCCCGGCTCTAACAAAGGGATTGACCCATTTCCCCAAGACTCTGGTCTAACGAACCCGGATTGCTCTGACGAATGTCCTAGCAGTCATTAGAGTCCCTCAACAAAAAAAGAAGAAACAAGACTGCCGTTGGTAGTATTCTCACTAATAATCCTTGGAGCATCCTGTATTTAAAAGTTATCAATATCAACCGCTTCCAGTGAGGGCTTTGAAAAAGTCTAATTCAGATGCGGGTGGTTTATTCCATATTCAGTTGTTTTTTTTTTCTTCACCATTTCAGGCTACTTCAACCCCACCCAAACCGACTAGTTTCAAACCTTCTTCATTTCCCGATAATCCTCCGAGGCGTCTGAAAATAATAATGGCTCCGTGACCTTCTGAGTTTAATTTTTTATTTTAGTAATACCAGTGGATACAAAATTCGGTACATATACTTGTTGTAGTGTTGTAATATAGTTGTAAATTTCAATAAATAAATGTTTAAAATAAGTTTATTCGACTCAGATGCATTTGTGTGACGTCGTCCTCTCCGCACTGTTATCAATTACTTTTATTATTTGTATGAAAAGAGGTAGCTCAATGTTTAGAGCGCTGAGTTTCTGCGGCCTCGGCCTCAAATCCGGCTGCTGCATATAAATAATTTATTCTGTTAACAACCATTGATAGACCCTGTCGGTACTGCAAACTTTCCTTGAATTCACCTAGCCTCTATGAAGTGGGGAACCTTAATTGAGGGAAAAACCTGATGATTGAGTATTACCTCGGCTTAATTACCTTGCTACACAACCGTTAGCTTAGAAACAGTGCAGTCTCTAACATGTACTGAATCAAGATACACCATGGGTTCTAGCCTTATAGTGTTTTTTTGGCTCAATATTCACTTTTATTGCGGCTGTTTCACCGAAACCATAAACCAGTCATACAGATTAAAAATATCCGAGGTTGGAATCGTAATTGTCTGTTGAAGCGCATTGAAACACAGCCCGAATAAAAAAAAGAGAGAGAGTGAGAGAGAGAAAAAAAAGACGCGTTCTAATCGGAAACCCGCTGCCCTGAGCCAATATTCAAATGATGAGCTTGTAATAGGCCCGAGGGAAAAACTGGATCTGCTAAAAATGTGGACGGGTTATTGATGCCTTGTTGGTCGAGGCTAATGCACAGATATGACGTTGGCAAATGACTTCGATGGCTTATTAAGGCCGCCATGTTTTTGTTGGACGTTTAATAAAACGGAATTCGATACCGTTGTCTATCTTCGACCTCTTTAGGGAGCAATCCAATCAACCAGTTCTTCGTTCGAGAACGACTGTAATGTTCTCTCCAATGCACTGCGTATAAATTCCCATAGGCAACCAAGTTACTGTTTTAGTACATGATTCGGTACTTGTGTATTAGCCGGTCTGCTGGGACTGCTATCCGCTATTATTTATAACCTGAACACAGATAATTCTGATACCGATAGCAACTACCTTATTATTCATATTAATGGAAATTGAAATATACAAAATTTAATAATAAAATGAAAATTCTAGACCCCTCCAGCCATGCTCCTATTCTTATAGTAACGTTTATCTACACTTTTGACGAAAACACCTCTATTTCCATCCTTGTCAAATTCCATTTGATGGCCTCTTTCACATAATTTCATCTTCAGAATTATTCCGAAATTCAGGAAGTACTACACAGCTCTTTCCTTTAAAGACGGCTATTCCCAAACTGTTATTATGCTCATTTAAAATAAACAATAACAATATGAATGGAACAAAACACCAAATTTAATTTGATAAACTATTCAGAAATTTAAATAGGCATTAATCAAAATATAAACAAGAAAAAAAAATACAGAAAACAATTTAATAACGCATACACAAATAACTCTTATGATATGAGTGATATGAGATAGATAGAAGATAGATTACACGAGATAAGGAGGTAGGTTTCATGCAAACCGGCTAATACACCAATACCTTCAATTAATAACTATAGTTATTGTTTTAATATACAGTAAAAAGACAATATTTACCTAACTTAATTTATTTTTATCAATAAAACCTAACAATACTCGTGCATTACATGAGATTCCACCTGCCAAACATAAACTTCCTAGTTTTTAATCATGTGCTGTTACAGTATACAGCCATGGTATAACTGTTACTCATTATAAACATTTTTATTCAGTTTATTGAGTAGCATGGAAAAAAAATTATATTTCTTGACCTTTTAAAATATATGCTTTTATCGTTGTTGGGACTCTGTCAATAATAATAAAACTATATAAAAACTAACGTTTCGAGATTTTTTTGTTCTCGTATTCATGCTGATTTGATGACGAGATATTTTGCACTTTATCACTCAGTATAAACGTACTGTTTCAGGACATTACTAAAAAATACGCACACGCACATACACATATATACACCTATAAATAAATTAAACTGATAATTATCTTGGCACTTTACTTCTTTTCGTTTTTTACGAGTTATTACTTATGGTTTTTCCTTCATTCTTTCGGCTCTGGGAGTTTCAACGTCGTTAAATCGAGTAAAACTACTCTCTAATTGAAGTCGAGTCTTGCAAGTACATTTGCAGTAATTGGAACAACTCCAGCACTTAGTTCGCCTTCCATTGCCTACTTTTCGTGATTTCCGTGGAAATTAAAGTAAATATTCTATGAAACCATTGTTAATTAGGAAAATATTTTTTAATAATACTTTATAAACGCATTAATGAATTTACGGAAAGGTACAATCCACTATTTTGTATACAATATATTTCATGTAAATACGCGGATTTTTTTTATATTATGTTTTATTATGATACTTTACTGTTTTGACGGTGATTTGACTAATCCCTACGTTTTATACGAAAGTTTTATAAAAGATGGAAAGAAAAAACTCATACCTCCTAACTTAGTCAATTTTTGTTTCAAAGTTTATTTCATTGGTTTTTTTAGTAAGCTCCTATTCAATTAGCATGATTAGTAAATACTTAAAGTGTTAATAAATATTTCCTAATTAATATTCTATATACAACTTTAAATTTAATCTAAATATTGTATACCTTTGTTTCAATCCTATGTTTTAGATGTTTATTTTTGTATGAATTTTTTTTTGTTATTAGTTGAAAACAACAACAACTTTTTAGCAGAGTAAAACCGGTCTCAATAAAAAAGCCAGTCTTATTCGTTTTCAAACATAACAGCCTGCAAGCTTGCTCACATAAACCTGTTACGCTTTTAATATTAAATTTTACTTTCATATGGTCATCATATGGTCTGAGATTTTCATCAACAACCTGCCTATCTATTTTTACATTTATTTCCGATTCTATCTAAAATGCTTAGAATTAAATAAATGATTTTTTTTTTTTTCAGAACCACCTTCTGCTCCTCAGAACCTTACCGTTAGCTTCATGGACCAGAGTACAGTCAGCCTTTCTTGGACAGCTCCTAGCTTTCTCGGTGGCAGAACTGATATTACATACAGGATACAGTGTGATATATGTGGTCAAGCAGTCACCTATAGTCCACCGACTGTAAGAATATTTATCGATTATTATTGCTAACTCAATTGTTTAATCAAATTAATATTATTTACTTTAGTTTTTGAAGATGTTATCTAAAACCTATTCTAGTTTATTTCCCGTACTTTAAACACTATTATTCCTAGCTTAGTGTAAATATTTAAATATTACTCTCTGTCTGTCCTGTCTTTTCTCTATTATTACCCTCATATTCTTTTACAGGAGAGTTTTGATGAGACTAAAGTTACCATCAGCGGCCTAAGTCCCGTTACTACTTACAAATTTCAAGTATATTCGGTCAATGGTGTCAGTTCTGTATCGGGCAGTGATGGAGAATTTGTAGACATCACTGTGACTACAGAAGCTTCAGTCACTTCCGCCATGGTACATAACGTTCGAGTGACGGCTGTCAAAGCTTCTGAAGTATCTCTTGCTTGGGATCCACCTATATCACCTGACCCAGACTCAGAAGTTTTGGTTGAAACTTATGAGGTAAAGTATGACTATTAAAATGATTACATTTAATGGACATTTTGAATGTTCTAGTCAATCTTGTAATGTTAGAGCTGAAATAATATTTTATTAATACTCATTAAACCTGATGTTATTTTTTAAAAACATTACATTTTCTATTTATCTGAACTATTTCTATTTGTGTGTTTTTCATTTATTTGTTATTTTTCGAAAGAATAAGAACTTTAGAATAGTCACTCTTATATACTTTTTAGAAGCTTGATAATTAAATGAAAAGTTGAGCTCTAAATAGGTGGTTTTGAACCCTTTAAAGTTATGATTATTTTTAAATGAATTTTTATTTTCATTTAATAAATAATTAATTCTACTTAATAATTCAAGTAAAAAATTAATCTTTATCATTCAATCTTCAGGTACGCTGTTTCTCAAAACAAGATAAGGAAGACATGAACGCTACAAGCAAGTTGACTAAAGAGCCAAAAGCAACTATTACTGCTCTTAAACAGCGAACAGAATACGTGTTCCAAGTTAGAGCTAAAACAAATCATGGCTGGGGAGAATTCAGCCAACCTGTTACGAAGACAACTGGACAAGTTTTAGGAACCCGTAAGTAGCTCAATTCCTATCTTAAAACAATAATTTATGCTATTAAATTATTAAAAATCGTTTACCTGAAGTTAATTAAATACTTGAATATAGTATAGTGAGTAAACCATTATATCAAAATTGTTGAAATTAATTTTTCTTTGTTTTAGCTTATATTGTCGATGAAGATAACATGCAAGTTCGCATAATTGCTGGAGCAACAGTTGCCGTTGTTGTACTCCTTGTTATAATAATTATTATGACAGTATTTTTCCTGCGAAGGTTTGTACCATCAATTTTTTTAACAGTCTCAATTATATAAAATGTGATTACTAAATAAATTATAAATTAATAATAAATTAACTAAATGTTATATTTTCAGCCGTGGAAATGATGAATGCAATAAAAAACAACCCAGTGACTGTGATACATTAGAATACCGAAACGGAGAAGGTAAAAATCTTTTTCAAACACTCGTAACTAGTTAGAATATTATTATTATTTTTTTTGTTTAGGATAAGAATAATATAAAGATGGCAAAACTATTTTATTTACTTTTATTTGAAGACTATGCTTATCTGTTAAATTGCATCGGGTTATTTTTTTAATCATTTGTTATAAGATTCAATCTTGATCTCTCTGCCATTCTATTATTGATATCTGTTTGAATTCTCGTCACTATTCCTTCCACTGTATAGCTTTATAATATTAATTATCTTTAAAAATGATATAATTTAAAAAAACAAATGAAAGGTAAATCCTCGGATATTATTTTTATCAATCCCCTCATTTTCCAGTTATTTTACTGTTGTTTTTTTAAACTCTGGCATTGGCTTAGATCCCGGAAACATTTAAAATTAAAATTATCATTATTAGGTTAACTTTTGATGATTAAGGATCACCTCTATTTTATTTTACCTTTTTTTAAACATTTTTGTTCATACTCAGGCTAAATCATGAATTTTGTTGACTTCTTACTTTTATAAAAACATAAAATTATAATTTTTTTATGTTGTGTGAAATTTAGTTAAAATATGAACTGATGTGCAATTTTCGAAAGCTTTATGAAGTTTAAAACACTCATTTTTGTTATGATTTCAAAGTACATTATCAAGTTTTATTACATAGCACCCATGATTTTATTATATGTTGATTTGAAAAAAACAATTTTTTTTTGCCATTTATATTTTATTCTTGTCATTGTTTTATTTATTTGAATAATTATGAAGTAAGAAACACATTGTTAACAAATAGTGACCCTTAGCCTACCTATTAACACCTAGTGCCCAATTTGTACCCTTACTAACCAGCCTTTTATTTTCATGTCTTTCCTAAGGACTAGTTGTTACCTACAGTAAGTTATTTGGGACACTTTTTTTTTTTTTTTTATTGTTTCTCTTTTTCTTACTTTTCTTTTATCTTTTTTTTTTTCGTTTTCATAGCATGAATTTATCATTTTGCTTCCTTGTTTTTTATGCCTTTCAAATGTTATGCCTGCTCTCTTAAACAAAATCATAACAGAATGTGTAATGAGTCTGTGTTATTTTTTCTTTTTTTTTTTATAACCATCTTGTTTTTCCCTCCAATTACTCTTGACTTAAAAAAACAATTTTTCCATTTATTTTTTTTAATGATTAATATCTGATATGTAACCTTTTTTTGTTTTGTTTTTATGTTTGTGCTTATTGTTGCGCTTTGGCTTTTGTGTATCCCTAGTGTTTTCTGTTTTTTTTTTAGTGCACTGCAATTTGGATAACCCTCCCATTGTTACCACGCATACGAATGGCAGTAAGTAGTTTATTGCAAATCCTCTTTACTTTCACCTTAGTTATTATTAAAATCTCTTTGTTACTATCATTTTTTTAATTATTTATTATTAAATCGAGAAATATTTCCTTTTTTAAGTAACGAGTTGTTCAGTATATTTTAATTTATTATTATAATTATTATTATTTCTAAAATATAGTAGAGAAAGAAAGGAATAATGATGAAAGCCATTTTTATGAGTGGCTACCATCCCTAATTATTTTTAATCAATTAATGATTATAAATATTTTAATTTAACAAATTAATGTTTTCCAGTGACAACACCACTTTTTACACAAGTTGGTTCAACTGCTTCTCGGACTTACATTGATCCTCACACTTATGAAGATCCTAATCAGGCTGTGAAGGAATTTGCGAGGGAAATAGATGCTTCTTATATAACTATAGAAGCAATTATAGGTAGGTTGATTATAAGATTACTTATTTTAGTTGGATATCTGAAACAAACACTTATTGAACTCATAATGTTGCTATGAGGTCAGACTAACTAGTCTTAGAATGAATTATGGTGCTTTTCAAGATTGATTCTATAAAACCTTGTTGGTTAAAAAAATCTCTCTCAGAGGCTGTTAAAAATGAGGACTAATGTTCCAAAAAAAAGTAATATTTTGTCTTTCTGCCACTCACAAACAAGTAATCTATTTACTATATAGTATATTAAATAACAAAATGAATAGGTCATAACTCTAGACGAAAAAACATTAACAATTAGAGCCAATAAAATGTAATTGATTTTCAACTAACTAAATCCATTCATCCATCCACAAAAAATATTTATCCTGAAACTCAAAATATCATTACTATAAAAGAGTGATACCGTCAGAAGCAATTTATCCCGCTGAAACCCTTTGTCTGTGCAACAGAGGTTTTGTAGAAAATTTGGACAAGAAAAAAATACAAATAATAACAAGGAAAATTACAGGCACAAAATTAGTATATAATTGGATAAAATTAATTGCAAATGATAAACTTTACTTTAATTTCTGATATGATAAGCCACTCACATGCTGTGAGGTGAAGAAAATTAGATTAAACAGATTTTTCCTCCGAAGTAAAAAAAAAAAATCAAGTGATAAACGGTTCATTCTGGTCAAAGAGGTGAAAAAATATATAGGAATTAACATAATAAGAAAAATTATAACAGATGGAGAAAGCGATAAGAGAATATTAAATAATGAAAGTAAAAGGTTGCAAGAAGCACCACAGTAGACCATAAATAAACTATTGGAGCAACGGAAGAAAGAAATATCCGAAAGTATTAAAAAGTATTGATCAAACAGATAATCATGCAATGTACACCAATAAATAATTGATAAAATGTGTACCTAGGTGATCAATTAGAAAAAATAAAATAAAAAATATTTATGTTATCAATTTAAAAAAAAAATCAATCAATAAAAGTTGAACAAGTTGTTTAACAGGTTTTATTTTAGTTTTATATTTATTTATTTATCTGCTGTTTAAGAATGGTTACACACTTTTTTTTTTAAATAAATGTAATTTTTTGTTTTATTTCAATATGATTAAAATATTTAAAAATACTGTTCAGTTATAATATTATTTATTTTTTTAAATATTATTTCTAGGTGGTGGTGAATTCGGTGATGTTTGCAGAGGTAAACTGAAACTACCACCAGACGGGAGATCAGAAATAGACGTCGCTATAAAAACTTTAAAACCAGGCTCCGCCGATAAAGCAAGAAATGACTTTTTGACTGAAGCCTCTATAATGGGACAGTTTGAGCATCCCAATGTCATTTTCTTACAGGGTGTTGTAACTAAGAGTAATCCTGTCATGATAATAACTGAATACATGGAGAACGGCTCCCTAGATACATTCCTGAGGGTATTTGTTTATATTATTTATATAATTATACATAAATAAATGTTATATTTATAAAAAAAAAGAAGTTAAAAATAAACTTTTAATTAACTTTATATATATATTTATTTCAGGCTAATGACGGCAAATTCCAAATTGTACAGCTAGTTGGAATGCTTCGTGGAATAGCTTCTGGTATGCAATACCTCTCAGAAATGAATTATGTCCACCGAGACTTAGCAGCTAGAAATGTTCTTGTAAATGCCCAGCTTGTTTGCAAAATTGCTGACTTCGGTCTGAGCAGAGAAATAGAAAGCACGACAGAGGGTGCTTACACTACTAGGGTAAAGGTCTTGGGCTTTTATATTATTTTTATTTATTTTATTTTTTGTTACTTTATTCTTATCTTTTGCCATTGACATAAGTACTAAAACATTGCATTTTATTCCAGGGGGGCAAAATCCCAGTGAGATGGACGGCTCCAGAAGCAATCGCTTTTAGGAAATTCACATCAGCATCAGACGTTTGGTCTTTTGGTATAGTTTGTTGGGAAGTTATGTCTTACGGAGAACGGCCATACTGGAACTGGAGCAATCAAGATGTTATAAAATCCATTGAAAAGGGCTACAGGTAAAGTTTGTTTTTATGTATAGAGAAATGCATTTTATGAAGTCAGGTAGTTTAGTATGTTAGGGCACTTTGCTGCAAGTCTGGATATCCTGGGTTTGAGACCGGCTGTGGAATGATAATTCTGCTATCACATGTAGTCAATCATTTGGGATCCTGATACTCTCCTGTGCCTCACTGTCCTTAGTTATGATTACTGTTAATTTGGGGAAAACTTGGTGATTATGTGTGATCTTGGGCAAATCACCTCTCTGTTCAATCATTGGATTAGAAACATCTTCAGTCTTACCAAGTACGACACTCTAGGTTCGCAAAGATACATTTTTTAAAATGTAATAAAGTATCCCACTAGCATTGCCATTCATTCGAAATGATGATACATGGAAGTTTTATTATAAAGATGTTATATTATATTTAACAGTTCTAAAAAATTGGGCTGCAAAAATTTCCATATTTCTACTATAGTTGTTTACTTCTGAAGTAGATGTGTTGTTACACAAATCTTGACAAGTTCTTATATTTGGTAGGTTACCTGCTCCAATGGACTGTCCTGAGGCCATTTATCAACTGATGCTTGACAATTGGCAGAAGGAAAGGACCCACAGGCCTACATTTGGATCCATTGTGAAAACACTAGATAAACTTATTAGGTGTCCTGATACGTTGAGAAAAGTGGCCCAAAACAGGTGAGTCAAAATGTTTTGTTTTTTTAATCAATTATTTAAGTGTTAACTGTTATATTACTAAATATCAAAATATTTTAATATTTAATATTAAGTAAAGTTATTATTTAATTTAATGATAGCAAAATGGCATATATTGCTAGAATATAAACTAATGAACTAAATTATTGTACACTTGCCTCTACGATGCAAACATACTAATTTTCATTTTTGTGGTGCAACTACAGCTATCATAGGTTGTTTCTCCCAAACTTCTAGCTCTAAAATTGTGAACTACTGATTCACAGGTCTTTAATTTTCTTATAATACAGATTACATTGTGTATATTTCATACACATACATACTCATTTTTACTTACTTAGATTGTATTTTGACTTAATATATTAATGCTATTGTAAATTTATAAAGTAATAAGGTACAGGGAGCAGGCTTTACAATTATCTATAAGTTTTAATCACTACAAATTGCCTTTTATTTAATTTAAAGATTAAAATGAACTGCAATATTTGAAAAATTAGATGCTCTTCTGTGCATACTCATGTCAAATTCCACATTCTGATGCCAAAAGGTTGTAATTAGGTGACAGTATCAACCAGAGTTTAAATAAAATAAAACAAAAGTTTTGCTGTACAAATTTTGCATGACAGTAAAATTTCTGCATGATACTTTCAGTTTATTTTTGTTTGTTTTATATTTTCCAAAATAAAATTTATTAATTTTTTTTTACAATATGTCTAATATCTTAATTGATTTTTTAAAATAAATTATGAGTGTATTGCTTCTATATTATAGTAATTTGTGTTTTGAAATATTATGGTTTGTGTAAATATATTAAAGCAGAAATTATGAAAATCTATGTTGTTTTTTTAATGTTTTATTTTTTCTTGATGGATTTATTTATATCAATAAAGAACTCTTTGCTATTTGTATTACTCTGGTTTATTATTATTATATTTCATAAATATTGTTATTTATGCATGTTTATTGTAGTTGGGAATTGGTAGCGGATTTAACTGCTTTTTCGCTACTTATTCAAAATAACTTGTTCATTTTTAATTTTGTATTATAATTTTTGTTTACTATTAACATGGCTGCAAATTTGCTGAGCTTTCTTTTTTTGTTTTGTTTTGTTGTTTTGCTCTTGATCGCATTGTGTTGGTTGAAGGCGCCCACCACCTCTAAACCCATATTACGTTCCTGTGGCTTATAGGCGCCCTGAGTGGGTCTCCTTGCATCAGGATTAGCCATGCCTTTTAGAGCCAAGGTACGCGACGAACTTTTAAAATTCAATCGTAGCAAAAAAATTAGTGTTGCAAATTTCTTTTCTGCAACTTCTCAATAGTAGTTTAGTCTTTACTCAAATTCAATGATGTCCATTTTATCAACATTTCATATTTGTTCCTATAATTTATTCTTAAAAGATGTTTATTAAGAATGTAAAATCAAATAATACCTTTATTTATTTAATTTGCATAATAGTTCATATTTATAAATTTTTGATACTATGGATATTATTTATTTTTAAAGAGTGTAGTCGGTTTTTAGTGTACAATTTATAAATAACCTTTTTAAAATGACTAATTATTGAAGTAAATATTTTTATTAACTTGGTGGAGGTTTTTGTTTGTAGCCTAATACTTTTAATTTGATTATTAACTAACTATTTTTCATAATCTACATCACTTTTTGCTTTTATATAAATATAGATTGATAAGGTATTAGTGTCAGTATAGGTATAGTTTTAATCTTTGATAACTTCTATCTTAGCAACGTAGAGTATTCAAACATAACTCTTTCCTAATCATTCACTAATCAAAACAAGTTTTTTAATCACTTAGATTTTTCAACCTTCACATCTTCTTCACAACATTGACAAAAATATTTTTTTATTAATGCCATACAGTCTGTGTTTACCAATTCTTGATACATTTCTCATCTGAGGACTACTATTTAATCTGGCTAGAAATATTCTAGTGTTGCCTTAACAATTGTCTAGGAAGCAAATAAAAAATATTTCTTGCTTTTGAAATAATCCTTAATCTTAATATATGGAGTAATAATACATGGTGTAATATGGTATAAAATTACACTGTTGTGTAATTGTATAATTTTACAACACTTTCAGTATTGTGAGTAGAGTTAGTGACGTAGTTACACCAGGCCCACCACACCCCGCCCCTCTACAGCCCTGAAGATGAACGGCAATATGGATCGAAACGTTAGTTCTTTAATAAACATTTCTCCCTACTTAAGATAAATTTATTGAACTCCACCCGGAATAAAACGCATCAATAAATTGATATCAAAGTTAGAAATGAATAATTGTTCCAAACTGAAGTTTTTTTGTAGTACCGCAAAGGGTTATAAATGTTACATCAAGCACTGAATATTATTAAACTTAAATAGACTAGAACTAGTAAACTTTAAAGATTCGGGAGAAGAGATGAATCTAATGAAATGACAAAACTACAAACTTCATTATAATTCAAAATATGTCTATTGATTTATATAAAATTAAAGGAAAAATCTGAGATGTATATTAATTCAAAAATAAGATTGGTTATTAAAAATACTAGTATGAAATCTAAGTATAAATTTCAACAAATTAGTCTGCAGTATCAGAAAAAAATAAATATGGCTTGGGTTCCTCTTAGAGTTCTCTGTTATTCTGAGGGTGAAGTTAAAATTTTTGTTAATATGTTGCCAACAACTTCCTAACTAACTAAATTGATCTGACATCCCATTTTTCAATAAATAGTAAACTTTTTAAGGTGATGAAAACTTGTTTTGATTGTTTAATTAATTGTGTGAGTATATTAATATACCATTTGGCAGGGCTGTAGTTATTTTAACCCATAAAAGAATTATTTATTATTATTATGAGCTTTATAGACCGAAGTACAGTAGAACCCTAATCAACTGACAGTAAAAAAAAAAAATATTTTCTTAATTAATTTGTTTTCACAAATTTGATTAGTTTCATAATTTGCACTATTATCAGAACTGAATTTTATTCAAATCACTGAAGTGAATAACAGCTTAACAGTAGATTAACTGTCTATTACCTATACCTTAAAAATGTAAAGTTAAAAAAAAAAAGGTTTATGTATCTCAAATTTGTCAATATCCCTAATAACATTTGAAATTTTATTTAATTCATTTTTTAGTATAAAATTATGTTATGTATAAATAAATAATACAATTATTTTTTTTATTTTAAAAACAAATTTTTATCTTTTGCTAATTTCAAAGTAAAATGATAAAAAACAAGCTGAGTAAAAATTATGATCACTAGTGATACATTTTCTCTGTTGTTTTTTTTTAGTTAAAAGAATTTTTTCTGTTATCAAACTATGTTGTTGTTTTTTTAATGTTTTTTAAATATTTTATTTGAAAAGAAAAGACATGACCAGGACCGGGACTCGAACCCCCATATCCGTCGTGGAACTTAACCACCTCAGCCATCCTGGTTCGCTTCTCGGTCAGACATTTTTTTTTTTTTTTCATTGATCCTATATCTCTGTGTTAATGGTTTGACTTTGTTCCTAAGTTTTTCTGTTCAGTTTTGTTAAATATTTTGCATAAGTAACTTTTAGTAGTGTTCAAATTAGTATGGGTGAAAAAATAAACTTCTAAGTGGTAAAAGCAGAGAAATTATAAGGATTAGAAGTATTTGGTAAAAATATATGTATTAGTGAAATCACTAACACTCTTGTGGCAAACAATAGGATTAATTCTTCTCCATCTTTGACTTCCTCTTATGCCATTGCTAGTGTTAAGGATTGGATTAATTATTACAAAAAAAAAATCTGAAAGTTATAAAGGCCATTTTAACCTACCAATTAATTTTTTTTTTTTTAATTTTCAACTATTAACGGTTTAAATTAATATGTAATTTACCTGGTTAACCGGGTCCCTTGTATAATTGCTGATGCCTCAATCCAGAGTGAAACAGATAAGTGAGGTTCTACTGTACCTTAGTTTTTATCACATTGAAATAATAACTATGGTTGAGCCATCTATGTGTTTTATTACATTTAGCTTGATTCCTTCTTTTTTTTTCATTTTATCTCCCAATGAAAAATATAAAATAGGTATATCAGAAATCTTTTCTTTTACATTTTATCTACCTATTTACATACAATATGAAATGAGCATGGCCCTATCAGAGAGAATGAGATACACTTAATTAATTAATACATGTGCTGTAAACTGTGCTCGGTTGCTTAACACATAGCATTCCACATCATACGAGGGTGGTCTGAAAAGTTTCCGACCTAACAAAAATACAAGACATTTTTTATGAATTTTTTTTTTATTTTTCAACATAGTCTCCTTGTAACTGTACACACTTCTCCGAGCGACGCTCCCGTCCAAAAACTACTCAGTGTTTTTCTCTGCAAAATAATTGTTCATGAAGGTGATTGCCTCTTCATTTGACGAAGATCTCTGTCCTCCAAGCGCCACTTTTAGATTTTTTTTTCACAAATGAAGGTTTCCTCATCCAAATTCTTCTTTCAGCCTTCTCTTCCATTCGTCCCTGTCAAGCGCATCCTCCTCCGTCATTCCATGCCCAGCCAAGCTTTCTTCCACTTTAGCTTTCCATTGGGTTCGAGGCCTTCCTCTCTTCCTCCTTCCCTCGGCCTCCCACTCCATGACCAATTTCGGGATCCGCTTACTGTCCATCCGTTTCACATGACCAAACCATTTCAATCTTCTTTCTTCGATGACCTCTAGTATGTTCTTGTTAACTTCCATTCTTTCCCTGATGTCGCTATTTTTGACATGTTCCACTCTTGATATTCGGGCAGATCTTCTCCAGAAGTCCATCTCTACTGATAACAACCTTCTTTCCTGAACTCTATTGAGGGCCCAGGTTTCAGAGCCGTAGATCATTATACTTTGGACCACAGCACTATATATCAGTTTCTTCGTCCTTCCCAGTATATTATTACTCCATAGGAGAGAGTTTAACATGCCAACTGCTTTCCTACCATTCGTTATTCTTTTTTCTACTTCCACATTTGTGGTCCCTCCGCCATTTTTAGATGAGGGAACAAAAAGAAGTCGCTTGGGGCTAGATCTGGTGAGTAAGGCAGATGGTCAAGCAGTTCAAACCGTAATTCTCGCCATGGCAACCGCTGAGGTATTAGATTAGATAAGGTGCGTTTTCTTGAAACAGGATTTCCTTTTTCTGCAAATGTGGCCGTTTTTCCGCAAGTTCTGTCTTCAGCTTGTCAAGTAATGATGCGTAGTATGCTCTTAATGGTTTTTCCTTTTTGAAGATGATTGATTAAAATAAGTACATGACTATCCCAAAAAACAGTCACTATCACTTACACAGCTGAGAAAACAGTTTTTGCTTTTTTTGGAGCCGGTTCCCCCTTTGCAGTTCCCTGTTTGGACTGTATTTTAGTTTCAGGTGTATAATGGTCTACCTAAGTTTCATCTACAGTAATTAATCGGTGCCAAAACTCGCCAACAGAGCGTTGGAAATTTTCATTCGAACACATATTTGATCTAACGTGAGCAAACGCAGCACCCAACGTGCGGACAGCTTCCTCATATCTAAATGTTACATTCAATATGTAACAAACACGTTCTTTTGACATGCTCATATCCTCTGCTATCTCTCTCACTTTAATTCGGTGGTCATCTAGCACTTTTTTGGTTATTTTTTGTTTTGTTTTTTTGGAGAACTTTGGCGTTGTTCGGCAGAAACTTTCCTGACCACCCTTGTAATTAACACTATTTTTTTCACTATCATTATTTATTATAATTACCACAAAAATCTTTTCATCTTTGTTTTAATAGTTTTTCATTTAGTATTGTTATTATTCACACTTGTTTATTCTGTTTCATAAATTTAATCAATTTTATCTTTGATAAATATTATACAGATACAAAAATTAAAGTCTGGAGTATTATTTTTCACAATATATAATAATTATTGAAATTTAGTTGAATTGGACCTCCTGCATAACTCAACATATAGATTACTTTTAATATAGCTTAAATAAATTACTAATCAACAAAAATAACTTCAAATAAAAAATAATTTATATCTAAAAACATGTCTCTTAAATTAAAACTGAAATGATCATTAATGTAAAATGTAATGATTAGTGAATTTATCATCAAATTATCTCTGTTTTTTCCCATTTACTACTTTAATTATATTGTAATTTACTGTTGATAAATGTTTGCCAATAGTTATGTTACGAGTTTTAGTTTATGTTTAGTTTTAAATGTAGTGCAATATTTATGCCAATAATTTTTTGACTGTGATGTAGTTAATAAAAAATTAATTTTTATTTATTTCTAGATTATTAAAAATACCTTTTATTTTTCAGGGCTGGTAATCCTTTGGCTCCTGATGCCCCAGATTTGACTCAGTTCATGACTGTCTCAGATTGGCTAGCTTCGATCAAGATGTCTAGATACTTAGAAAACTTCGAGAGGGCAGGAATCACATCGATGGAGGGAGTTGTGAGATTGACCGTGCAGGAGTTGACCAGCCTAGGGATCACACTTGTCGGTCATCAGAAAAAGATCATGAACAGTGTACAGGCCATGAGGGCACAGATTTCGGCCAATCTTTCCGAGGGATTCCTTGTATAGTCCCGTTGTCCTAGGACATTCCACGTTTACTGTGATAAATCTTTAAGTATATTTGATAAAACTACCTACATTAATATAAATATTTAGGTTTTTAAAAAGAAGATGATAAGGAAAACTTTTCTTTTAGTTGTACTTAAAACAAAAAAAAAATGGAATTATTTATCATTTGTAAATTGCCTCAGAGCTAGTTTAGTCAATTTATTTGTTTTGCAAGATTAATCTCTTGTAGTGTGGATCACAAAAAAGTTTGCGGCCTGTCTTGTAACAGACATTTCCGATCGGCCTCAATAAATTGTACAAAGTCTAGGTGATTCAGAACAACTAGAGATATATAAATATTTATATAATTTGTTGAATGTCTGTTAGTTGCATTGAGAAAATCGAAATATGAATAAATGATTGGCTATTTAAAAAAAAATCATAGTAGCAATAATTAATTGATGTTAAGTGTTTTCCACATTTATCTGTTCTAAAATAATTAAATGTTTTAGATAAACTAATCCCCATGTCAGACATAGTTGTGGTATGTACTGTTTTCAACTCCCTTGTGAAAACATATTTTATTTTATTAAGTAGACGAAAATTTATTTAATTTTTCAGAGGTTGACTTATTACCATCATGTAGATTTTTAATGCTTCGAGCTAGTTAAAAGGGAATGATATATATACAATTATATAAATAAATATCATTTCCTTTTTTGTTGTTTTTGTTAATTTTGAAATTCTTGATATTGACAAGAAATATTTTTTTTTCTTTTTTTCTATCAGCTTATTTCAAACTAAATAATATGCTGATAAATAAAAATGTATATTTATTGTATCAATTGTACATAACTTATTTTGTTTATACAGTGTATACTTAATCGAAAAAATTTATTTATATGAGGCAATGATGCCGCCGTTGCCAAGTCGAGCTAATTGTAATATTCTTTTTCTATGGTAACATCTGATATCTATATTTGTAAGTTTTCAATCATTCTAATTAAATATTTTTGGAGAAAAATGTACATAAATTTATTGTTTATTCAAGTGGTGTTCTTGTACAGATAAAGAACCAACTTTTTTTCTTCAATTAAAAACAGTACGTTTAAAATTTTTAAAAAAATCTTGGATTTTGTTGAATTGATGTTGATTAATAATAATTATGAATGGGATGTCAAATTAAAGTTTCCAATAAATATAACTGAGATTTACATGCAGTAAAAATGGTTTCTTGCTTAAAAACCTTATTTATATCCTTTAACTAAAAATAATAGTGAAATAGAATATTTCGATAAAATAGAATATTTTCGATTTGGTGAAAAATTAAATTTGTTTTTATTTACTAATTCAATTAAAATTTAACATTATTATTTATTACTTTTATAAGAAGCCTATTTTTACGCCATGTTATTAGTTCCTACATTATGTTCACTTAACTGTTACCTAATTAAGTTTGGACTATACAATTCATGAACATTCCCATTTCTCCTAACTATAGTGATTGTATGTCAAGGAAAGCTTTGTACTTCATGCACTTGGGTCTATGTTTCTGTTTTTACGTAAAGGAGATTGTAATATTTTAAACAGTATGGCTGAAGTGTGTGTTATGCATTGACATAAATATGTTTATTTTAGTGTATAATTAATTATATGCTTAGAGAAATCAGCATTTAATATATACTGTGTTTTGACATTATTAACTGAAAATTATTTTTACATTGATGTTATGTGTACATTCATGAAGTGTTGTTGTACATATTTATACCTCATATTATATGAATTAACACTTTTCCATTTGGAGTACTTAAATATATTGATGTATTCTTAAATAGAGAGGATAACATATCCATTTTATGATTTCTTCTTTCTTTTTTTTTTGTCAATAATTTGCATACGCATTATATGTGTTAATAGTGATTTATACAATAAATGTGTAGTAGTCATACAATAAGTCATACACAAATTTCTATTTGATAAATTACGTATTGTAAAACAGATGAGTAAATTAACCTTATCCAGATAGGAGATGACTCGTTATATAACAAGAAAATGTTTCCTATTATTGTAAATTGATTATGATTCTCTGTATATTTCTGCTCTCTCAAGTCCTATCCTATTTTCATGTTTCTTTCTTTTCGTAAAAAATTATAAGAATTCATATGATTAAATACGTCCAATAATCAAAATACATAATGTTTTATTTGTACATAAACCTTTCCATATTACTTTAAAAGTTATTTTGAATAAAAGCGGATTCTCAAATATGTTTTATTTATTTTTGTTTTGTACTCATCACACTAATCCTAATAAATTTCTTTCTGCCCTTTGTCATTATACAAAGATGTAGTAATCTGCCTGCTGTTACATAGTATAGGGGTAAATAATCACAAATACAATTCTACCATCCACGTTTTTACCATCACTTTTTCATAAATAACTTGAACTATCTACTTATGAATATATGATAGTCTTAGAGATGACCATGAGCATTGAAGCATTACTTGCTTAAGCCAAAATCATGTGCCAGTTAATGACACCCTATGAGGGTGATGAGTTGGCTTTTATTTAGTAGAAACCTTACGCAATAAACCTCTCGTTTCCACTGTGGTCAGAATAATTCTTGCTGGTAATCCTTTAAAAAATAATCCATTCTTAAAAGATTAAGAGATTAAAACCATTAAGATCTAGTAATTAAAATGAGAATACTATTTTAGTTGGTTATAAGTGAATGAGCAGTGATTGATAATAAGCAATGATCTAAATTAGTTAATGAAATAATTAAAACTCGATCAGAAATAAGCATGATTGAAATTAGACTGAGTGGTGTAAACCTTATTATTAAACAGTATTCAACCTTTGAGAAGAAGAAGAAGAGAATACATACATACACACACACACACACACACACACAACACATATATATATATATATATATATATATATATATATATATATATATATATATATATATATATATAAACACACACACTATATAAATAAAACCTAACATTAAAACAAAACTTGAAATACAAAATATTGAACATAGTAAACATTAAACCAGTTGAAACAAAAGCACATATTTTTGTATTATTTATTTCTCAAGAAACGTTTCGGCCTACATGCCATTATCAATCTTTCGTTTAACATTGTTTCATTATTCTTTTATATGGTTAACAGTTCAACCATAAGTCATTGATCTGTAAAAATTATGCACAAAATCTACAATTATAACAATATAAATAATTCATAAAAATAAATAAATTTGTACATAAATTCTTTATTATCCAACAAATAACTAAATCAAGCATAGATACCTCACTTTAAGTAGTTTTACTTAATTTAAAAAGTCATTTCAATTCAGAGGGAAGCATGTCCTCATTTAGTTATTTGCTGGACAATAAAAGAATTTATGTACAAATTTATTTATTTTATGAATTATTTATATTGTTATAATTGTAGATTTTGTGCATAACAGATCAGTGAATTATGGTTGAACTGTTAACCATATAAAAGAATAATGAAACAATGTTATATGGAAGATTGATAATGGCATGTAGGCCGAAACATTTCTTGAGAAATAAATAATACAAAAATTTACTGGATACAGGTTTTTTTTCTCCGAGTTTAAAGAATATATTATACAATTTAAGTCCAGTAAACCTTTTTAAAACAAAAGCACATATGAAATAATAAATAAGAAAAAGAAAAAAAAAGTAAACAATCACAAAATTACTACAAAGTAGTTGAAAACAAAACCAAAATTCTTTTTCACCTATAATATTGATTTCGTGTAGTGATGATTAACCGCACTGCTTTTTCAGCAAATACCTTGAATTGCTGAAAATACTTCCAGTACAAGTCCTTAACACTGATTGGCCAGCTGACCTTCTGCATCAAATGGTTGATAAGTAGTGAAGGTAGATAAGAATAAGAGTAAAAAAAAAATTGTTACATGTTTAGTCCTACTGTAATTACTAATTCAATGAAGTATTTTTAGTTGAAAAAAATCTAATAAAGTTGTAAAAGTTCTGGTATTTTAATTAATAAATCTGTCGCAATCCTATGAAGGCCTTGGCTGTTTCTACTTCCTTAACTGAAACGAAGATCCTATGATATCATGTCTATTAACAGTTATTCCATCTTAAGTGTGAATGTTCCCTCGTGCTTTCTTTTTTAAATGATTTTTTGAGCCCTGCCCAAGACATCTCAACTAGAAGTTTCTTTCTAATGAAGGAAACCACAGATGGTTCTCAAATTATTATTTCAAGCTTGTCCTTTTTAATCCTCCATTTCCTGTTCTCACAGAAATATTCATATATTACTTTTCCGTCCTTTCCTTCCTTGGGAAGAATTTCAGACTCAAAATCAATTGGCACAACCTGTTTAAGTTGTATACAAGATGGCATTTACTGTAGCTCTTAACCTCAACATTCTTTAAAGATCGAAATAATATTTTACTGGCAACTACTCTTTCTATAATTTATTCTAAGATCTAATTATTTGTTGTTAAAAGAGCTCCCAAGTACTTAATTTAAGTGGCTAGCCATTTTGATAATGTGATGTCTGAAATTGACAGTCTCCCATTGAAGAATGATTCTAATCCGATAGATAATTTTATTTACACTGTATAGTGAACCGATAATAAACATACTCCAGGTAATATAAATTATATAAAATAATAATGACTAGTTGGACTATAATATTTTTAACAAGCCCATGTTGCAGCACATTTTAAATAATATCACTTTCAATATATATATATATATATATATATAGTATGTAGTAGATTATTATGCTAACCTCTACACCACAGGTGATCCAATTAAGATGCTTTATTTATATATTTTAAATATATATTCAATATTAAATTGATAAAAAACATTATACTCAAACGAGGGACTTGACCTGAAACAGAACATTTAATTTTTTCTAAATTTAAAACTGACTTATTATCATTTATAAAAGACATAAATTTTGATCAGCTCTAGGACATAAGAAGGGCAATTCACCAGATACCTGGTTTTTCATTTTTAATTGTAACTATTATGAGTATTAATATATGTGTATACATTTTTATTAAGTACTGTCGCTAATCATAATGTATAACTCATGAATTGATTTTTTTTTTTTCTAGTTACATCATTTATATCATAAAACCTTTCATTTTTGTTTATTTGTTAAATTTATTTATTTTTTCATTACATAATTTAGGATTACAAGTTTAATTTTAATTGTATTCTCAGAAATTATCAATTTAGTCAAACTATAAATTTTGAATTTCTTGTATTGTTAAATTATACTAAAATATTTTATTTAATTATTATTATTTTATTTAATTATATTAAATTAAAATTCTGTAATTATGATAACAAATTGATCTGTAATTATTAACATCACATATAATGACATGTAATATGCTTACTTAAGTATGGAGCATGTCCTAATATTAATAAACGGTCCCTCCATGGGGGAAACAAATAAAAAAAAAAAAATATATATATATATATATATATATATATATATATATATTAAATATATATTCAAAATGAGAAATAAAGCATCTTAGTTGGATCACCTGTGGTGTAGTGGTTAGCATAATAATCTACTACATAACACAGATCATGGGTTCCCAGCTTAGCAGGTGGTCCAAAAATTTTTTAAAGGGAATAAAAAATCTTTAGTTATGCCATCTTTTTGGAGGAGACTGGAAATGGCGCTCCCAAGCTTGTGTGGTGTAAGGTTCTCGTTAAATATCCCTATCCTAATTATATCTGGATAGGCAAAATATCTTCCACTGTAGCATCGTCCGAATAGCCATAGCAGCATTAAATGATGTTAATTGAGTAAACAAAGCATTTTAAAGCAGTTAAAATAATTCTAGAGTAACATCAGAAAAACTGTTCTCTGGAGTTTGATTAAATCATTTGGATTTAATCTAATTATATTTCTAAATAACTTCAGAGTTTCTGAACTATAAATCAATGGGATGATTATAAAAAATGAAAACGGGTACATTAACAAGCCTTACTTTACACTTTCAGTATTTTAAGAATAATTTTGTTTAAAATATATCAGTCTAGTTATTTTAACCACTGAAGTTATTTTCTTTAGCTAGGAGAGAGAATAAAAAAGGCTCAAAATGTTTGTGAGATCAAGGAAAATGAAATGAGAAACAATAAAAAAGCACCTATTTATTTTTAAGAAATCATTGGCTCAATTGAACTAAAGATAATTTTGTCTTTGGCATGGTTGAACATAACACTATAAATCAATATCCATCCTTGATATTTGATGCATTTATTTTTAAAATGACTGCAGTAAGTTAAAAATTCGGTAGTGAAAGCATATTTAAGGTAATTAATTAAAATCAGGTTCATATATTAGGGAAGACTATTCAGCAGATCCACACCTTTAAGTATTTGGGCATGACCAAAAGTGAGAATGGGAAATTAAATGATGAAATTAGCGCAAGAATTGCCACTTCAGGAAGGATGTTTTGTGCTATAAATAACAAGTTTTTAAGTAAGAAAGAAGTCATAAAAGAAACTAAATTGGCTGATTACCGTTCGACAAACATTCCTATTCTCACTCAAGTGAATCCTGGGCCCTAAAGCACTGAGATCGGAGCAGACTGTACTCATGACAGGAAGTGATTTGTCCTAAATCATGCTCAATTGCCAGGTCTTCCTCCAATTAGGGGTACCCATTTTATAAAGGCCGAATGAGACCCAGGAGGGTCTCCATATCCCATAGGGTCCATCCCTGGCAAATAACAGATTAAATAAAATGTATTTGTGATTTAGCAGGATGTCAAGGACTATTAAATCAATTCAATCCGTTATTGTTCATAACCAGAAAATACCTACCTTCTTAATCATATTAATAGAAATTTAAATATACAGAATGAAATAGTAAAATGCCAATTGCATACCCCTCAAGTCACGTTCCGTTTTTTATAAAAACATTTTTCCTACACTTTTGACAAAAACATCTCCCTTTCTATCCTTGTCAAAATTCATTTTGTGACAATTTTCACACAATTTGATCTTTGGAATTATTTTGAACTTCAGGAAGTATTTCAGTTCTTCTTCTTTCGAAGATGGTTATTCCCAAAGTGTTATTCTGTTCATTTTAAATAGAAAATAACAACATTAATAAGACAAAACCACAAAATTAAATTTAATAGATAATTAAAAAATAGTCAAAGCTAAGTGAATAATTAAACTAACAAGACAAATACGCTAAAAATTAATTTAACTATGCACACCCAAATGAGACGAGTCACAATAAGAGATTACAGGATATAACACGGGACAAGGATATAGCTTTCATGGCGACCTGCTAAATCAAAAGTACCAAATAAATTATCTGCCTCACCCTGATTTGAACTCAGGACCTTTGGCATGCAACTCAGCGCTCTAACCAGCTCCCATGTGAAGAGTCTATCCCATGGTTGGTGGTTATATTTAATAAATATAACCACTATCCATAGAAGGACTAATCTGCCCAGTTTGTAATAAATGAGGCAAATAATCACATTTCCACCATCCAAGTTTTAACAATTTATTGTGGAAAATACTATCTTATTAACTTTAAAATATTATAATCAATATTAAAAATGAAGACTCGAGGGGAAAATAAGGTAACTCACTCTTCTAAATGTTCAGGAGAGCAAAATTAACCATATGTTCCCACAGGGGATGCTAGATCTGCCAATCCCAGGATCGATAATGAAATAAAACAATTTATCTGCCGCATTCGACTAATATAAGATAATATAAGTAGCACAACTCAAATATAATACGGTACCAGCCTTTAAATTAAAATTTTGTAGCTTTTGTGTTTCTACAATAGGGTGCCTCAAATTGTACCGTCTACTATACATCCTCTGCATAAAGGACATATAAGATAGTTAATAGTCATGTTGAATTAGGACCTAAGTAAATTCTAAACATCAGTTTTCTATAAAAATTACAATCCAATTTTATATCAAGTTGGTACTGCATTAATAAATAATAAATAAAATACTAACTTCATTAGGATAAAGAACAGTATCCACTTAAACATTAATTCATAAGTCTATGCCTCCCTTGATGTGCATATCAACATGCATTGTAGTGGGTTGCTGTTTTGGCATATTAGCTTAAGCTTGCTTAAATTTTAACAAACGAAAAACGATAAAATGTTTTTCTTTTACAACATAATTCATCAGCAAGTCACTAAAAGTTAAAAAAGCTATTTTGACATAAAAAATGAGTAACAATATGTCCCCACGATTCTCAGTCAAGTCTTTATCATTAATTCTGTTTAATAATGCCAACTACAGCAGTTATAACTCCCATCTTTAGCTTCATGGGGTTTAATAAAAATAACAAATATCACGTGTGGTTCAATTATCCATTTAATGTAGGAAGTTGATAGTGAAAAACAAGAAAATACAACTAAACCAAAAATAAAATTCAGCTAACCTTACACATAAATATTTACAACCATTTATGCTTTATTATTCAACCAAACATTGTAAAAGGTAAACAAAAAAAAAAGTTATAAAGCGCTTCTGTTTTATTGTACTTAATGTAAAATTAATGCATCCATACACTTTAACCTATAACTGAGATAATACTGAATAGTGTTTGACAAAATTAACATGAAGTTGTAATGATTTATTGTTCAAATAATACATCAGTTTCTACATATTTATTACTTTTGTGGAACATAACACAACCTTTGAATAGTATTCTAGTGTATATTCTTCTCTTTAACTGTTTAAATATTTTAATAATCCAATTAAACTACCACTACAGATTCATTAGAACATTTCACTCAGAACACATTGTGGTTGTTAAAAAAAAAAAACATATATACTACAATATCAGTAAGTAAAAAATGAGCAGATATGAAACTACAGTGTTTAGAACTAACATATTGTCAGATTACTATCAAACACACAACTTTCTTTGGTATAAAGCCTTTGGAATTTAGGCTTGACAATCGTACTACAATAAACACGAATTATAGTAACCATAATTCTTTTCCCAAGGAATTATCTCACCATTTACAAGTTGTATCTTATGAGATTCAATTCACCAGACTGCCGTTTACCAAACACTGAACACCAGAACATTAAGTTCAATTAAAACTCAAACTCCAGCCTCCAATTCCCTTTGACGCACTGCCATAGCTGCTTCAACAAGTACATTTAAACAGTTAAAAGGATCTTCACTTTCATGAGAATAGGTGAAACTATCACCGCAACTAGTAGGTATATAACACATGGCTTCAGGATTTGGATTAGATATTTTTATAATGTCACTCACAAAATTATTGAACTTATTTGCATGGTGGTGAGGGAATTCATCACTTGTTTTGGGTTCATATGAACTATTGTTTGTATCCCAATAAGGTTCTTCATACTCAACCTTACACTCACGAACTTTGTATTCTGGATCATCATACTCAACATTACACTCATGAATTTTGTATTCCGGATCTTCATACTCAACCTTACACTCATTAACTTTGCATGCTGAATTGTCAGAAGGAAATTTAGAAGGAATTTTTGGAGAAACTATTCCTTTTCTTCTAGGCTCCTGCTCAAGTGGTGGCTTGTGCAAAGGCTCCTGATATTCTAGCATCATTTTGGGCAGAATTCTCCTTCTAGCATTTATAAACCAATTTGAAACTTGTGATATGGTTAGATTAGCTTCCTGGCTTAAGGATGATTTTTCGAAGTCATTAGGATAAGCATTATGCCTGTGGTCAAAAAGCCACCTCTTCAATATCCGAACTGATTCAGTGGGAAGATTCATGCGACGCTTTTTAATGCTGCTACGAGCAATTTTCTGATATCCATTGTCATAGTCAGCGTCAGACGCTTCACTATTAGAATTGTCGTTCATTGATTCACTTTTCCAGTTCTTTTTCAAAATAGGACTCTTAACCTTTCTAGAACCCATCTTTTCCTTGAAGTCTAAGTATGAAAATTAGAGTAATGTAACCAAAGCACAACTAGCACGTTTGTTATTGTGGATGTCAACTAAACTTCACAAAGTTCTAGCACACTAATTAACTAATTTTAAGCAAACGAAGAAAATGCTCCACTAATGGTTAACGAATGCCGGAAAATTAATTACTGCTCAAAATATAAAAACTATCGGTTTGACAGATTTGACACACTAGCACGTGTCTGACCCAGACAGCTAACCGGGCGGGAGAATGAATAGGCGCCAAAGGGATACCAACTACACAAAAATAACTTAATCAATCTTGCTTATAGATTTTTATAATAATAAAATGTATTTTTCAGATCAAATAAGTATATATAATCAAGTGATATAGTTAGGATTACTTTTTAAGCTGTGAACACATACTTCATGGTATTCTATACACATTCATTGAACAGTTAAGTAATTGAAAAGCACATTATTAACTGTAAAACAGATTTTTAAGCAATAATTATTCTTTAATGCTTATAAATCAAAATTTGATAATTAAACAATAAATATCCAGAAGCGCTGTCAGCTGAGCCCGAGCCATAGGGAAAAAATGTTGCGTGCTCCCTATCTTTCAACTTTTCATGTGTTTTATTGTCAAGCCTACGGTTTCCATCGAAATTTGTTTGAAAACTTCTAAACAAAAATTATAGTAAAAAAATTATTACTATTTTAATGATTATAGTTATTATAACCGATAATAACTACTAAATCAAATTTTCATAATTACTCTAGTAAAGAGCTTGACCACAGTTATTTATACCCAACGTCATCTATCGGGCCTCCAGGGTCCTCTTCCTCTTATAATATTTGATATTTTAAAAAAATTGATAATTTTCATCTTTCGAACAAAATAACAATGTACATTCATTAGTAAGTGATTCATTTCTGTCAATAAGCCAAAGCTGCCTAAATAATAAGTTCTTTTATCTATGTGGCCTTACATCTTTGAGTACAATGACCCACCACATGGTAAAAGAAGGTCCTTTTCCAAACTATTCTTTTCAGGTAATATTTTCTGAGGTTTAATTAATCGAGTCAAAATACAATGTGCAGGCCAATCTAGGAGGTTGTCAAGGATTCTTTTTTTAACAATTGAACCGATGGAGATTTCAAGTTGTTGGCTTTTGTTCAACAAAATTTTATTATAGTAAAAAATTAAAGATGATTTTTATTTGAATAATGCCTCCTTTTTTTTCGAATACTTTTGATCAATTCAATAAACAAAATAACTTTCTTAAATATCATCTCTACAACTATCTGTATCTGTATAACAAGGTATCTCTTCTGCAGGTTGTCGCTTCGAGTTGAGTTACTGCAAGTTCAACTGTTTATTCATTTCGTTTTTAACATTTTCCAAAAATGCAAGTTATCGTTAGCTTTAGCGTGGAAAAGAGAATGTAATTATGGGTAATGAGTTGCTTTTCTGTAATCATTTCATAAATAAATAAAACTTTCAACTAACATTTCGAAAGAGGGATGATGTAAGGAAGAAAATGGTCTAGGTGGAGATAAAAAAATTCTCTTATATAGGGAGAACTGTTTATTGGAAAGCTGACATTTTGAACCACATTGCAGGTATTCTTCAGGACTAAATATACAAGATACAAATAGATTAAAATAATATATGGTAAAGATTAACAGTGTAAATAGTACATATATTGATAGAATAATGTTATTTGTAGTAAATAGTAGAAATAACAACCGGAGGGGAGTGAATTTTATAATAAAGAGGTACTGTTTAAATCCAACTAAATTACAAATGAAAAATTAAAAATTAGAACAGAATTATAGTAAATAAAAATTAAAAATTTTTAATATTTAATAAAAATAAACAATAAAAACTTGGTTGTTGGCTCAAGTCAAAGAGAGAACCTGCAGAGTAATTACCCTTAATTTTAACTTCTTTTTTTTTAAGATCTTTGAATTATTTGCTTTAATTTGATTAAATTATCTGATCAAACCTATAAATAATCAGGATACATTTTTGTAAACTGGTTTTTATTATTCTCAAGGATTTTCGATGGAAGCACATTTCTTCATTGCACAAGTTTTTTACCTCTTTTCATCTATCTATTTCACTATGTCCTCCACAGACAGAGAGGAAATCTTAAACTCATTATTAGTTGCTGAGAGACCTGTGAGGTATTAACTCAAATCCTTGAGGAAACTGCAGCCAAGATAGTCGTTGTGCGAAGAAGAAACAAGTTCTGCTGTTGGCAGCCTTGCTTCTATTAAATGTGTCAGATCTATAATGAGAATTGCATACACCTTCCCTAATTCAAGATAGAATGATATTGACATTGGGCATTCCGACAAATGCTGAAGGAGAAAGAAGTAGGTTTATAGTGCATGATAACTGTTACTGAGTACAATAAGATAAGAAGGGGGGAAACCACTTTAAAACAATATATGACATGGGAAGCTTTTGTATTTTGGAATGGTTAATCTCATGATTAATTCCAATCTGCCTAGTCAAACCTTAACAGAACAAAAATAAGGGATCAACATTTAATTGGATCAGTATTGATATTTTCTGTTTATCTATAAAATGATTGAATATTTTAAGTAATTTTCAATAAAGGAGATGTCTAAAATAATTGGAACAGAATCCAGCTTGGAGAAGATTTTTTTCCTTAAGAAAATTGATTCAGAACTAATCTTTCCAGTGACTTGGATAAAGGCCTAAGATAGGAACTAGAAAATGGCTAGCAAGTTTTTTTCACTGAAACTATTCTCTGAAATGCACCGGAGGAATGAAATTCTATCAAGGGCATTTAGAAATTCTTAATGAGCAAAAGTAAGGCAATACATGAGCTCACTGGTTATTAAACCAAAAATTTGATTTCGAAAAGTAATTCAAACCAATTCTCAGATGAAAGAATCGGTAAAGAAATATGTTGCAGCTAGTTATTATTTATTATACCATTAAAATAATGCAATGTCAAGTAATAATAATAATTGGTGAAAAACAGGTAAATAAAATTCATATAAACATAATTAATACAATGACTACTTATAGAGTGAAAATTATTAAGGAATATAATGAAGTAGTTGTGTGGTTGTAGTATACTATGATGTGTTATAGATGAGTAATCTTGGATAATGAACAAGAGTCTGATATAAGGAAGAAATAGTTGGGGGTGCAGTCAATAATTATATATTATATTATTATATATTATATTATATATATATATATATATATATATATATATATATATATATATATTATATTATATATATATATATATATATATATATATATATATTACTACATTATATTATTATATATATATATATATATATATATATATATATATATATATATATATATATATATATATATATACCCCCATATATATATACCCTAAGAAGGTTAAGATGGGCGGGGCATGTGGCTCGAAGCAATCCGTCAGGACGCCTCTATGCAACAATGAATGTCACAATAGTTGGCAAGAGACCACGTGGGAGACCAAGGACCAGATGGATAGACAGGGTCAACAAAGATGCTGAGGAGCTGCTGGTAGCAGATTGGAAATCAGCGGCCCAGGATAGACAGAGGTGGAGAAGGCTGGTAAAGGCGGCCAAAGATCTACAAGGTCTGTAGAGCCAACAGAAAAAAAAAAAAAAAATATATATATATATATATTATATATTATATTATTATTAATATATATATTATATTATATATAATTATATTCTGTAACCACTTTAATATTCGTCATCTTTAATTATCATACCTATTCACTATTTCTTTATATCCAGTCACTTCCAGTCATTTCCATATTCTTGTTACTGCAACGTTTTTTATATTTTTTTCTGTTTGTTTCTCTCTCATAGCCCTGAAGATGGCCTACATTGTAGGCCGAAACGACAAACAATTATTGACTGCACCCCCAACTATTTCTTCCTTACATTAGAAGTTACAGTCAACCAATTCTTCTCTAACAAGATGTTCGACTTAAGATAATAAAAGATAATAGAAGTTAAAACTTTTAATAATTCTTCCTAACAATTGATTTAAGGAAAAGTATTTATTAAAGTTTACTTATATTCTCAACTATTTCCATGGTGTTTGTAGCTTACAGGATATTACAAGCAGTATACTTAATAAAATTCAAATAAAAATACTTAATTAGAAAAGAACAAAAAATTAGTAACATAGAAATTTGCTATTGTTGTATGGAGCCCCTAGCGTAATGTTGAAAACACAGAAGTAGATATGAATGAGGGGAGATGAAAACGAAAATACACTAAGAACTGGAAACACATAATGGGTACTACCAATGCACCAGAAGAGGAATTATTCAGAAGCTTAAAAGATACTGATGTATATTTTTTTTTCTGAATTTCTAAATAGGATAAACTAAGTATTGAATGTATGTATTTACTAAATAAATGTACATCAACATAACTTCAATATTCCTATTATGATAAAACTATATTTGGTTTAATAAGGACAATCAAAGATTAAAGTTTCTTACACGGCATGTATTAAATATAGATTTAATAACTAATTTGGCTTCTAATGAAATAAAATAACGACAGATATACAATCTTCTATTTTTACATAAAGGCTTTAAATAAACATATTATTTTTTTAAAAATGCAAAAGAGATTAAAATGACAATTCTTGAAATTTTATAGTTGCATCAGCCCTTGGGCATAAAAAGAATTCATATGGATCATGTAAGGATTCTTTTGCATTATCAGAGGCTAGTAGTCTGTATTTGAGAAGGAAGAATATAATGGAAGTCTTCACTAATAGTGTTCCATATTTAAAACCTAAAAAAAAATATTTATAAACACTATATATGGAAGGTATACATGTGTATTTATATATATATATATTGATAGAATAATGTTATATGTAGTAAATAGTAGAAATAACAACCAGAGGGGATTGAATTTTATAATAAAGAGGTACTGTTTAAATCCAACTAAGTTACAAATTAAAAATTAGAACAGTATATATATATATATATATATATGAGTGTTTTTTATGTATATGTATATATATATATACACACATATGTTAAAGTGAAAGCTATATTATGATATTTAAGGAAGAAATAGTTGGGGGTGCAGTCAAAGAAAACACCAAAATAAGAAAAACTTATTTATTATGTGCCGACGTTTCGGCCTACAATGTAGGCCATCTTCAGGGCGAATAAAACACGAGGCAGCTAGGAGAGCTCAGAATGAAGTCACTTCACCCGACTTCATTCTGAGCTCTCCTAGCTGCCTCGTGTTTTATTCGCCCTGAAGATGGCCTACATTGTAGGCCGAAACGTCGGCACATAATAAATAAGTTTTTCTTATTTTGGTGTTTTCTTTGACTGCACCCCCAACTATTTCTTCCTTAAATTAGAAGATACAGTCGACCAATTCTTCTCTAATATATTATGATATATATATATATATATATATATATATATATATATATATATATATATATATATATATATATATATATATGAGTGTTTTTTATGTATATGTATATATATAAACACATATGTTAAAGTGAAAGCTATATTATGATGTATATATAAATAAATAAATAAATAAATATATATATATATTGTTGAGGTTCAAAATATATCAAAGTTATTATCGATATTTGGCGTATCAATGGCGGACCAATATTAAGTGGCCGTGAATTTATAAGTAAATAAAAATTATTCTAAATTTTAATAAAGCGTATTTAAAAATTTAATATACTGATTGCTTATTAAACACAATTTTTATATATATCTGTAACGGATTTTCAAATCATACAAATGGCATTGCACACTAAGGACAAGGAAAAGCTCCCGCCATCTTTCAAGCATTCTGTAGCGTGGGGTCCTTAGGAGAAGACCTTCCCAGGTTTGTGAACTCTCTTCAAGAACGCCCTGAGTGAAGACTTAAGTTACATGACTTGAAGATTGGATGTCCTGAAGGTAGAATCTCTACAAGCATTTTCTACCATTGAGAGTCTGCTGTAAGGATCAGTTTTCAAGTGTCAAGAGAAGCATCGGTGTCATTCGGCGTCACTGTTATGGGTGAAGAAGTTTTAAGACAATTGGATGAGATAAATGTGAGTGATTATTATATAAAAATTGTGTTTTAATTTAAATTGTTATAACAAATCCCAAACTGTAATTATCATTGACCTACGGAGAGTAAAGATCTCAGTTCAATTAAATATTGTTTTGCTCTTATAATAAATTCATTTTGTAATATAATTAAAATTCTTAACATTTGGCGCCCAACGTATAGGCAATGATAATTAGGGATAATAATCAGAATTAATAAGTAAATAAACATTTTTATATATATAAAATTGCGTCAGCGGCAACGTAACCTATACCTTAAGTTTCGTGTATAAACCCGAATAAGATTTACTTATTAATAACAGTAGAACCGGTAAAAATAATAAAAATGAAGGTTTTATTGATTAACTACTTATTGTCTAAAGTATTAATTTAAATTCAAGATGTCTGAAAATGGTGATGGGAGTGAAGATATAGGGGAGAATAATAGTCAAATTGAAATGTTAGAAGAGTGCCATAAAGTAGTGGAAAATAAGTCAACAATTGTCAGGGAATCACAGACCGTCGTCGGAAGTCAAAGCGTCATACAATTAAAAACCGGTCAGGAATTCGCCGGAAACGGGCAACACGCGGCCAGCAAAGAAAGCGCGGTAGAAACGTCTGAAGCAAGCATGATGTTTGAGTTATATAAAATGATGAAAGAGAATAATAAGAAAATGGATAAATGCTTAGATCAGGAAATGCTTAGAACAGAAATTTTTGGGTTAAAAACAGAAATAATTAATTCAATTAAACAAGTATTTGACGACGGGATTTCGAGTTTGGATGTTAGATTAACGAGTCATAAAGAAGAGAAGGTTACAAAGTTAACAAATACTGTGGATCAACAAAATGAATTATGTTTTGCTCAACTTGATACCAATATAAAAAATACGGAAAATGTTATTATTCCTTTTGAAATTAACGAAGAAGAAGCTTATACTATCCATGATATTAATAAAAATGCAAATGAACTTTTTGCCAATGATGAAGAAGAAATTGATGAGGAAACAACTATTAAAGAGAAGAAAAAATCCAAACTAACTTTTTCAAATGATGAAGATGATGATGATAATTCAACAATTAAAAAAATTGTAATTGAAGATGAAACAAGAGATAACCAGTGTTTTAATGAGAAAATGGAATTGAATGATTTTTCATCAGAGGATGAACTTAAAAGTAATTTGGAGAAGAGTTTGATAAAAAACCAACCTGGGTGTGATTATGAATTTGATGATGGTGATAAGAAAGCTACCAATGACAATTGTTATGATGCAGTTGATGTTTGGGGAATTGATAAACCAAACAAAGCAAATGAAGATAATATTGATGAGCCCAATACTACCGTGAAAAATAAGAATTTTGACAGTGATATTTATGATGCCGAAGTATCTTCTGATGAAGGCCAAATAAAAATTATTAATCATGAGATGGAAGAAAATTTTGACCATTCCGAAAAGATAAATAAAGAAAGAAAGGATAAAGCTAAGAGAAATAATTTACAAAGAAAAACCAAGCAAACAGCCAGTAAATATTATATTGGGAAAAAATGTTGGAAAAGAGCTGCAGACATCCGAAACTACCTGCGAGGAAAGGTGAAGGAGAAATGTTGATTTTCAACGCTGGTTGGAATTTAAGGAACTTTATAGGATTACAAAATGACTAAATCGCAATAAAATCTTTGTTTAAATTTGTTCACACCTGCTACTAAATCTAATAAAACTAATAATTATTATATATAAAACCAAAAATTAATGTAAATTTAATAATTCATAAAGAATCCGGAAAATAAACATTTTTTTTTATTATTATTTTTTTTTTTTTATAAGACAGGCGAATGTTGAGGTTCAAAATATATCAAAGTTATTATCGATATTTGGCGTATCAATGGCGGACCAATATTAAGTGGCCGTGAATTTATAAGTAAATAAAAATTATTCTAAATTTTAATAAAGCGTATTTAAAAATTTAATATACTGATTGCTTATTAAACACAATTTTTATATATATCTGTAACGGATTTTCAAATCATACAAATGGCATTGCACACTAAGGACAAGGAAAAGCTCCCGCCATCTTTCAAGCATTCTGTAGCGTGGGGTCCTTAGGAGAAGACCTTCCCAGGTTTGTGAACTCTCTTCAAGAACGCCCTGAGTGAAGACTTAAGTTACATGACTTGAAGATTGGATGTCCTGAAGGTAGAATCTCTACAAGCATTTTCTACCATTGAGAGTCTGCTGTAAGGATCAGTTTTCAAGTGTCAAGAGAAGCATCGGTGTCATTCGGCGTCACTGTTATGGGTGAAGAAGTTTTAAGACAATTGGATGAGATAAATGTGAGTGATTATTATATAAAAATTGTGTTTTAATTTAAATTGTTATAACAAATCCCAAACTGTAATTATCATTGACCTACGGAGAGTAAAGATCTCAGTTCAATTAAATATTGTTTTGCTCTTATAATAAATTCATTTTGTAATATAATTAAAATTCTTAACAATATATATATATATATATATATATATATATACATACATACACACATATGCATATTTAAACACACACACACACATATACATAATGTTTAGGTTAAAGCTGTAATAACATATTTTATATTACAATTTATAAATAAATAAATATATATATATATATATATATATATATATATATATATATATATATATATATTTATGTATATAGATTTTTTTTTTTTAACTTGATATATTTAAAACATTTGTAAATTAGACTTTAAAAAATATTGGAATAGACTGCTTTCAATCCTTTTTAAAGTTTATTATTTTATGTATTTATATTATAGTTTTATATTATATGTAATATGATATGAAGTTATGACTTCAATTTTAATAATGAATAATAGTTTGCTTTGGTTTGATCGATTACTAATCGTATATAAATATCTTACCAACACAAATTCTTGGTCCTTCACCAAAAGGTAAATATGTGTATTTTATTCTGGATTGTTTATTTGCTTCTGAAAATCTTTCAGGGTCGAAATTCATTGGTTCAGGGTAATATTCTGGATCTTGGTGTAGAGCCAAAGCAGAAATAAAAACTTTAGTTCCTTTTGATATTTTTACACCATCGATAATAGTATCTTTTGTGCATGAACGAGATAACGATGGAACTGGGGAGTGCAATCTCATACTTTCTATAAAAATCAATTGTAATTAATTTTAAATATGTTTAACTAAGTAGTAAAATTAATATGACGTTAATACCAAACAATAACATTTATTAATTATTATTTATTTACATTGGTCATTTATGAAATGTAACATTTATTAAAAAGCTCTTTTCCAAGTTTAAGAAAAAAGCCTATTCTTCTATATCTTGGATATTTAGTGATATCCAATTCAGTCCAGGAAATGAAGTCTAAAAATAATAAATTATTTTTCTGTTTTTATTAAATATGATGGAAAAGGGTCTGGGGAAGTCTGAGCTAAAGCATTAATATTTTTAATTATCGTAAGAGTCTGTCCTCAAATGAAAATAAGCCATTAATGTTTGTTTATCTCCTGAGGTCGCTGAGCAATTTTAAAATGATAGCACTGATAACTTTTATTGGAGGATTTGATTAAACACCTTAGAATGAGGTTGCTATCTTGAGGTCTCTGATTGAGGTGTCGGTTAGGACTATTGCATTTGATCTTCAATGATTTGAATTTTTTGGCATGCCCTCATGATGCTTGAATTCAGGAAACATTGGCTGCCTAGTTACTTTCCAGTACTCAAAGACTTAAAACTTTGTTTTTTTGTTTTCTTCAATTGCATTATTTAGTTAAATATTATTAATAGTGTAAGAAAACCCCTTTTTCTATAGTTTATCTTCTCATTTTGTATCTTTCCGTTTACCTCCTCATTTTTCTTTCCCTTTATATTATGTTTACACTTTATCCTTTCTGTACATTTATTTTCTGTATTTTATATTTGTATTCTTTAATTATTATATCTGTCACTATTTTAATTTCTGTTCATCATCTATAATTTTATTATTATCTGTCACTATTTTAATTTTATTATATTCTGTAACCACTTTTATATTCATTATCTTTAATTATCATATCTATTCACGATTTCATCATATCTAGTCACTATTTTAATTTCCACATTACTTGTCACCATATTCTTATTATTGCAACGTTTTTATATGTTTTTCATCGTCAAGGAACTGGAGTAGAATGGAGTCCAGAAGGTCATTTAGGACAATATTAGAGAGGTCAGAAGCGAGGAGATTTCCCATGACAAGTCCAGAAATTTGGGAAAAGAACTGTCCATGGAAGGTAAGGTAGCCGGATTCACAACAGAGTTTTAAGGATTGGAGGAATGAGGACCGGTTGAGAGAGGTACGGGGTACTATTAGTGACCAGTTGTTATCGGTTATGAAGAGGGCTTTATCTAAAAGTATGTTGGTAAATAGGTTTTCAACATCAAAGGAGGTGAGGATGTAATGATCAGGAATGGTGAGGGATATTAAAAGATCACGTAGGTGAAAAGAGTTTTTGATATCATGTGGGTTGTTACGGCTGAGGACTTGTAAGGATGGAAGTAAGAATTTGCTAAGTTTTGTAGATGGTGAATTGACGTTAGATGTAATAGGACGGAGGGGGTTGTTGGGTTTGTGGATTTTGGGAAGACCATAAAAGCGGGGGGCTAAGGCATTATAGGAAATGAGGTTTCTGTACACAGGGTAAGTCATTAATTTTGAATTGACAAGGCTTTTTAGGTGGAGGTTGAATTGTTTTTGGAGATAGGCAGTAGGATCACGAGGTATGGGTTTATAGGTGGAAGTATCAGAAAGAAGGGAATTAATTTTGAGGTTATAATCAGAACGATCCATAATTACTGTTAAGTTACCTTTGTCAGCTTTAGTGACAATCAAGTCATCATGGGATTGAAGAAAAGAAAGTGTGAGAGAAAGGTCTTTGAAAAACTGTGGGGAGAAATTTGAAGGAGTGGAATGGGGGTGCTGAAGGAAATTGGAAATGATATTAGCTACAGAGACACATGAAAGATCTGGTTGAACATGTGAATGGTTGAGGATGGGGTCATTATGGATTTATTCTAAGTCGGTCAATAGATCGGTATAATTTTTAAGAATAATACATATTCTTGCATTATTATGTTTCATACATTTTTCTTATGTAACATCTAGAAGTCCATTATTAACGTTTTTTTTTTTTTTTTTTTTCTGTTTGTTTCTCTCTCTTAGCCCTGAAGATGGCCTACATTGTAGGCCGAAATGTCGACACACAATAAATAAGTTACACTGGTGTAATATACAATAAAGGTGTTTTTATTGACTGCACCCCCAACGATTTCTTCCTTACATTTGAAGTTACAGTCAACCAATTTTTCTCTAACATTATTAATAGTGATTATAGTTTTTATGGATTATTAGTATTTTCTTTTTTCCTGTGTATCTCATCATTTGCACTAATGATTTGACACAAAAATGTTTTAGATAAAATAATATGGAGTGTCATTTTTAAATGCAATCCTGCTAGTAACAGTTTTATTTTTTACAGCAATAAATATGAGTAAAAACTCAAAAAAGAGACATAAACTATAAATAGGATGCAATAGGAAAAATCCCTTAAGGAAGGCATAGTGGGGAAAAACCCAGTCAACGTTTTGCCTATTCAGGCATCATCAGGACACACAATAAATGAAAAATCACAGACAAAAGTGCAGCTCATCTCACATCAACAGTCCAAATAGACTCCTCAAATATAGACAGCAACCTTACTCCAAAACATTCAACAAACAACTCTAAAATTGTAAGAACTGTTCTTTTTTCCAGTATTTTTTAGACTTAAGGCTTTGCTTTTGGGATTTTTTCCTATTGCATTCTATTTATTTATTACATTAAATTATATCACATTAAAATTTGTATTTATAAACAAACTAAAAGACTTTGTTTAAGCACTTCAGTGTACAGGGATATGGAAATCCGGCACTGTATCTATGCATATTAAATATACAATTGTTGAATTAGCCTGAAACTTTTGAAAGCTCTATTAAGTAAAAATAATTTACCATAAAAAATATCACTTACCATCAAACACCATCTGTAAATAGGTCATGGAATTAATTTTATCAAAATCGAAATCTTCAGGGTTTTTTCCCACTGAAAAAATTTCTTCTCTCAGCTTTTCTTGAATAACTTGGTGAATAGCTAACTCTAACATCAAAAAAGACAAAACGTTGGACGCACTTATTGTAGCGTCCGCGTAAAAAGTTGCACAGTGTGCTGCCATTACCAACTCTCCTTGTCTACTTACTAGAATAAAAAATAAGTGAATAATCTAAATAATTTGTGTATTATTATTTATTGTTTATATTATTTGTAATAAGATAATTTAGTAAACCTTTATTACTTTGACCATCCTTCTTTCTTTGAGATTTAATTATTGTGTCAAAGAGATCATTTCGTGTAATATTAGTACTAATTCGATGTTCAAGGTTTGATCTTGCCATAGATACAAAAAAATCTTCTGCCTCTTTCAAGACAAATCTAAATAAAATATAAATTATTCCATGAAAATGTAACTAAACTAAAATAATAAATAAAATAAAATGACTACCTAAAATTGATTCCATCACTTTAGATTGATTAACTTTTAGGAGATACAAAATGTACTTATTACAACTGGTAGATTTTGTTCAAAATATTGTATATTGGGTCCAATGTTAATATAACTTGTAGTCATTAACAACATATCTTTTAAAAGTCCATTAGAGGTCAATGCTCATTAGTAAATTTTGTATTGCTGGACTGATATATTATTTTTTATTTTCAACTTGGTCTTAAGGATTGGATAATACATCTGTAGCTGCTCAGAGGCTTTAAAACATTTTCTGACTTGCTTTTAATTCCTCAAGTATTAAAAGTCTCCCACAGGTGCCCTCTAAAGGCTAAATTACATATAACAGTTACTCTTATACTTATCAAAACTTACCGAACTGTTGATGTGCATTATTTTTTTTTTCCTCTTTTAAATAAGCATATTACATGTTATTATATGTGATTTTTATATTAAAAGATAAATTTATAGAATTAAATTAAAATACATTTATTATACATTGTTATTATAGCAATGTACAAGATTAAAATTTACAGGTGGACTAAATTAATAGTTATGTTAGAATAAAATTAAAATAAAAAAATGAAATAAAATTAACTTTCTTTTAAGCACAGCGAGAAGGTTTTTATACAATAAATTCTACAACTAAAAACGTTAATGAATAAGTTATAAACATATAGTATTAAGTTTAAATACAGTAATTAACAAAATATTATACACAAATAAAAGTTAAATAAATAACATGAAAATCTATGTAACTAGTCAATTGCCCTTTTTATATTGTACAGTTGATCAAAGTCAATGTCTTTTATAAATGCTAGTAAGTCTTTTAATACTAGTAAGTAAGTATTTAGAGAAAATTAAGTGTGCTGTCTCATGCGAAGTCCATTGGTTATTATGTTTTTCATCAATTTAATTTGTTGTCTCTTGTATCGTGAACAGTCATTCAGTATATGTCTGAAAGTGTGGGTCCATTCTTGTAACAGTACTTCCTAATACCATATGCAATGCAAGCGTTAATATGAAAAGAGGTTTATCATTTTGTTGATCAGATTTTTCAATCATTAATTTTGCTGGTCAGATTTTTCAATCATTAATTTTGTTTGTAAGAGTTTTCAATCATTAATTTTGTTGGTCAGATTTTTCAATCATTAATTTTGTTGTTTATTTTATTTTTTTTAATTGTTATAATTTTTAAAGATTTTTATTTTAAAGAGAAAAGATTTGTCCAGAACGGGATTCGAACTCAGGTCGCCCATGTCACTAGGTTAGAGCACCACGCTAGTCCTGGGCCTGGACAAATCTTTTCTCTTCGAAATAAAAATATTTAAAAATTAATTTTGTTTGTTTGATTTTCTGATCATTAATTCTGTCTTAACTCCAAGAAGGATTGAGGTTTTTGTCCAACCAGTTGCTTAATAGCAAATATTGCTTACAAAGCATCCTATTCAATATATTGTACACATTACATATTATATAATGATGTATTATATATTATATAATAATAATGCAATATTCTATAAAATGTACTAAAGCTGAATAACCATAGCCAATAAATGAAAAGAAAATAATGGAGTGGCATTGATAGTACTTACACAAAAAATCACCAGTAACCCAAAAGATTATTGCCCCTACCTTACTATTTAACACCAACAACTACTCCTACACCCAGAATAATGTCAAATCAATCTACTTTGGGATATGTTTCAATAACTTACGTAATTATTGAACTTCTTAAGGCGCCTATTTCATTTACTGTATTATTTACTGTATATTGGCGACAATTCGTTTCTTCGAGATGCTATTCACATAACCCCTTTTTGATTTTGGTGTCTTGATAATGCCTGAATAGGTGAAACGTCGACTGGTAAGTAGGTGTATTTTTTGAAACATAAGGCTTTGCATTGTGGTTTTTCCCAATTGCATTATAATAAATTCGTTTTGATCTTGTACTTCTCTGAAAACTTGAGGTTTGTCTAATTTCGAATGCAATGTCAATACTTAGAGCTATCTACATCAGAATAACACTAATGCCAATAGCAAATTGTCCTGTTTGTAATTTTGTAAATTTGGTATTTTCCAAGTAACAAAACCTGATAAATTAATTTCAAGCTGTATCCTAAAGAACTTACCATGCAAAAGCAATCATCTATTTATATGTTATCAACAAATTTATTTTTAGAATACCATATATCCCAGCTGTGTTGAAATATTCTGAAGTTGTTATGATAATAAAAATCATTTAACCTTTAGGGATCTAAACCGCCATGATAACTTTTGGTCATTGGTTTTCCATATTACCTATTTGAAAAGAAATTTTTCTGTAGACTAAATTCTCTTAATATATTGGAAGTTATTCCCAATATTCAGTTATGCTTCAAAAAACTAAACTCACACACAGATGTTCTTGCTATTACAACTAAAAATATAGAAGCTCAGAAAAACTTCCAGAGATAGAAATAAAATGCATAGAAATTGGAATCACACATCAATGCTAAGGAACCGTATACTACTATAAGCAATAATACAGGAGGTATTGATTTAGAATATATAAAAATAAAACAGGGATAAATCATGAGTTAGACAATTATATGATAAATTGATAATTATATCATGATAATAACATAGCAAAATGATGTATCTAAAATAGAAATGAACAGGTGCGATAATGAGGAGGAAAGATGGTGGTCTAAGAAGGTAAGGAATGGTTCTCAAAATTATGGAAATCAAGAAGAGGTCTCTTTACCTAACTTGTGATGTTGAAATGAGATAGAGCTGGGTACTAGCCAATTAATCTAAGATATCACTGAAGAGATAGGAATGGAAAAGAATAGGGTTTGTGCATAATGGAATAGGGTAGAAACAAAGTCTTGCATGAAAAGTAAAGTTTTTTGTTATCTACTGTCTTATTTTGTTGTAGTTCCTGTTTTCTTCTTTTATACTTTCATTCTTAATTCTTAATAGTCTATTTTCTAAAATTGTAATTTTGAACTCTAAGAAAATCCTTAGTTTCCAGCTAATTTTGTGTTCAAGATCATTTTTTTAAAAGTCAATGTATCCTATCATGGTACTTGTGAATTAGTTGGTCTGCATTTAACCTACTTCCTTTTTTCCATAACCTCTTCTCATCACTCATCTCATTTCAGTTATTTGTGTGTGTTATTAAATTGTTTTTTAGTTTTTTTGGCTAGCCAATTTTGTTCATTGTCTATTTAATTTCTTTATAGTTTATTAAATTTATATTTGTGTATCTTATTCCTTTTGTTATTGCCTTTTTAAAATGAATAGAAATACACTTTGGGAATAGGCATTTTTAAATGAAGAAGCTTTAAAATACTTCCGGAAATTCGGAATAATTTCAAAGGCAAAATTATGTGATAAAGATCATCAAATGGATTTTGACTAGATGAAATGGGGATGTTTTATTATTATTAATATTACATTTTGTATACTTTAATTTCCATTAATATGTATAAGAAGGTAGGTGTTATGAGTTTCAGAATTATCAGTGTTCAGGTTATAAACAATGGCTGATAATATTCTCTGCAGACTGGCTAATACACAAGTATCCCTATCATTAACAGCAATATTACAAATAAGGGTTTATTATTATTATGTAGTACCTAGTAATGTGCCAACACCTACATTTGAGACTTTATCTGGACAATGCAAATCCACATCAGAGAGAAATCAAGAAAAAGAGATCAACTGAACTGATGTTTGGACTATTACCGAGATTGATTCATAGAAGCTTCAAATCGTCCTTAAATAACAGACTTAAAGTTTACAAAGTTCCAACAAAAATCTTATAGATATATGATCTATTAAAAAATTCATAGAATTAATTAATTTTAGTCAAAAATATTGGATACTCCCCTCTATATGACGAATAACTCACTAGAAAATCATAAACATTTCGGATAAAATAGTATTATAAATCTTAACAAATTACTGATTTATTACATGAACCCTTCAGCATACATATTTATATACACTACAAACTTATACTATCTACATAAAGGCTTTTGAGAAGATTGCATACGAGACTAGCTTTACTAAACTTGATCGAGGTGAGTCCAGACTTACTTGTTTCAAAAATCTTTTGTCAATGGAAAATTATCTAAATATATTATGTGTATATTAATAAAGAAAAATAAATACACAGCAATAATAACAGTCTCACCTGAGAGATAACAGCTTGCATAAAAATGGGTGCAAAAAGGCTGCAAATGTATTTATGTTGCTTGAAGAAAAAACTTTTTCACTAGAAGCATGCTTCAGGAAACAATAATCCGGATCTGTAAATGACCTTGGTTCAATGCCAAAGGCACTTATTACCGAAAAGTCAACTGCAATGCGAGTTGCAAGATCCAGAACCTAAAATATCATGGACTTCTAGATGTTACATAAGAAAAATGTATGAAACATAATAATGCAAGAATATGTATTATTCTTAAAAATTATACCGATCTATTGACCGACTTAGAATAAATCCATAATGACCCCATCCTCAACCATTCACATGTTCAACCAGATCTTTCATGTGTCTCTGTAGCTAATATCATTTCCAATTTCCTTCAGCACCCCCATTCCACTCCTTCAAATTTCTCCCCACAGTTTTTCAAAGACCTTTCTCTCACACTTTCTTTTCTTCAATCCCATGATGACTTGATTGTCACTAAAGCTGACAAAGGTAACTTAACAGTAATTATGGATCGTTCTGATTATAACCTCAAAATTAATTCCCTTCTTTCTGATACTTCCACCTATAAACCCATACCTCGTGATCCTACTGCCTATCTCCAAAAACAATTCAACCTCCACCTAAAAAGCCTTGTCAATTCAAAATTAATGACTTACCCTGTGTACAGAAACCTCATTTCCTATAATGCCTTAGCCCCCCGCTTTTATGGTCTTCCCAAAATCCACAAACCCAACAACCTCCTCCGTCCTATTACATCTAACGTCAATTCACCATCTACAAAACTTAGCAAATTCTTACTTCCATCCTTACAAGTCCTCAGCCGTAACAACCCACATGATATCAAAAACTCTTTTCACCTACGTGATCTTTTAATATCCCTCACCATTCCTGATCATTACATCCTCACCTCCTTTGATGTTGAAAACCTATTTACCAACATACTTTTAGATAAAGCCCTCTTCATAACCGATAACAACTGGTCACTAATAGTACCCCGTACCTCTCTCAACCGGTCCTCATTCCTCCAATCCTTAAAACTCTGTTGTGAATCCGGCTACCTTACCTTCCATGGACAGTTCTTTTCCCAAATTTCTGGACTTGTCATGGGAAATCTCCTCGCTTCTGACCTCTCTAATATTGTCCTAAATGACCTTCTGGACTCCATTCTACCCCAGTTCCTTGACGATGTTTTTTTCATTAAAAAATATGTAGACGACTTCCTCCTTATCTTAAATCCCAACATTATTCCAGATTTATTATCTTCCTTCAACTCATACCATCCCCGCCTCCATTTCACTGTTGAACTCCAATCCAATAAGTCACTACCTTTTCTTGACCTCCTTATCATTAAAAATCCTGACCACACTTTATCCACAGATTGGTATACTAAATCCACTTACTCTGGCAGACTTCTTAATTATTACTCCCAACATCCGCACCACCTAAAAATTAATGTCGCTAAAAATATCATTCACCGTGGCCTATCCCTCTCTGACCCCTGCTTCCATAAAACCAACACCATTGCCTTTAAATCCCATAACAAACTCTCCCATATTTATACCCGTATCAAAGATCCTATTCCCCTCAAACTACGTTCTCATGTTATCTATCGTATCCCCTGTTCTACTCCTAATTACAACTCTTCCTATATCGGTGAAACTAAAAACTTCCTTAAAGATCGTATTACCCAACACAAAAATGCCATTTCCTCCTATAACCATACCTCCTCTAAACTCTCCGAACATGCCCTTTCTTTAAACCACACTTTTGATTTTGATAATACATCTATCCTAGCTACTGTTCCTAACCATGATAAACGCATCCTCTCTGAAACTATCCACATAAATTTAGATTCCTCCACTATCAATCTTAAGACTGACTCACATCACCTTTCCTCTACCTATTCCCAAATTTTTAAGTTACTCAAAAAACCTTAAATTTTGTTACTTTGTTACTGATGTTTCCTTTGTTACCGCACTATTGACATCTATTTTATTTTATTGGTATTATCTTTCCACAATTTCTCATTTAATCATTCATTATTACTCTTTACTATCTCTCTTTCATCATCATCTTTAATATTTTTACACATTTTTTGGCTTGTCATTATAATTTTACCCATTTATTCATTTTCCCTCATTTTCCTAAAATCTTTCTCTTAGTTACCTTTTTGGCTGCTAGAGATCGCTGCTAGCTCTTCCGTCTTGCTCCGTAACGTATTTTTCATTGTTGGTTAGCTGGTTCACCCAGCCGCTTCTCCCAGTCGGTGCCTTTATTATACCTTTTTCTCTTTAGTCTTTCTCCATTCCTCACACTATATATTTTCCTATTTCTCTCTTATCATTTTGGCATCCATCATACATAGGTATCAAAGAGTTCATATTTATAAGCATTATTTTTAATTTTTAATTTTTCAAATTTATCAATCCAATCAACTATTTTTATATTACATCCCAATCAATTTTTTTATATTACATCCCATACTTATATTTTCATATTTTTTACATTTCTAACTGTCATTCAACGAGATACATATTCATTTCTTTCTACATATTCTTGCATTATTATGTTTCATACATTTTTCTTATGTAACATCTAGAAGTCCATTATCATACATTTTATATCTTTAATTTACTATTTTTTTCTAAATCCTTTATATTCCACCCCTTTTTTTATATGTTAATCTTCTCATTTTGTATCTTTCGGTTTACCTCCTCATTTTTCTTTCCCTTTATATTATGTTTCCTTTCTGTACATTTAGTTTCTGTATTTTATTTTATATTTGTTATCTTTAATTATTATATCTGTCACTATTTTAATTTCTGTTCATTATCATTAATTTTATTATATCTGTCAATATTTAAATTCTATTGTATTCTGTCACTATTTTAATATTCGTTATCTTTAATTTTCATATCTGTCACTATTTTAATTTTCTACATTACATGTCCCTGAAGATGGCCTACAGTGTAGGTCGAAACGTCGGCACTAACTAAATATAAGTCTGGTACTTATTTGGTGTTTTTTTGACTGCACCCCCCAACTATCTCCGTTCTCCATAATAATAATAAGGCTCATTATGTGTAGGAATTTATGACAGATTTTAATACCAAAATAAGTACATTTTGGCTAGGCTATTTTTTTTACTTATTTATTGTGGGGAAATGGAGGGGGACAATGCTGATACTGATAAGAAAGTGACATTACATGAAGAAACTTGACAGGACTTTAACTACTCTGACTAACAAACTGGCAATCTGTGAATTTAGTACCATATATTATATTTGCTAAATGTATTTAAACTGCAGAAATCGGAATTATTTGAAGATATCTTATTTCTAAATCAACCAGTATTTGAAATTATGTATTTTATTTTTGAACATTATATGCCCCAGTGTTTTATAAATATTTCTCTTGATATTGGCATTATACTGACACATAATTTTCATGACTAATCCCTTATTCAGGTAACCTTCAATGACCAATGCATTTCTGTTATCCAACCTTTATTAGTGTTATCTAACATTAATTATGCAGTAATAATTTCCTTTATTTTTAATGCCAACATTGAGAACTCTGAGGTCATCATTGACAGATAAATCTTTAGAACAAATATTGAAATAGAGCCAAGGGCAAAAGTTTGACTATTTCAAAAGTCCCGCAGGTTAGGCAAAGGCTGAGAAAGATCCTTTTATGTTAATTATAAAAATTAATAGCTCCTTTTATATTAATCATAAAAATATAATAAGATTATTTACCTTAATAGGCTGTGTTTTCTGATTTTTAATGAAGTCAAGCATCATACCAGAAGCTTTGATAAAACCAGGTACTAATTCTCTTAATTTTACTTGCGTTTGATGAGCAGCCTGTATTCCTCTAATTTCTTTCCATCTGTAAAAATTAATATTATTTTTTTCTTAAACCACATTTTTCATAATATATTACTTGTAATGCCAGTTCTTGGAAAAAATAAATGCATTAAATTATATCTAAATCAAAATTTGCAAGTAATGATCTAATCAAATGGAAAAAGTTTATTTATTTATGCCTTTTGAATATGGGAATTTCAAGATGTTGGTATTTTTTAATATCAACATCTTGAAATTCCCATCTTCAAAAGGCATAAATTAATAAACTTATTAATATAAAATTACTGTAGAACTATGTATTATAAAATAGTTTAAGGCTCAATGTATTGTGGTTGGAAGTGATTCTCCCTTAAATGTTAAAAGTGTAATAATCTAAAAAGAAAGACAAATCAAATGGTAATGGAGAATAAGAAATTATATTGTTAAGTCTCTCATATGTGGTCGAGACGTGCTTACAAATCATTTCCCATGCTGAGCTCTGTTGATGGAGTGAAAATGTTTTTGTTAGTACAAATGAGTCTTTTTAAGAACGTTTGTTTTCCTCCATGAGTCAGAGTAGTTTCAGTTAATGATAGAGCCGACCAAACATGACAATTAAAATTTTTTTTCTTCTCTCTTTTTTTTTCCACATTTGATCACAAAACAAATGGGATGGTGAATCTGGTATGTAATTTTAGTTACTATTTTATTAGTCACTATTATTATGGATATGGGAGCGGAATGGTTCAGTGGTAAAGCACTGAGTCGCCATGCCAGAAATCCTGGTTCAAACGCCACTGTAGGCAAGACTTTAATTTAGTCTGTTTGCGGACGGAGATGGATCATATGGGATCTAGTACCCTCCTGGGGTTCACTCAACCTCTATAAAATGTTATAAAAATAGGGTACCCAAAATAAAGGAGAAAAATCTGGTGGTTGAACGAGATCTAGGACAAATCACCTCCCTGCAGAACTGTTGTCCATGAAACAGTACAGTCTCTACCATTTACTGAACCCCAGACCCGTTCACAGGTTTGTAGTACAGGTTTTTTTTATCATATAGATGGTGGATCTTGTAATAATTTTTGTTATGGTGTCTATTATATCTATGATATAGACACCATACTAAGGTTTCACATGAATTAATTTTATTAGTCACTAGATGACCCGGTGAACTTTGTATCACCAACATATATTTGTGAAAAAAATGGTCAAAACTTAATACAAAATTTATATCTACATTAAATGCAACACAGTTAATCTGATAGTCCAGGCAAATCCAGGGATTTTAAAAACTCTGTGGGACAACTCTCCCAACTTTTGAAAACTCTCCAGTATTGTTTGATCCTGTTACAAAAATACTCGTACGTTAGTTGTTAATTGTTGTTGAGTGTCTTTACATGCCATCACAAATTAGATGATTTTGAGCATGTGTTTAGTTTGTCAGTAACAGTTGATCGGGCAATAATTGGAAGAGTCTGATGAAAATCACATGAAAACAGAATCATGGCTCTACCAAAAATGTTTTGGTTGTGAAGAAGATCTTTTAACTCAAAAATCAAATTAGCTTCTGTAGAGATCCCTTTCACTTGCTAAGTAGGCTTCTCAGAGTGTCGATCGTGTGATTTTGTGCAGTTTCTTTTTTTAGTATTATGAGATAAATATGTCATATTTTAATATTAAACACACCTACAAATATTTGACAACCAAGTGACAATTTTTTTATTTCTAAAAACACAACAAACATCATATGTTTCACAGCTAGGAACATTTTATAATGGAAAATGTAACTGTCTGTCGTTTTTACCATTTTCCGTTACTTATTATTTATGTTTCTCACCGTTTAAACCTTCCCTGAACTTCCACAAATATTTCAAGATCAAAATTATCCAAATTGGTCCAGCCATTCTCCAGTTTTAGCGAGACAAACGACAGCAATTGATTTTTATATATATATAGATTATCATTATTTATAGTAGTTGGTTGTATATATTTTAATATAGTAGTTTGTTTTGAAGATGTTTTTGTTTTTTCTTTCCCAAGCTTTCCCCTAGGTACCCTTGACAGTCTCATGTTTTGTTTTTTTCAGGTGTCCATAAGGTCTGATAACAAAAGGAATTTTAATTTTCTCCTCTCCATCTCATAAGTTGAGTATATATTGTAAAATCTTCAATATTGTTCAGGTAGATAATGATAATACAATAACTAAGATGTTATTTTGTGTTGAAGTCTGTTTGACATGTATTACTACTATAATTTTCTACCAAACTACAGAAAAATTAATAATAAATAGTTAACTTACTCAGGGATTGACTTGATCGTAAATGGGTTCATTCCCATAATTGGATCAACAGATATAGGTATATCGAAACCGGTATTGGAGAAGCAGTTAAAATCTGTTACCAATATTCTTTTTATGATCTCTGGATCCATGACTAACAGGATCGGCCTATAGAAACTGTAAAATCCTACCATTTTATGCTGTTTATATTTCCTATAACACAAAAAATACATATTAAATGACTATTGAATTGGAATAATTCAAATATTTGCATTAATCATTATCATTAATGTATCATTATTATTCCATAAGAGAGCAGAAGTATTCCTTTAATCACACGTAACCTTAATAAATTCTTATTTATTATAATATTGGAAATAATTTTAATAATACATTAACAGAACTGTTAATGCGGACTTTGGCTCACTTTTTGTAAATGTTAAATTAAAACTCTCATAAATCTATACTTGTATCTATATTCAGGTATATTTAAACTTATAGAAATTTATAAGTTTTTAAACATTGTTTAAACATCTTTTATGTTGTATATGCAATAAAGACTTCAATTTATTTTATAGGGTTGAATACCTTGAGGTTTTTTTTCTTACTTGTATGTAGATAACTTTGTTATACAATGATTTCTCTCCTAATCAACCTCTTAGTAAAACTAGCTTGAGCTAAAGAAAAACATTTTCCATAGAGAAATTCAATTCTGAATTGAATTGAGTATACTTGAAATTGAATTTTACTTTTAAACCAGAAAAAAAATAATCAATTTTACAACATTACAATACAAGTTGAAAATATTTATCACACAAATTGCTGACACAGATGGGACATATTTTCAGAAAATTTGAAAGTTGAATAATTTTTAATCTTGTCGTTGGAGAAAGATATCTCCTCTTGTGTGCAGGCAATGGTATGATTGTTGCTAACAGCAAGTTCCCTTGTAGGAATCCACATAAATATACAAGGTAATAACCAAGTCGAAACGAAAAGTCTATAATAGACTACTTCCTGGTCAAGAAAGATTCCTTTAAACGATTCCTTTTTTAATTTTTTTATGTACGAGTCAAAAGAGGTTTTGAAATAGGTAGTGACCACAACCAATTACAGATGGACGTAGTGGAGAGGAGAGAAAAGAGTCGGTAGAAATGTAAGAAGGATAAGGAATGCAGTGGTCAAAGCACATTGGCTAAAGGAAGAAGACAATTTGGCCACCCTCTTTAATGAAGAAATTGAGAGAGTGGCCAGAGACTCAGATTACCCATGGGATTCTGATGATATAGAGACATGCTGATTTCATGTAAAAAAAAATAATAAGAGATGCAGCATCATTAGTTTGTGGTAAAAGAAGGATTGGGGTCCAGTATAAGAGAGCAGTGTGGTGGTCTGACGAGTTGAAGAGAGTGATCAGAGAAAAAAAGACTCTATGGAAAGAATATCTTCAGAAAACAAAGCACCAGAGAACTATGAAGGGTATAAGAAGAAAAGGATTAAGGCCAAAAATAGGGTTATAGAAGCCAAAACGAAAGCCTCGACAGACTTCGGACGAATTTTGGAATCTGACTTTCATCAGAATCAGAAATTATTCTACCGTGTACTGAGAGGAATGAGGAAAGAAAGAGTACCGACTTTGAAGTTTGTAAAGGACAAAGAAGGAAATATTCTCATGGATAACGAACGAACAATAGAAAGGTGGAAAGAATATTTCCAAGAGCTGCTGGAGGGGAACGCACAGATTCCACAGGTAAGTGAAGAACAGGGAGATGGAGATCTCTTAATATTTTAGATTTCTTAATATTTTAGAATCAAAATAGTTATTTGCTAACTAAATTAAAGTAAAAACTTACTTGTAAAAGCTGCAAAACAAGGCATACATAACAATTTTTTGTTGCAGCAATAGTCTCACATTTCCAAAGAAAAATTCCGTTGGTACGGAAAATACATTTCTTCTTTTCCAGTAGCCATGAGCCCACCAATTGAATACATATAATGCAATAAGAGCTAGAATGAATATCTCCACCAGCATGGCGCTAGGAACATAAAACCTGAAATTTTTTAAATAAGTATGTTAATATTTTTGGTTGATCCTGTTTGTATAATAATATTGTATTTCCTTATTACATAATAATTAGAGTATTATTGAAATATTTTATGATTCAAACCATTATTGTTTAATCGTAGGATTAATAAGATTCAATTTTTATTTAACTTAAACCAATATTAGGTAATCGTTAAAGCTCCTTATCTTAATTATATTAGTTTCGATATGCTACTACTACGTCTCCAGAAGTCCATCTCCATCGCTAGGAGTTTCTTTTCTAAGTTGGTAGTGAAGGCCCATGTTTCTGAGCCATATAATGCCACACTTTTGACAAAGGAGTGGTAAAGTCTTTTCTTTGTAGACAATTGAACTTCCTTACTCCATAATATAGAATTTAAAGTTCTTATTGTCTTTCTTCCTTTAGTGACCTTTTCCCTTATGTCAAGATCGCAGCCAGTTCTAGTGGAGAGCCACCTACCAAGATATTTAAAATTAAGACTCCAATTTTCTTGTGTGAGGGAAGCATAATCTATATTCAAAGCCAAATATTCTGTTTTTTTTCCCGCTGATTTCTAGGCCTCCCAATTTGTATGCTTCTGACAGTTTTCTTATCATATAGGAAGCATCCTCCTCATCATTGGCTATTACCACTTGGTCATCAGCAATCTGAAGATTATAAAGGCGTTCATTTCCTACCATGATTCCCATCTTCTGGCATTTCCATTTACACTCACACAGTACACTTTCAACATGTAAATTGGAAGGTTTGCCAGAGCTTTGTTCAATTCGACTGGACCATGTTTGATCAGCTCAATTGGTATTTCACCACCAGGACCAGACGACTTTCCATTTTTCATTTTCATTATTTTTAAAGCTGCTGTTAATTCTGGGGATTACTTGTGGGGAGTAAAATCCTACCTCCACCTCCACGTGGTACTCCCTGGGTAAGGCTAACGGAGGCGGTACCGAGCCATGGTGGTATAACCATCACGAAGTGCAGGAAATGGCATTTCGGGGGCAGATGGGGCTCCTAGCCGCAGTGAAGGCCACCCTCTAGGGGTAGGGCACCCCAAAATCAAGATCCCTGGTCCTCCAGGTTGGGGGTTGATGTTGGGCCAGCACCTTATCATCATAAAAAATAGAAACCAGCTTTCAAAACTGACAAAACAGCCTGAGAACAACGGTCATAGGGAATACGACAACAACGGTTATGGAAACAGACTATACGAATAGGAATTTGGAATGTTCAGGGATTAGAACAAAGAGAAAAGAAGTTAGTGAGGGACTAAAAAAAAGCTAAAAATGGATATCATAATATTATCCAAAACCAAAATGAAAACTACGAAATGGATACGGAAAAGGAAATGAAATCTACGATGATTATATTCACTTTATTAGTGGGGCGGAGAAAAGTGAGAGAGCAAAAGCTGGAGTATCTATTCTTATCAGGAAAAGATGGAAAAATGAAATAAAGAATTATGAATGTATAAATGAAAAATTAATAAAGCTAGAAGTACAAATCCATGGGTATCCAATGGTTATTTTTGGAGCATACGGCCCAAACGATGATGCACTTGCCCCAGATAAAGAAAAGTTTTTTAACAGTTTGAGGGAAATATCAGAGGGTCTAGCTGACCGGAAGATATTACTCTGGATAGGAGATCTCAATGCAAGGGTTGATAAAAATGCAAACAGTTGGATGGTAGGAAGACATGGAAATGATCGATTTATGCGAAGAAATGGATATGCGTATATTAAATGGATTCTTCAAACATAAAGACATTCATTAGTATACCTGGAATCAACCAACAAGAAATCTTAAGTCAATAATAGACTATATCATATTAAGGAAAAATAATATGGTCATACCACAAGATGTGAGAGTTATGAGGGGTGTTGAATGTGGAACTGATCATCATCTTTTATTGATATAAACCTGACAAATACAAAGTTAATTGGTTTATGTTTAAATATATTTTTTGATGCTTGAGGTAGATTACCACTTGTTTACTGTTAGTCAAAATTTAACAAGTCATTTAGCATGCAAATACAGGTGTAGACCTAAAACATAAAAATTTCTGTTTGTCATTTCCATTGATATAAAACTAAATATAAATATATTCATACTTAAACTCATAAGTATTATTTATAAGTACATAATACATAATATATATATATATACATAAGTATTTAAATTTAACATTTAAACTAATTTATCCATCCTCCCTCCCACTTTTCTCCATTTCATTTTCTTTCCCTCATACCCATTAACATTAAACAAACATAAAAAAAACATTATTCATACAATTTTCCATTCCTACAATTTCTGTAAGGCGTTAATTTGTGTCTCACCTCTATTTATCTTATTAACATCATTAATTTGACATTCATCAGTTTTCATCTCCACTTACTATCTTATTTTATTTGTACCTAACAACAAAAATGATTGTCTTTTTACATTCTTACTATTGTATAACATAATCCATTAATTGTAACTTACTCATAGCACTTTTTATAGAATTTTACCCATTATTTCTCACAATCAACTATGTTCTCCTTTCTTATTATGTCTCACTAATTATTACATACCGGCTATAACTATCCTTTTTAATATTTCATTAACAATTTGTATGCCTTATCCTCTTCATTATTAGTTAAATGTATTTCTCATTTTTATTAATTATCATCATTATCTCTTATTATTATTTTCATTTTTATTACGGTATGCCTCAATTTGTATTACTTAATTTATTACTCAGTATATTGTATATTATATATTATATAAATACTATTATAATAATATATATTATTATATTATGATATAATATTATACCACTTCCATGCTACTTCCATTTCTTCATTCCATCAAAATTTATTTTTCCGCACTTTTTCTTCCATTTTCCCCAGTGCTTCTTTGGCACCTTTATGAATGAGCTTTTTTATTTCTTCATATTGTTCTTCTAAACATTGAGAATCGATAGTTGGATTTTCCTCTAATTTGATTTTCAATATATTTTGATATAAGAGTTTTACAGATTCATCCCGCAGCCTGGCTAATAAATATTTGTCTGCTTGTGTAGTTGTTTGATTTTCCATTTGCATTGTTCCATTGGCGAAGGCATTTGCTTTAGCTTTGAATCTAATATAACTACATAAAAGTTACATATATATACAGAGCAAGGTTAATCATTGTAGAGTATTAATAACAAAGTGACAAGGAAGGTAATAATATATAATATACAATATACTGAGTAATAAATTAAGTAATAAAAATTGAGGCATACCGTAATAAAAATGAAAATAATAATAAGAGATAATGATGATAATTAATAAAAATGAGAAATACATTTAACTAGTAATGAGGAGGATAAGGCATACAAATTGTTAATGAAATATTAAAAAGGATAGTTATAGCCGGTATGTAATAATTAGTGAGACATAATAAGAAAGGAGAACATAGTTGATTGTGAGAAATAATGGGTAAAATTCTATAAAGTGCTATGAGTAAGTTACAATTGATGGATTATGTTATACAATAGTAAGAATGTAAAAAGACAATCATTTTTGTTGTTAGGTACAAATATAATAAGATAGTAAGTGGAGATGAAAACTGATGAATGTCAAATTAATGATGTTAATAAGATAAATAGAAGTGAGACACAAATTAACGCCTTACAGAAATTGTAGGAATGGAAAATTGTATGAATAATGTTTTTTTTATGTTTGTTTAATGTTAATGGGTATGAGGGAAAGAAAATGAAATGGAGAAAAGTGGGAGGGAGGATGGATAAATTAGTTTAAATGTTAAATTTAAATACTTATGTATATATATATATATATTATGTATTATGTACTTATAAATAATACTTATGAGTTTAAGTATGAATATATTTATATTTAGTTTTATATCAATGGAAATGACAAACAGAAATTTTTATGTTTTAGGTCTACACCTGTATTTGCATGCTAAATGACTTGTTAAATTTTGACTAACAGTAAACAAGTGGTAATCTACCTCAAGCATCAAAAAATATATTTAAACATGAACCAATTATTTTTGTATTTGTCAGGTTTGTATCAATAAAAGATGATGATCAGTTCCACATTCAACACCCCTCATACTCTATCAAACTCTCAATTTGTATTCAAAGTTGGGTTTGCTCAATTACCAAAGATTTTTAGGAATAAACAAAAAAAAAAATAACTGTTTCAGAAAAAAAAAAGGATTCCTCAAGTTCTCAACAGTTTTCAGATCGGTTTCTACTTATCTTGACTATTATGGAAATATATTGTGTTTAGTTCTTTAAAAGGAGGTTTTATTGTGTTTAATTCTATAAAAGTATCAATGCTTGAATAAATATCACTGAACCTCGAGAACTAAACACAGAGTGTGTGTGTGTGTGGGGGAGGGTCGTACTGATTTGTTTGAGAATATGGACTTGATCACTAAACAATAGGAACCAAAATTTTGAAATAGTTATATCAGTAGGTAATAAATCCATATTTTTCAATAATGTCCCTCACATCATACCTCATTAGCATTGGCATAACTAGAGTTGGCTCATGGGGTGGTTAACCCCCACCAGTCAACCACTCCAACATATTACTCCCTTCAAAAAAGATGTCTCATAATATAGGTATAATATGTATTATACTATAATCATGTAGCTTCAAATTAAATAAATAGATTATAATTTTTTATAAATGTTATTTTGGAAGTTATAAATGTTATTTTTGGAAGGGCAATCAAGAAGTAGCTTTTAAATACAAGTAACCGTATTTATTGGTTACAATAATGTACTACACTTAATTGCATAGGGAACTTTCTAGACCAGCAGTTCACAAACTGGGGAGCTCGCCTGGCGTGAGGACATGTCAGGAGGGGCGCGAGACAAGTTGAACATTAAATTAAATTTAAGTAGTCTTTCTAAAATTCTAAATTAACCATGATGTTTAGAAAATTGACCACTTTGATATAATGGACAAACCTTCATTTTGGTTAAAATATTTCAAAGTGTGTCCTAGTTTATCACGGGAAGCTCTTCGTTTATATTTGCCTTTTTCAAGCACCTATTTGTGCGAAAAATCATTTTCAACACTTGTGGCAATTAAAACAAAGTATCGGAATAAACTTGATGTTGCTAGTGACTTGCGTTGTGCACTTACTAAAACTCAGCCACGAATAGGGCATACTAGTAAGAAAAATCCATCTCACTAATCAACCTAATCTATTTTTCTCTTATTAATAATTTATACTTATTTGTTTTTGTTTTGTTCCTAGGCCCACACAATTTATTGGTAAGGGAGGGCGCGAGAAGCTTTCATTTCAACAAAAGGGGGCGTGGTTAGGTTTCTACCGATACGGGTAAAGTATCGATACTTTTACTTTCGATACCGATATTTCGGTATCGATACTTTTCTTCCGATATTTTATCGATATCGGTATGGAAAACTGAATATCGAAACAGTTGTAACCTGTTTTTTTTTTTTTTGCTCATCCAAACGAAACCTGAATAAAAAGTTGTATATATCCTACGGCACATTCTTTCTATATTCTCAAAAAAATAGAATGATATGTTCCCTTTCCCTATATGTTTAATTGTCAGTAAAAGTAATTAAAAGAAAAATAAATATATATGCATAACCAAGGAGAACTCTTTCGATATTCTCAAAATATCGAATGATCATTCTTATATCTCACAGATGCATGATTAAAACTCTAAATTCTAATTTTTTTATTATGAACACTATTATTTTATTATTATGAACCCTATCTGTACTTATCACGGAAATTAATTAATAGAAAAAAAATAATACGTGTATATAGGCATAGCAAAGAAAAATTCTTTCGATACCAGAAGAACAGGGTACTCTTTCGATATTCTCAAAATATCGAATGATTATTCCGATATTTCAAAGATAGCCAATATCTAAATTATTATGTTAAGAATACTAACTGTACACATCAGGGAAATAAGTTAAAAGAAAAAAATAATATATATGCATAGCAATGGAAATTCTTTCGATACTAGAAGATCAGGGTACTCATTCGATATTCTAAAAATATTTTCCGATACTTCACAGATGGCTGATATCTAAATTTTTTATTATGCTATGAACCCTATCTGTACATATCAGGGAAATTAATTTAAAGAAAAAAATAATATATATACATTGTAAAGAAAAATTCTTTCGATACTAGAAGAACAAGGTACTCTTTCGTTATTCTAAAAATATTTCCGACATTTCACAGATGGCTGAAGAATAAAATATGAATAAAAAATTTTGATATCAGCCATTTGTGAAATATCGGAATGATCATTCGATATTTTGAGAATATCGAAAGAGTACCCTGTTCTTCTAGAATCGAAAGAATTTTTCTTTACTACGTATATATATTATTTTTTCTTTTAATTAATTTCCCTGATATGTACAGATATGGTTCATAACATAATATAAAATTTATATATCAGCCATCTGTGAAATATCAGAGATCTTTCGATACTTTGAGAATATCGAACGAGTACCATATTCTTCTAGTATCGAAAGAATATCCTTTCCTATGCATGTATATGTTTTTTTTCCTTTTAATTACTTTCCCTGGTATGTACAGATAAGGTTCATAACATAATAAAAAATTTAGTTATCAACCATCTTTGAAATATCGGAAAGATCTTTCGATACTCTGAGAATATCGAATGAGTATATATTCTTCTAGTATCGAATGAATATCCTTTCCTATGCATGTATATGTTTTTTTTTTCCTTTTAATTTCTTTCCCTGATATGTACATATAAGGTTCATAACATAATATAAAATTTATATATCAGCCATCTGTGAAATATCGGGGATCTTTCGATACTTTGAGAATATCGAATGAGTACCTTATTCTTCTAGTATCGAAAGAATGTCCTTTCCTATGCGTGTATATTATTTTTTCTCTTTTAATTACTTTTCCTGATATGTATAGATAGCGTTAATAACATAATAAAAAATTTAGATATCAACCATCTTTGAAATATCGGAAAGATCTTTCGATACTCTGAGAATATCGAATGATTATATATTCTTCTAATATCGAAAGAATGTCCTTTCCTATGCGTGTATATTATTTTTTCTCTTTAATTACTTTCCCTTATATGTACAGATGGGGTTCATAACATAATAAAAAATTTATATATCAGCCATCTATGAAATATCGGAAAGATCTTTCGATACTTTGAGAATATCGAATGAGAACCATATTATTCCAATAAAAAATAAAAGGTCTTTCACTATTTGATTGATTATCCAATGTGTGACGTTTTCCTGGCAATGGAATGTTTGTAGATATTTGATGAACCGTGCTTTTAAACGACTAAAAATCTTCCGATACCGAGTGATATCGATATTTTTCTTTCGATATTTTCTCGGTATCGATACTTTGTTCCGATATATCGCAAAGGCCTGCTATCGATATTTTTGGGTATCGGTAGAACCCTAGGCGTGGTACAAAAAAGTTTGGGAATCCCTGTTCTAGACCCATCCAGACTTTACTTCTAGATTCTAAGAACTGTCTAAACTGTTATTCTCACATTTGCGGTCTTATTACTACCGTTACAATAATATAATTAATTGTAAATAAACAGTAATTACGTTTTGGTTTGTCCTTTTATCGTACCTTTTATTCATTAAAATAACGGTGTTTGCACTTTCTTTGTTGTGTTTTTCGCATTATAGACCCTTACTTCTGTAATCCCACAATAATAACTTTGAAAAAGTAAAGTCCTTCAAAGTTTTATTTTTTTAAAATTGTTACTTACAATTTATTTAAAAATTTCTTCTAAGCAATGGGGGGGGGTTACATCCCCAAAAGCCCCCCTCGTTACGCCTATGCTCATTAGTTCTAGAATAAACCCCGATTTATCAATAATATTTAGAAATGAAAATAGTCAGTTTTCGAATTTTTTAAAATCAAATAACTCGTTGTCATGCATATAATTTAAAAATGTACAGTTGATAAAGATATTTAATTTTATATGAATACTCTGTTATAAACAAAAAACGAACAAAGGAAATAAAATAAAATAAATGATCCTGTGTAAGGGTGTGTATCTATGCTTTCATATCTTTGATACAAATTCAAAGTATCGAAAGTGAAAAACAGAATTATCCAGGATAGTGGAAAAACTGTTTCAAGGTTCATTCAAAATCAGTTCTTATCGTCAAAAGAACCTCTATTATCCTACGTGATTTTGTGCCTTATAGATGACTGTATGAATTTTATATCACTTATCAATCCTAAAGCAATCCCTATAGATCGAAAAAAGTTTTCTTTACAATCGATACTTTTGCATTTGTATCGAAGAAATGTGTATATATGTTAAAAAATTAAATGGCATCAATGACCAATGCTGTGTTACTGCGTTAAAACATAAAAAACAAGTTATTCATAATTGTAAACTCTTACCAAATAAAGATCCTACCTTAAAGAGGATATTACAAAATATAATAAATTTTGTAATCTTGAATATATTTAAATATACTAAGGCAGTGAGTTCTGTTGTATAAGAGTGGCCGAAACCTCTGCGTCCAGTTACCAAGAGCTACTGAAGGACACACTGATATATCAATTTAAATAATAGTCTGCGCGGCGATAGTCTTATACTATCTATTACGTAAATCTATATCTGATGTCGGATCAATATCATTTATGAAATACTTTTTCTAAAAACAAAAATAGTTATGTACATTTTGTAATTTTAATTTTTCCATAAACCATACAGCTTGAACAAAAGGATAATAAATTGAATAAATGATCCACTCGATCGGTGGTGCCTTTTTTTTTCAAAATGGTGACTCAAATAGTCACTAAATTATCCTTCACGACTAAACAATGTTATGATTATTACTTGTTTTGTATGATTGTTTTTTACTATATATTTTTATTTTAGCTGTACTGAAGTGTTTCTATATCCAAATAAGCTCTGCTTTATGCCTAAAAATGTATGTGTAGTTTTATTTATTCTTCATGATTCATACCCTCCCCCCCGCTCTCTGCGAGTAGGATAAACATAAAGATATATGTTATAATATTTTTTTTAAATGTTCGGGTTGACAACTTACTCATCTTGCAGGTTTGTTAAGCAGATATTTTGAACAGCAAATAATAATTTTGTCTAGACATATATAAGATTATTTCTCTCGATGAAAACGTTGTTTTGGCGGATCTTTTTCTTACCGATTATATTCAATACTGATAGCAGATTCATTATAGAGCTGATACATTTTTTCTTCGTTAAAAAACAATTTAATCTCCCCCCCCTCCTCCCTCAATAACTGTTATTATTTCTTCATCCATGTCAATTGTTATAAGAACAAAAAATAAAAGAAAAAGCAAAAAAAGGAAAGAATAAAGGAATATCACTGCCAAATTTTGTCTTGAACGATCAATAATCAAATTTTTTTGAAACAGTATCAGAAAGTGACAAAACCTGTAAAAGGATGAGAGTATTAAAAAAATAAAATCCTCGCTTGTGCATCTTTTTGTTTTTAGTTCCAGATTGATTTGTCCAGAAGTTGAAGAAAACCAAACGTCTTTGCAGTAAAATAATGGATAATAATTGTTACCTAATAAAATGGCTACGAATGATGTAAATAATATCTAAATTACTCATGAATCAATTCCCCAATTCAAACGAGATGCATCCTTACTGCGATATATATGGGTTCATTTCATTTGAAATGTCCATTTACAAAATAAAGGTTATTTAATAAAACAACTTTTTAATATAAAAAAATTGTATTAATAATATTTACCTTAATTTTCTACATATTTTTCCCAAATTGTTATCAAATTTTCGATTCCAGAAATGAAAATTTTATGGTTTTGTGATGAAATTAAGTCTGCAATGCATTTTCGATTTGAGAAAATTGTCCAAATTTCTGAACAGAAGGAAATCTGTTGGATATAAGTCTGGCGAATAAGGTGGGTGTGGAGGATTTCGTAATCCATCTCGTTTAGTTTCTTCACAGTGAAGAAAGGTCATGCGTTGTCGTGTAAGAACCTATACTCTTTCCGTTCCGATAAAGAAGGTTGTTTTTTGATCAGTTTTTATAGCATTAGGGAAGTGGAGTGCCTCAATGGAATAGGGTTGAGTTTCCGTGCCGAAGTGGAATCCCGCTGCCTGGCCGGCTGTTATTTAGTCTGTTAACTGCTTGAGATAGATCCTATGGGTTCTGGGGGGCTCACTCAACATCTATAAAGTGAGTACCGAAAATAAAGGGGGAACTGGCGGTCGAGTGTGATCTAGGAAAAATCACTCCCCTGCGCAACCGTTATCCAAGGAACAGTACAGTCTCTACCACTTACTGAACCCAAGACCCTTCATGGGTTATAGTGGTATTGATTTTTTTTCCATTATGGCAATGTCACTGCTGTACGATATTGATGTGATGGTTTCACATCTGGGCTGAAAGGAGAAATGAATAATTCCTGCCATTGAACATCAAACAGAAACCAATATTTTTAAAAATTTAATTTTGGTCAAACCACAGCGTATTGTCTAAACAATCTTCCCCGAATTCGGTCGTAATGTTTCTTGCTGTATGGGCTGCTGCGTGCCCAAGTTTAAACTAAAAAACAACATGGAAACACGAAAATTACGCGTTTCCATGGTCATATTAGATCGCATAACATAACAACGTTCGTTCAGTTGTAGGGATAGTAAATTCTATAAAAAAGAGAGTGTTAATAACAGCTCATTACAGTCTATAAACAGAAATATAGTAAAAAACCGAAATCCAATAATTCCACTTTGAATTTCAGAAATAATAAAAAAGGACATTTCATTTGAAACGACCCGATACAACGGTTTTCCTTATGGTTTAAGGTGAGAGTTTTTACATTGTAATCTCATTCGATATTAATAAACAAAACTGATATATTTTTTTTTTCTCGATAGATCATACTGAACCAATCGCCTTTTCGACGCAGTCCTATCGCATAGATAAACTTTTAAGTGGATTACACAATTCGTCTTCTATTCCCCTTGCCCTTGATGCATACAGTTTGGTCCTAGCAGCCGGCAATGGTATACATCATCAGCTCTTAAGGGTAAATAAATTTTAAACCTATTTCTTATAATATTTTTTTTCAATTAGTCCGATTGACAACTTACTCATCAGGCAAATTCGTTCACGTTCATTAAGGAAAAATTATTAATTTGTAAATTTTGTTTTTATTTTTTTTCAAATGAGTCTTATTCACACGCTCTGCCAAACGCTAGAAGCAAGTATGATAAATAAATATAAAACCTATTTGTTATAATAATTTTCAAATTATTCCGGTTTACAACATACTTCATCTGCGTTGATTAAGCAGCTATGTTGATATTATTTTAAGCATACAATAATCTATTTTGTACAGATGTAATTAGATATGTTTTTTTTTCAATGAAAATATTATTTAGACACCCTGATTCGTCTTATCTTTCCCTTAGCGATTAGGTCCAGTACTGATCCCAGACCCTTTATAGAGCTGACATATTTTTTCTAATTAAAAAACTATTTAATCTTCTTCCAATAACTGTAATTATTTCATTTTATTATGTCTTCATTCATGTAAATATTATAAAAAAAAAATTATAAAGAAATATTCTTGCCAAACTTGGCCTTGAATGATACCTAATTTTTTTTTTATTAGTACAAGACCAATAAAAGAACAATACTTGTTCTTTCAATTTTCAGTTCGGTTATTGGTCTGTTTGCCCCTACCATTATTATCCCTTGAATGGACCGATCTTCTTGTTGGTTTTATTTTGAATGGCTTCTACCACTAGTGGCTGTATCATAAAATAGAAAATCAGGCATTTTTAAAATATAAAAAAGATAATGTTTTTTTAAATTAATAAAATAGAATATTAAATTTATTTTTTTTAAATTTACATCTGTTATATAATAATTTCCATAAAATGATTAATACGCATGAGATGAAGTCAAATAGACAAACTATTAATCGGTAGTACTCAAATAATAAATTTAACTTGGAAAGTCACGAGGTCTTCTTCTTTTTAGACTCCTCGAAGGATTATCGGGTATGAAAAGGTAGCTAGGTTTGAAATGGAAATAATGTTTGTCATGAAAGGATTGATATCGGGTTCGGGCCAATTCAGCAACAAATGGGGCATTTGTTTAAGATTAATTTTTTTCGTATTCAATCATATAAAATTAAATCGATCCTTTGTATTTTTTGTAAAGAGGCATTACTACTGACCTAATTGCTAGAACGAACAACTATATCTCTTTAGAGATAGAAAAAAAACAACACAAGAGATACATTAGGACTGAAATTTGACCAATTACTTTTAAAATTAACTCAAGAGTAGATGCGAAGTTTTTAAATCTACAAATCTCGCTTCGATCGATGATCTCTTCATATCAGCCGCCATTGACCGTGACCTCCACAACAATATCAATAGCCTCGACAAACAATTAAAATAATAAAACAAATAAAAAAGAATTGTATGCGTATTGGAAGGAAACATCACAAGATTGGCGGCGAAAAGTTCTCTGATGTTCCACTCGGTCAGGCGATGCTTCTTCAACTGAAGAGAGAAACCAAAGCTATAAGTCAATATCTCTTGCGATTCCTTTGTATTTTTTCGAATGCTGGACCTTCGCATTATTTAGCATACTCGCATAAGTGTAGCATACGAGCTAGATTAATTACATGGAAATGCTATAACTTCGTAACATAGATAGGAGGATCAAGTGAGATAGTATTCGCAATACTATCATTCGAGCCAAACTGATTGGGGAACTAGTGAAAACCATTCGAAAGGAACACAAACTGAGATGGTTAGGACTTTTTTTCTGGGAAAATGTTTTGGAACGAAGCAAAGTCGTAGGGAAGATCTAAGAGACATCTTCAGGGAAGAAGATGTGATGTGTCCCAAACGCGAGGGTTGTTTTGGAGCAAGATATCAGCGCTAACGCATGAAATGGCTCAACGCTCTATAAAGGACATCCTCAATTCAAGTAGCCGTAAAAGGAACATGATGATGAAGATGACTAGCGGATTTTAGAGAAATTTGCCACTCATTTTCCTTATTTACTAACTGATTGTTTTGGAGCAAGACTCTTCTGATTATTCTTTGAATCAAATACTATGAACTTGGTTTGCTTGTTTCTCATTTATTAATTAAAAGTATTTGGGGCCCGAATCCGATATCAATAATTTCATGACAAACTTTATTCTCACTCAAATCCACTCGTTTCAAACCTAGCAACCCCCTCAATTCCTGATAATCCTCTGCAAGGGCGGATCCAGGATTTTTTTCTGCGGGCAGACGGGCAAAACTATCAACAATAACTGTTAGAAATAAACTTGTAGTATTTATAGAAAAGTTTCAAAGGTTTATCAAATTATCAAAACAATAGAAAAATTAAATGTTTAACAAAGACAGTTAGTCTTCTTTTATGTTTCCTGCTAAAGATGTTCCAGCACTTCATTAGCGTTCATTTTTGTCGCAATGTCTTGATCGATATGCATTAAAGCCAGCCCATTCAAACGCTCTTCTGTCATCCTGCTGCGAACATATCACTTTAATCGGCTTATGGTGGAGAAAGATCGTTCGGCAGTGCTAGTAGTCGCTGGAAACGTACACAGCAATTGACAAAGAGTTCTAATATGTGGCAGCACCGTTGATCTTTTGTAAGCTTCTGCTGGAGATATTGGGATATTTTCTCTCATCTGTTACCAAATTTTTAGCTCTTCCCATCAAAGCTAACTAAGAAGGAATGTCTTCTTTATATACATCTGCACCATAAGTATGTACTGAAATGGAATCTCCACAATAGGTATAAACAAAAAAACCGTCTGGGGTGGGTGGCACGTGCCCCTGTGCCCTCCTCTTAAATCGGCAATGACCCTCCGAGGCTTCTGAACAGAAGATGGCCTCGTGACATTAGTTGAATTTTATATTTGAGTATTACCACTGAGTAGTTTCTCTAGTTGTCTTTATCCATGCCACAATGTATCATTCCTGCCATTTACTTATATTCCTATAATACAGTTGTACATTTCAATGAATAAATTAATAAAAAAATAATAATCTTTAGTATTTGGTGGTATATCATTAAGATTTATGGGGTTATAACACTGGACTACTACCCTACTTCTTTCTGCAAAGCATTTTAGTACTCTGCTGCTTTATTGATTATTATTTTTTCTTTCTTTTTTAGATCAGTGTGATAGCTCAAAGTAATCTATTTTATTACAAGTTTTCCAACACCATCATTCCAGTATTTAACATCTAAAGAGGTAAGATGATCTGTATTTCTATTTTATCACCGTTTTAATCAATCTGAGACGTTTGGAATCAAAAGAGAATAACTCCGATTGTAAATTTCAAAAATTTACTTTTTACATTAGTCGCTGGTTCAGTTAATAACTTTTGTCTAACATTACACTTTTTCATCTTATTTCTCATGGTTTTTGTTTGTGTTTATTTATAAAATGTATCTTTATGCTGCTATATCTAATCGGATGGTGCTACGACGGGAATCTAAATTTTTGCTTATCCAGACATAATAAGATTAATTAAGAATAATAAGATCTTTAACGAGTATCTTTTAACGGAGAGAGTGAAAAGGTGAATGTATAGGGGAAACAAAAGTACAAATTATTTCGATACGGGCACAGATTTATTAGATATGCAAAACTATATGTAAATATATAGACAGACAGACACTGAAGCTTCACTGACAAATTCACACAACAACAATCCAAACACAACAAAGACCAACGCCAACTCCACGGCCCAAACACAAAAAGCCCCCAAAACTACTTAGGTATTTTTCAAGCCTACTGACCAATGGCTGAACAAAGGGCATATGCCAACATAATCTCTATACATAAAAGGAATTATTCAACAATATCTGACTCCATACTGGATCGAGACCCTGGTCTCAGTCTGCAGTCCCTCTGAAGGACTGCATAACCAAGGATTTCTTCCTCCATTTTATAAATCCTAGAGCCTCCTGCCGGGTTGCAAACCTGTGATCTTGGGCATAGAAGGTTGTTATGCTATCCATTATAGCCGACACCTAATGGATTTAGCCCGTTCTGACCCTGAAGTTTCAGGAGCATAACATTTCTTGACTAACTGGTGATAAGTTAATTTTTGAAAATTTTCCGATTTTGATCCTAAACGCCTTGTTTAATCTGTATTAATTTCAGCCAGCATTTGCTATATATTTTTTCTAAATTAACATGTAAACTATACAACAATTTAATTATATAAATTTTCACAAATATTACAGGTTATTACATTGTATAACAGGTTCAATATTGAAGACAACATGCTCTTGGAGATAGGTATTATATTGCTCAGTGCCCTTTTTGTATATAATTGGTGGGCCCATGGCTACTGGAAAAGGAGGAATGCTTTTTCTATTCCAAAAACATTCTTATTTGGAAATTTCTGGGAATTCATGATGGGGAAAAAAGTGTCTCTCTTCTTTTGTGATTTACACTTGTAAGTAATTTCAACTATTATTTTTTTATGGGTGATTCTCAAAACAATAGGTCTAAAAAAAAAGGGATTCTGAGTAATCTAGGTATATTATTTTATGATATATCTGATGAGATTATTTTAGTGTAAGGTTATAGAATAGAATAGAAAAATAATTTTTTTCTAAGACCAGGTCCCTTTAGAATAACAGAAATGAACAAAATTAAATGAATATTTATCTGGCCAAAAGCCTGCATCTGAATAAAACAATATTTACATAATATCTTAAAAGTAAATAACTAAACAGGTAGAGTATCAGTAGGTTTTGGTAGAGTATCAGAAAATGTAATACAAATGAAAAATAAAAAAACAGACAAATTTACAATAAAAAGAAACAGGCTTATGGAACATTAAGTGAATAAATTCAAACACCTAAAATAAAAAAAAAAATGATATCGTTATGAGTGAGGAATATTTACAGGAGTTCATCAATCGATCAAGTTGAATATATCTATAAATTATTTATTTAAATAATTATTTATAAGAAAGGAACGCTCAAAAGTTTTAGTTCTCTGGGAATGGATACAAAGATCGGAAGGGCGAGACCTTGTGCCCTGGGATTGGATATAGGATTTGAATTGTAGAAAACTATAGACATAAGATGGATGTTGTGAGTTGATAGTTTGATATAAGTAAGAGCCAAGGAAATAGAGTCTAGGGTAGAAGAGATAGAAGGGAGGGGGCTTATATATGGGCTGGAACACAGCTTTGTGTCCTGTAATTTAAAATTCCCAATGATTATGGATTTTTTGTTGACTCGATAATAATGACTTAAGTAGGCTATGACAAACCCGTCAGATGAATAATATTTCAAACCTAAAACATTCTAAAAATTCGAAACTTCAAATTTAGGAAGTGATTATTATTAATTTCAATGTGTTAACAAAACTGAACATCAAAAATAAGACACTCAAGTTGTAATTTCTTCTGTTTGAATATTTCTATAGCCCACAGGTAAAGGACATCATGTCATGCTTTTGTAATTTTTGTTTAGGAGAACCTATTTTTCATAACTTTGAACTATTACCATTTGTTTCTTCGTTACCTATAGATACGGTATTCATTTGTTTTGACCTCTAACAAAAACCTTTAGGAATTATGCTAAAAATCATCTATTCAGGTTTTTACCGTGATAGATTTTTGCAGTGAATAAAATATTTTAATCGAGAAAATTTTGATTTTCAGGCCTCAAATGATTCATCCATTTTAATCATTTTTGATCCATTTTGATTATTTAAAATAAACAATTATATTAACTATTATTTTTTAAACATTTTGTAGTACCTATTTTAAAAAAAGTAGTAAGTGATAATTTAAAAATACTATATGCTACGAATGCAGATTTTATGACTTTTTTGAACCACTGATTTATTGTTAAGTGAATGGTCAAGGAATTCATGTGTTCTAAGCATTAGATATTTGTTTTTGTTATTAAGCAACTAATAAAAATGTACATAATGGATAAATTTAATAACATTAGGTACTCATCGAGTGTAAAATAGGAAGAGCATAAGTTATTTTAATTTATTCTGAGAATCATCATTTTATCTTAAAATGTAAAATATTCAACGGTATCTATCCATCTATACACACATACACACGCACACTTACTCGCATATGCACTCTTACTCGCACACACACACACACACTCACACAGCACTTCTGCTGTTTTAACTATTTATATTTAGTCATTGAGTGGTCTTAGTTTAAAAAACATTTATATTTAACATAACCATTATTAATTATATTTATATGTTTTAGGAAGTATAAAAAACATGGAATTATTGGTTTCTACTTTTTCTACAAGCCCATGGTGTTTATTAGTGATCCAGAGATAGTAAATAGAGTTCTAGTGAAAGATTTCAGTAGCTTCAGTGATAATGGTTTTACTATGGACAAGAATGTTGACCCGATAATGGGAAATAGTCCATTCACAGCAAAGTCCATACCTCTGTAAGTTATAAAAATATTTAATATCATACTATATTATTTTATTATTACATATTATTATCAAGAGCTACCCTCAAATGTGCCTGGGACCAATACAAAATTGTACTGCGGACCTCCGCTAACTCATTGCTTAATGTGATTTATTTTTGTTATAATGATAACAAAAATAAGCAAAATCTATGGAAATAAAACATGGTATTGCATTACAATAAGATACGCTTATTGTTAACATAAAATATAGCAATATTTCTTAGAAAATTACAAATAACTAATTCTTTAAGCGAAGTGATCACTAGTTGAGCTGGAACTATTTATTAATTACAACTATAATTGTTCTATAACTATTTAATCATAGGAATACCATCATTTCCTACGGCCAATATTTAAATTATGTAATTAGTTATTATTAATTATTTAATAACTTAATCTCCTCATACAAGACTGAAAAGACAAGAAACTGCTCGACATTTTCACCTACTTCAACATTTACTGGACCAACGTTCTGAGCTCCCAATTAATTACGAAAGACTCATTTACATGACAGTTATCAGACCTGTTTGGACATATGGAGTTGAGCTTTGGGCACTACTAAACCATCCAATTCATCTTTTATCCAATCCTCACAATCCAAAATCCTTTGTAAAATCCTCAATGCTCCTTATTATGTCACAAACAAACTCATCCATTATAATCTTAATATCCCATATGTTGCTGATTTGGCCCAAACTAGATATCTATCCTTCCATGACAAGCTCCATACACACTTGAATCCACTAGTCTCTCAACTTGCTTCTAATACTATTCCTGGTAACCCTTTATTGGAGTGCTACCGATCGGTAGTTTCTCCACAAGTGTTTTTTTTTCATGTCATTTGTTCATATTAGCAAATTTATTTGATGTAATATTATTAAAGTTGTGAATATCAATAAATTAATCTAAAAAAAAAATAACTTAATCAACTTTTCCTATGACCCTCTGAAGCCATATGGTGCCTTTTCCTCTCCTCCAGTTTCCACCTGCTATTTACATCCCTAGTATGGTCTATTAACAAAATTGAGCACAATTTACCATTAATTCAACTTTAACTTAATGTTGATGATGATTTAATTGAATCCCTTTGGCAGGATTATTGATTCATATTCATCTTATAAAACCTCTTTTGAAAGATAAATAATCTTATGACTTATTTTTAAAAGACCTAACATTAAGGCTGCTTGGCATAGGAATTATTCATTTTTTTTTAAATAAGCAATAGTAACTTTCTTGAAACTTTTGATAATTATACTTTGATGCAACTGGAAGTTTATAGTCTGTTTTAAAGACTTAAATATTTAAGATAAAAAAAAAGCGAATGAATTTCTACAGGTGGAAGGAATTAAGAAGCATTCAGGCAACAAATCAGACTCCATTAAAACTACGAAATGTGGTTCCTAACTTGGCCAAAATAGGAGAGCACATGTATGACTTTATTAAAAAAAACAAACCTATTGAGGTAATTACATATACTTTATCTAATTAAAATAATATCTAATTACTTTATTTATTATCTTTCAATATATAATGTAATTTAACAGTAATCATGTACCAATATAAAACAAATAAATAAAAATTGTATGATGAAGTGAAAGTGTATTGGTATCCAATGGTAGGTAATCCATTCATAATCAATATTTTATATAGAGAACCAACTTATGGGATACTTCTTAGGGTGGAGCATATACTTGGAGGTTATAATTGAGGGAGGGAAAAAAGGAGAAAACTTCTCTGTGTATTAAACTTCAGGTGCTCACCTCGTCAAATATATACATTGACTAGAAGAAAAATATTAACTTAATATTATTTCAATTACACTTATTCTGAAGTTGATTATATTTAAAAAAAAAACAGAAGGTTATTTTTTGGCACATGCTGTCTAAAAAGTTTTCAGTCTGTTGCCCTATTCCTCACATATTAATGAAGCTTAAAAAGCAATACTTTAGTAGAGAACCAACTTATGGGATACTTCTTAGGGTGGAGCAAATACTTGGAGGTTATACTTAAGGAGATGGAAAAAAACGAGAAAAGCTTCTCTGTGTGTTTAACTTCAGGTGCTCACCTCGTCAAATATATGCATTGACTAAAAGAAAAATATTATTTCAATTACACTTATTCTGTGGTTAATTTTATTAAAAAAAAAATAAAGGTTATTTTTTTGGCACTTGCTCACTAAAAAGTTCTCCCTTTGGTTGTTGCCCTATTCCTCAAATATTAATGAAGCGTTAAAAGCAATACTTTACAATATTTTAATCCAGAACTATCAGCACAATATTCAATAAAATTAGAATTCAATATTAGTGTTAGTTTCTTTCACAATGTCATAATATTTTAGGTGTATGACTTTACAACACGAGCGGCAGTGGACTCCGCTCTTCTTCTTGCCTACGGATTAGAACCAAAATCATATAAAGATTCCAAATTAACTTTCTTGGAACTTGCTACTGTTGATGAACTTTTTTCTGCTACCTTTCTCACCATGATGACAGGATTTTTTTGCCCAGAGATAAATGGACTACTCAAATTAAGGTTAAATGGCTATTGCTTTTTGTTTTTAATTTTAAAATTGTTATATTCTAATTAACTTAATTTTTGTGCATTAATTGTAATGTGCAATCAGTAATTATTTTTAAGTGGCTTGCTTGTCCATTGAAAATTAAAATTACAACCCAAATTTAAACAATAAAGGTATCGTCAAAAGCTGTACATAAGCATAAATTAAAAATACATATGGGTTACTTTTTATGCCCTAAGCAACTTCATTTGCTTTGAACAAAAATTATGTAATACTGAAATATAATAATGTGTTGAGCTCTGTCCTATATGTTTTAAAATATATTTACTAGAATATTTCTAATCACGATTCAAATGGAAGAGTAAATTTTTCATTCAAATGAATAGTTTTCCTCTGAAGACGCTTGCCAAGTTTATTAGCACTATTAAAAATTATACTTATAGTATTATTTATACTTATAGTATAATGGTGGACATTATTGTTGTCTACTCATATCACTTCTGCTATCAAAAAATGAATATTCAAATGGAATTACGGAATCCATTTTGATTAGTTTCTTCAGTAATCATCGCTATTATTTTGTGCATTTTGTGGTAGGCTGTAATAAGTTATAATATGTAGTACTTAATGATGTAACTCAGATTTCAATTTGATTCAGGGTCACTTTTCGGGTAACTGATTTTTGGCTTAATAATTATGAAAGCCATACTTGTAATATTGTTTTTAATTACCTATATTTTGATTTTTCCTTAAAGCCTTTCCAATCCAAAGAGATGATCATGCAAAGACTAAAAAGGTTGATATATACAAGATGTTTAAATTAATCTCACATACAAAATTTGAAGTTGCAAGAGAAGATATAGAGATGTGCGTATTAAAGTAATATCATAAGTAAACCAAATGGATGGTATAAATTGATTTTGCCATTGAAATCTAGAACCCGAAAGTGTTCCCGATTAAAATACTCTCATTACTGTGTACAATTAGAATACCTATATTTTATATTCATATTTTCTTAGCATTTTTGCTTTCTTACTGTATACTACCTCCTCCTCCTGATCTGCCCAATTAATCCTTAAATTAGTTCTACGATCAATGATACCTTTACCATTTATTGATTCACTTTAACTAACTGCGTTTGGGGTGACCTGTGGTCTAGTAGATGGCATAACAAACTACTAAGCCTAAGATTGCGGGTTCGTAGCCTGGCAGGTGGCCCTAGGATTTTTTAAGAGTAAAAAGTCCTAAATTATACCGTCCTTCGGAAGGGATGTTAAACGGGAATCTCAAGCTTGGACGAGGTCAGGTACTCATTAAATATTCCTATCCTAATTAAATCTGGATAGGAAAAATTTAGAGCTCCCACTGTAGCATCATACAATCAGCCATAACAACATAAAAATGTCGTTAAAATAAACAAACTAGCAAACTGCATTTATTTACAGATTTACTTCAAAGAAAGCAGAAGATTTTTTTCTGTTTATGACAAAAACAAATATTGAACATCGGAAGAATGCCGAATTTAATCGAGGTGACCTATTCGATTCGATCTTAAAGCTGAATAAAAAGAAGGAAGAGCAAGGGAGTAAAGGTTCGTTTCCAATCACAATTAGTTAAATTTAATAATAATATTCATTTCCTTAGTTGAAATGTTGCTGTTTTCTGTTTCAGCTTACTCGAACTTGGAAATATCTTCTCATTGTGCAGTCTTTTTTATGGATGCTATTATAACTTCTTCAGTCGTTTTCACCTTTGTACTGTTGGAGTTGGCGAAACACCAAGATATCCAAGAAAGACTTAGGACAGAAATCTTATCAGTTGCAACGAAACCTGAGGATTTCGACGCAGATAAAATAAATTCCATAGAATATTTGCAAATGGTGATGGATGGTAATAAAACTAGATTCATATTGGATAAGCACATGAGTTTATTTAAACACTTTTTATCATTTTCTATACTTTGCTTTTTTGTGCTCCAAGAAGGGGCAGTGTACCACAAAATTATTGCGAAATTACCCTCTCCTCAAAAACATTACAAGTGGTTCATGCAACTTATCATTTTTTTTCAGCTTGATACATTTAGTAATGTATTTATCATATACAAATGAGATCTATGACATTTAATTGATTTAGATAACTCTTGTCACAGAAACTTTGCGACTGCATCCTCCTGCGACGTTAATGTCTCGCCTGTGTACTAAAGATATAGTTATGAACGATGTGAAGATTTCTAAGGGAACTAGAGTATTCATGTCTCCTTTGGCTTATCATTATGATCCGGACTACTTTCCTGACCCTGAAAAATTTGACCCGGAAAGGTTTTCAGAAATTAATAAGGAATCAATGACAAAGTACACATTTCTGCCATTTGGTGAAGGTCCAAGGATCTGTGTCGGTAAGCAATTTTACAGTTTTTCAATTATGAAAAAACTATTTTATGGCACATTTTATTTACTCTTTAAGTATTGAATCATTTCATTTTTCTGTTCAGGTATGAAATATGGTACCCTATTTGTGAAGATGTCAGTTGCAGTCGTCCTCCTAAAGTACAAAGTATTACCAACGAATGATCAGAACAAAAGTTTACACGATATCGATCATTTCCTGTTAAGTCCGAAACCAAATTGTTCAATCAAATTCGAAGAATTGAAATCGTAGAAAATATCCTAATTTTCCCACTACAAAAAATGGAATTGTCTATGTTATTCAAAGACATAACATAGTAGGTATAGTAATAGGTAAGAATAAAATTATTCTCTTACCTATTTTTTAAATAAAATAATTGGTAAAAACTAATTCTTTCTGCTTTTTTATTATTACCTCTGCTACTCCTTTAAGGTCCGTTGCAGTGTTGCATCAGCTGTTACATCACTGTTTTCAGTAGTTAATGCAAAAATAAAGAGAAGAATGTTTAGAAGAGATAAGGCATTTGTGCAACACGAGTAGGCCTATAGCTGTGGTCGAAAACTGAGTCTAATTTTAACATTTTTTTTAACCCTTAAAGTGCAGGTGATTTTCGACTGATGCAGTCCAGAGATACAAAATTCTCTTAGCGCTTACCATAGATATGAATGAAATACTTTTTGATCGTGCCAGCTATATTTCGACCAACCTGCGGACCTAGATGTGTTCGGCTGACTTTATGGCATCGTTTCGTTCTCTGATGGATTTTCAATGGAACTTTCATTAGTCCTCACTATCTTATTTAGATCTTTTATGTTTATATATTCCTGTTCTTATTTTTCTTTAGTTACAGCTATATTTTTTACTTTAATTTTTCTTAGCTATATATCTTAAACGTCTAATGTTAAGACTTTTATTTTAATTTTCACCATAATTCACCCAGTAATTCATTCTTTTTATCAGCAAATTTCCATCTGATATTAAGAATTTCTTGACTATCACCCCCTTATGTCTAGGCTCCTGATTTCCTGTCACGTTAATTCCCAATGCTCGTCGGCCCATCTCGATGAATTCCAGCAATATTTCTCCAACAACATTTACCATGTTATTGCAGTCTCTGAAACATGGCTCAAACCAAATATTCTATCACCCTACCTGACTATATGTTTCTCCAGCATGACCGGGTTAACAGGACTGGTGGAGACATAGGTCTTTATGTCCATTAAACCTTAAAACCCCGAATACTTGAATCCTCACTCCCTTCTGATTTCCCTCATATTGAATTTCTTTTCAGTGAAATATCCTGTAATGGACACCCGCTCCTATACATAGTGGTATACCGCCTTCCTAAAATGTCTTTTGGCTCCTCTACCTTTCTATAACCATATCATTATTTCTGGAAATTTCAATAAAAACCTCCTTGCCAAATCCAATGACACTCTATACCTGGAAAATCTCTTCCACTCACTAAATCTCTCCATTGTTCCATTTTCTCCTCCCCATCATACTCATCGACCAGATATATGATAGGATCTATCCATCATCGATTCTCCTCAGAAAGTACTATCCTCTTCCCAATTGCCATTCCCGTTTCTCTCCTCTCATGACCTAATCCAAATTTCATATAATATCCAAATTCCAAAGTTACTATCTAAAACCTTTTCTTTTCGCAATCTAGATGCTATCTGTTGTGAAAGCATCTTACCTTCCCTCGAATCCCTGAACTGGAGCGAAATCTATTCTTGTCGTACTATTGACTCCATGGTTGACACACTAACCTCCTATCTTCTTAGTATCCTGGACACCCATGCTCCTCTTAAAACTTCAACCCTCTGTCGGTTGCCCGCTTCCTGGATGTGCCAAAACTCAACAACTTGACAGTAACAATTCTTTCTTCCATCAGCCCTGAAGATGACCTACAATGTAGGCCGAAACGTTGGCACTTACAATAAATAAGTTTTTTATTGACTGCACCCCAGACTATATCCCACATAACAACAATTTTTATTTCTCTGCTAGTTCACCCACTGTCCTTATTTTCTCCCTAATGAAATCCCACTCAAATTCCATAGGTTCTGAATGGAATTCCCGTCAAATTGTAAAAATATGCCATCCCGAAATTCTACCCGCTCTTCTCCACGTTTATAATTTTTCACTACATAATGCAGTTTTCCCTTCCTACTAGAAAAAAGCAATAGTCCATCCTATTAAAAAATCATCCAATCTCTCAAACCCAAATGACTTCCTCCCTATCTCTGTCTCTCTAACCTGTCCAAACCTCTCGACAGAATAGTTCAATTCTAAATGTCAAATTTTCTGAAACAGTCCAAACTCCCCGATCCACTTCAATCAGGGTTCGGTCCTAGCCTCTCCACACAATCTGCCCTCATTAAAATCACCACTGACATAGATACCGCCATGGACGAAAAAAAGCTAACAGTACTACTTCTTCTTGACTTCAGTCCATTCTTTTTTCTAATTAAAATCTCTTTCCTTTTCCAACAGTTCCATACTCTGGATCCAAGCTTTCCTCTCGGATAGGACTCAAGCGGTCTCCGTCCCGAATCAACCCCTATACTCTTTCATTCCTCTGAACACTGGAGTGGCTGAGGGTTCTAGTATTCCAATCCTTTTCAACTGTTACATTAATGACCTTCCCAAATCAATCCACCACTGTCCCCACCATTTATACGCCGATAACTCCCAAATCTATTTCTCCTTTCCTTCCTCTGAGATAATAGCTGCACATTTTAACCTTTATATTTACCTTGCTGTGCATAAGTACACTTTATTTTGTCTTGTGACAAAGAACTGCCGCTGAACAAATCGATTTAATTTTAGAAAAAATCTTTACTTACAAAAAAAATATTTTGAGTAATTCCAGAAATCAAGTAATATTTTTACTTAAGTACTATTTTTTTTGATAAATCTATTTGTTATTCACCCTTTCAATCTCCGACTCTCCATATGCTTGTCATCATTACCCGTAGTAAGGATTAAAACTGTTTACATATGTTTCATAATGTCATTATGTTCCAATTATACCTGCTGAAATCAAAGTCGAATGTATTGTTACGGTCAGAGAGAGAAAGTCGGGCTGGAGGGATTAACGTCTTAAGCCCGTCTGCTGGAGAAATTAAGACAGATTAGAAGGATCTGGAAGATCCGAGAACGGCCTCCCCCACTCTCGTGCGTCTAGAACGTTCGACCTTGCCTATATAAATGCCGCCCGCTCCTTAACTAGTGTCAGTAGTAAGTCAGTCAGTGTGATGAACTAGTGAGTAATAAGTGAGTCAGTAGTAAGTCAGTGTGATGAACTTACAGAGGATTCTAAAACGAAAATAAAAATTATTTTGGCAAGCAATTCTTTCAATTTATTTTATATCTTATATAGCATTTATTTATCACGAAACAACTTTAATTAGTTTTAGTCGGCAGTCGGTCCCGACCGTGTAGACTAATACAATAATTGGTCAACCCAACCAAGGTCACGATGGTCGACCGTATAGAAGGTTGAAGGAATAGGTCAAAATAGCGAAGCATATGTACCACTTCATCGACAAATAGAAAAGCCAACCTGTTTCGGTAATCGATTTTAATATATGTATATGTAAAAAAAAAACATGTTTTATTAATTTAAATTTAAAACCCATTAATTTGTTTTAACGATAAATTGTATAAAAAATGTGACCTGCAAAGCTTCTTCACGATCATAGTTTCCATAAAATATAAATTGAAAAGTTCCACAGTTGCTAGTTTTGAAAAAAATTAAATACCTACCACCGTATTTTTTTTTTCACAATTAGCATATTTTCAATACAAATGCAAACTTTGAACAGTGAAAAAACCACTTTTTTGGAAAGCGAAAAAGTTCCAAGGTTCATTTAAAATCCTCTGTAATGTATTAAAAATCAATTTTGGTCGAAAGAAACTCTAATAGGTTCTTTCTTCATTTGGGTGCATGAACCATTCGTCAACAAAATATCTTCTCGAAATGAAGTACTGTAAAACAAATGTTATACTCGAGTTTGCAGGCTAAAATGTGTCTTATTATTCATAGGAAAGTTGTAGCTATTAAATATAGAAAAATGAGCCCGGATACAAATGGGTAAAAGACATTTTCATCACTTCAAAGTTTCAAAATGATGATAAATCCTTCATGCATTTAAAAAAAAATTGTGTACACTTTGATTATCAAAAGATTTTTTTAATTGAAAAAAAAGCACCTAAGAGTACATACATTATTGATATTTAACAATTGATTCAGATAGTGACATTATAATTTTGTGCGGTTGAAATGAAACTTTGAATACTTTTATATTCTACTATATTTCTATGGATTCATTACTTCGGACTCTATTACTGACGAGATGAACTGTGCCAGGCATAAACAAATATTAGATTTGTAGGTTTTGAAAAATAGTTTACCAAATTTCCAATTCAAATTTTTAGAATTTTGTCCAGCTAGCTCCTACTATCCTAATCAGACAGCGTTCCAGACGGTCGGGACCGACCACGGACGCAGCCTATCGGGAGGGCTGCGGTCCCGACCACGGACGGTCGGGACCGACCAAATATTGGTCGGTCAACCGACTTCTACACTGTCTATTTTACATCAATCCGACCAAGGTCACGATGGTCGGTGGTCGGTCCCGACCATGTAGAAGGGGTCTCGTTCAAAACTTGGATGCCTCTTAGTTCTTCCCACCTGCAGAAATTTATGAATATTACAATATCGTCGGTTCAGAGTAAAAGTGGCGTATCAGCACCTTGCTAATTTGAGAAGTTGTATATCGATGCCTTATTTCACAAATGTGTTAAGAGTAGATTTTTCAAAAATGGGTTTTGTTACATAAATAATATTGTAAAGTTGTGATCAGTCACTACAACTTATCAAAAAAAATGGAAGTCATAGGCCATAATATGACCAACATATTATGTTGATATAAAATTAATAGAGAAGCTGTGAAGGTTACAAAAATATATTGTGTGCTTAAACTTGAACTGAATTTCTTGTGTTAAATTATTATCAATGTTGGCACTTGTAAAACCTTGTTTTCGGCACTTAACGCATATGTGAACTAATGCATAGATATTTACGTGTAGTTACCTGTTCTATTGTTAATTCTACAGCCCCGGCGAATAAGTATTTAAGTGGAATTATGTCCAGAGAGATTTAATTTTTTAGAGAAGCGGAATCCTGTAGTTCCAATACTTTTTGGCTTGGAATGGAGTCATAATATAAGCAATTCCTCCAGTCAACTTATGTATCACGAGAATAACACGATTTAGCTTCCCTCAGTACATGAAACTCATTTTGGACAAATAACTTATTCGCCGCTTCAGAATTAATGATACATATTTTTAATTATTTTAAGCAAGCTTAGTTATAAAAAGTTAACAAATTTCGAATACGCCACGTTGGCTTTGTTTTGCATAGATACAATTCTTGATTATAGTTTTTCAGTTAATATTTTACAAAACTTATTAAAGTTTTGTTTTCTGTTCCACAGGTTGTTGCTTTGAGTTGAGTTATAACAAGTTTTAACTGTTTATTCGTTTCACTTTCAATATTTCCCATGGTATAAGTTATCGTGAGCTTTAGTATGGAAAAGGGAATGTAATTATGGTTAATGAGAAGATTTCGGTAATCGTTTCAACTATCATCTCGAAGTACATATGATATATAAGTCGAGGAGATGCAAAAAGGGATGAATCCATATTTTATAATTTTTAATTTTTGTAAATATTTTCCACAAATTTAGCGTCCTCTATGCGGCGGTACATGGTTCTCCATTCAAAACATTTCAGCCAATCTATTTTTTCTAAAAATTATTGTCTCAAATAAACAATCATTTCATAATAACCTAAATTATGCATATGCTTGTGATTCCTGAAAAAAATTTAAATTTGGATTTGTCCCCTTTTGCATCTCAACACCTCATATGTTAGTTGAAACGTTCATTTTTACAGAAATGATTACTGAAGTATACACATTTCCCATAATTATATCCTCTTTTCCATATTAAAGCTCATGATAAGTTGTAGTGACTCAACTTGAGGCGACAAACTGCGTAACAATTACCAAAGTTTTTTAACCGCTCGATATTGACAATTTTCTCTATGAAACTATTCATTAATTATTATTCCATTGGCAAGGAGAGCTGAAGAATTCCTTTAATAACACATAACCTTAATAAATTCTTAGTTATTGGAAATAATTATAATAATACATTAACAGAACTGTCAATGCAGACTTAGGCACATTTTTGTTTTGGAAATGTTTAATTGAAGCCCCCATAAATCTATACTTTTAACTACACTCAGGTTTATTTATCACTTTCTAAACTAAGGTAACAAACAGTGTTTAAACATCTTTCCTGTTGTATATGAAATTAATAAAGACTTCAATTTATTTTAAAAAGTCAAATACTTTCAGTTTATTTTGTGTGTACTTGTGTTTAGATAACTTTACTATACAATAATTTCAACTCTTTGTAAAACTAGCTTGAGCTAAATAAAATCATTTTTCATAGAGATAAAAAAAATTTATATTATAGGAGTTACAAAGATGTTAATTGAGATCAAAGCCTTTGCATCTGTAGTAGAAAAAGAAATCATGATCACAACTATGTATAGCTGTAATGTTATAATATTAAAAAAAGAATAATAATCTGAAGGAGAACCTTCTGTGCAGTGAGTGAAAAGTATATAAAACTTCTGACTTTTGTATAATTACACTATATTGAATTTAATGAAGGTTATTGTTTGTTTAAATTAGTTCAACTACTCGCTATAATTTTTATTTAATTGATATACTGAAGGAAGTACCTTAATCGCAAACAATTTTAAGTTTCAACAGAAATATTACCATCTATGAATCTATTTTGAGAATCTATTTTAGGTAGTACCTTCATAAGTATTTTGCAACAATTCAAAAACAGTCAGCAACAGACAGTTGACATTGTTTACGTTGTTTTTGATTTCAACATGATTACCAGAAATGGAAGTTTATTTGAAGGTCACAATAGATTTTTAATAAATTTAATATTTGTTGATTAATATATAATATACATAAACTGGAAGTCCTGGTTTGTTTGAAACCTGTTTTGTATTTAAATATAATAGAATTAGTTTCAAATTTGGACTTTGAAATTTTTATCTTAATGGAAATGACTTGTTAAATTTCTACAAATAGTAAACATGCTGAAGTGTCAATTTACCCCAAACTTCGAAAAACATATGAATATATTAGTATTTATCAATTTTACATCAATAAAAATGACAAACCAAAATTTATAATCTACACCTGTATTTGTCTGCTAAATGACTTGTTAAATATTGACTCTCTGTAAACAAACTGAAGTGGTAATATACCTTAAGCATCAAAAAACATTTAAATATAAACTAATTCATTTTGTGTTTATCAGTTTTATATCAATAAAAGTTACGCACCAAATTTATAGTTTACACCTCTATTTGCCTGCTAAATAATAATAATAATAATAATAGTAATAATAAAGACTTTATTTATTCTGGGACATGTCCCTTTAGAATAACATTACAAGAATAATGTATAACCAAAATGTCTTAGAGTAAAATATATTACATTTAATTAATTAATTACAACTAAGTTATTAAATGAGGAATAAATAAAAAAAATAATTGAGAAAAATGATCAAATACCCTCTAAAACAATATTTAAAGAAAACTATTTACATAGAGGATTTTCGGGCATCCACGGGGTCATCTTTCAGGTGGGCTTCCACAACCTTTGTAGGAAGCCATTCTTCGTCCATGCGAGAGACATGGCCGGACCACTTGAGCTGTCTTTTTTCGATTGAGGTCTTCAGTTCTACTACCTGCAGCTGATCCCTTATGTTTATATTCCGCACTTGATCCCTCCTTGTTTTACCGACCATTATGCGAAGGTATTTCATTTCAGCTCCTGTTGTCCGACTGATATGCTTGTCAAGCATGACCCAACTTTCACTTGACACGACAACCTCACCATTGCATAGCAAACGTATGTCTTCCTTTTCATTCCTAGATATGACAAGCACTTTGCTTTTGGCAATATTTATCCTCTTTCCACAAGAGCTTGCTGCAGCTTCTCGTTAGAGTCCGCCAGAAGAACGATGTCATCAGCGTAGAGAAGCTCCGGACGACGACAGGACGCATATTCCATAGACCGATTAGAGTTGGCGATGTTCTCCTCTTGCACATTTCCCATAATCTCATCCATAAAACCTATAAATATAACCTATAAAGGTCGTTTATGTAAATGGCAAATAGGGTGGGGGGTAGTGACAAATCCTGTGGGACACCACAGGATAAGGGAAGAGTTATGGAAGGAGGTTGACCAGGGACCAGAACATATTGGGAGCGATCTGAGAGGAAAGAATTGAACCACCCCAAAGCACCATTGGATAGAGGTAAGTTACGAAGCTTAGCGAGGAGAATGTAGTGGTCTACTGTGTCCTAGGCTTTGGAAAAATTTAGAAGGATAAGAATTGTTAATTTTTGTTGTTCTATGGCGGAATGGAGATTATGGGTAATTTTTAGGTGAGCGGATTGAGTTGAGTAACCTGGTCGAAAGCCGGATTGGAGAGGGTTAGTAAGGGAATGTTCTTCTAGTAATTTTTAAATTTGGTTCTTAACTAAACTTTCTAATGGTTTTGAGAGGTTAGAGGGGAGGGAAATAGAGCGGAAGTCGTTTAGAGAAGAGGGATTTTCAATTTTGTTAATCGGGCGCACTAAGGCGGTTTTCCAAGGAGTGGGAAATATGGAGTTTTGTAACGAGAAATTGTAAATATGATGTAATACGGGCATTATGACTGAGAGGCAGGATTTTACTAGCTTTAAAGAAATTTTGTCGGGACCATAATCATGACTTGTTAAATTTTGACAGCAAGTAAGCAACTTGAAGTGGTAATCTATCTCAAGCATAAAAAATATATTTAAATATAACTATAGATAGTTTCAGGAAATGTATCAGGAAAATAGGTAGTACGGATTACAGAATTATATATGTATGTGAGGAATAGGATAGCTTTTCGAGGAAGGGATTTTAGGATGTGAGCTGTAAGGTCATGTCCAGGAGCTTTACGGGAAGGTAAACTATGAATAATATTGGATATTTCTGATGGATGAAAAGCCTTAGGTGGGAGAGACATTTGGAGTGGGATATCCAGTTCTTCTTCAATATGCTCAATGTGAATAGGGTTGAGGATATCAGGGCGTGGATTAAAGGTTTTGAAGAGGTGTTGGGCGTATATGTGAGATTTTTCTTCATCAGATCTGGACCAAGTTTGATTTTCAGTAAGGAGAGGATGGTTAAAATCTTTGAATTTAAGGATCTTTTTGGCGGTCGTCCATAGTGATTTGTTAGTAGTCGTAAGATTTTCAGTCACACTAAGTAAATTTTGGATTTTGAAGTTTCTAATCTCCGTTTTCAGTTTGTTAGTCAGTTGGGTGTAATACGTTTTATCTGATGGGTAACGAGTCCTATGCCACTTAGATCTTGCTCTGCGTTTTTCGCTTAGCAAGAGGCGAAGGTGCAGTGGCAGGTTAGTCTGTTGTGTGATATTATTTCTGTTTATGGTAGTGTTATCAATACCTGTAATCAATGAAGGAGAGGAGGGCTTAGGAATGAAGGTTGAGTGTAATGAGAGCAGAACTGGACTGTGGTCTGAGGAGAGGTCATCCAGGGATTTGATTAATACATGGGAAGGAGAAATCTGGGATGTGACAAATATATCCAGGATATCAGGGCGTTTTTTCAGGGAAGTTGGCCAATAGGTAGGATTCGAGGGAGAGAGAATTGAATAACTACGAGAAGTGGAGACATGAGACAGAATGTTGCCACGAGGGTTGGATGTTCGGCAACCCCATCGTTGGTGTTTAGCGTTGTAGTCTCCTCCAGCAATAAAGCGTGATCTGAGGGATTGGAACAAGGACTCTAGTTGGTTATAGGATAGAGAATTGCCAGGAGGACCTTCATCTCCACGTATGCTGATGACACATGTGTGTTATCAGTTAATAAAGACCCATATATTGCATCCCAATCCCTTCAATTACACCTATCAAGCCTCGAAGAATGGTGTCGGAATTGGAGAATTAAAATCAATCCCAGCAAGTCCCATCAAATTACCTTTACCCTTCGTCGAAAACCCATGACTTCCTGTCCTACTGTATTCTTTAATAGTAATCCACTTATCCCTGTTGAACAGATTCGCTACCTGGGACTCAACTTAGACAAGCGTCTTACTTGGAACCCTCGCACAAGACTGAAAAGACAAGAAACCGCTAGACGCTTCCGACTACTTCAACACATACTAGATAAACGCTCAAAGCTTCAGATCAATTACAAAAGACTTATTTATGTGACTGTTATAAGGCCTATATGGACTTATGGAATTGAACTATGGGGCTCCACCAAACCATCGAATTCCTCTCGTATCCAATCCTTGCAATCCAAAATCCTTCGCAAAATCCTAAACGCTCCTTATTTTGTCACAAATAAAACCATCCATAATGACCTTAACGTTCCATATGTTACCGATTTAGCCCATTCCAGATACCTATCATTCCAAAATAAACTTCAAACCCATCGAAACCCACTAGTTTCCATCCTTGCATCCAATTCCATCCCGGATAATCCTCCCAGGCGTCTGAAGAGAAGATGGCCTCGGGACCTTCTATTATAGAACTTTATTAGAGTGCTGCCAGTGGGTAGTATCTCTACATGTCCTATCATGTATTATTTACTCTTATAGCAATTGTACTAGATGTATGTATTACAGTTGTACAACTCAATAAAATAATCAAATAAAAAAAAAAATATAACTAATTAATTTTGATAATTTATTTAGAATATAAGAGAACCAAGATGGCGGAAGTGGCTAAGTACCACGTGGGAGACCGGCAGAAGACCTGGATAATTGTCTATAATTAAGAATTGCCAACTGTTTATGAGAGACACTCTTTCAGATCAACCTTCAACATCACGTGATGTCTCGTCTTTGCGTTGAGGACAAGTGAAATTTTATTTTAAAACAAAGTATTTTTCTACACAGAACCGTATGACGAAGAGAATGAGATAAAAAAAACTTATGCTAAGCGTAAAAAAAAAAAAGAACAGTTTTTCATGTTCGTACCAGTGCGTTTCACAATCCCATTATCGATTGTAGAAAAGAAAGGATGAGAGGGGAAATGACATAGTAAGTATCTGCACATAACGTATCTGACAATACAAGTATCTGACATAACGTACGTATCTGCTCTGTTGTTTATCTACACGCAGCAGATGGAATATATCATGACGATTGTTACAAAAGATTCTTGTTGACCTCCGTACCTTCAAAAAGAAAATCTGGACGGCCTCAAGATGAAGAGATTTCAAATGCAATGGAAGAAGTCTTGGATTATATTGAAGGTACTGATAATTGCCAATGCTCTATGGACGAGTTGTTGGAACAGGTTATTATAGGAGAACCACCACATGTGAAGACCATTAAGGAGAGATTGAGGGAAAAATACGGGGACAAAATTTTTTTTAGTACAATTAGCACCAGACAAATTGTCTTCCCCTTTCCTAGTTTTAGTGATAACATCTTGAGCGACTCGTAATACAACTCAAGGTGTAAAGATGAACAACGGAACGTGGGAGAACTGTACAAAAAGCTGCCGAAATTATCTTGGAAGAAATAGAATCCATGACTTATAGCAACAGTACCTATCCTTCTTCAGCTAGCTTCTGCAGTGAGGCTGAACAATTTATACCTAAGTCTCTCAGAGTCTTTATGGACTGCATTGCAGTGATCCTGTGGCACTCGACTCCTTTTGAAAATGATCTTTTGCCGATACACGACTGGGTGTGGGGTGCGCTGCGGTTGTCGCCTAGCTGGGATTGCCTGCTCCGGTGCTTCCTAGTCCAGGCAACGAAGACCAAAAAATGCCAAATGGCGGAAATAATTCATGTAGAAGCCAATTTTGGCACACTTGTAGGGAAAGGTGTCCTGAACAACATACTAAAAGTACTGAGGGATGGAGGTGGAGCTAAGGGTGGGGTCCTCTGACGACACTCCAGTGGACCCCCTGAAGGTCCCTTTTTTCAGTTTTTTGTTAATAATTCAAAAAATACTGCCTCTAGCGAAAGAATATTCATGTAATAAATTAATCTGTATAAAATTTCCTATAAAAAAGGTTACATACACTTTTTTGCTAGGATCAATGCTTAAGGAGATATGGAGGGGGGAAGATGGAAAAAAAAATCGTTTTTATTGTTAAATGAAATTTTTATAGTTAAAAATAATATGATTATATAGTACGTTTGATAATATGTTACACGAGACTTACTTACCCCTACCTGATCACCAAACAATAGCAACCAAAATTTAAAAAAAAGCAATAAATCCATATTTTTCAATAATGTCCCTCACATCGTATCTCAATAGATTTAGAATAAACTTTGATTTATCAATAATCTTTAGAAATAAAAATAGTCAGTTTTCGAATGTTTAAAATCAAATAACTCGTTGTCATGCATATAATTTAAAAATAAAAGCAGTAGATAAAGACGTTTTAATTTTATATGAAAATTCTGTTATAGAAAAAAAAACGAACAAAGGAAATAAAATAAATAATCATGTGTAAGCGTGTGTATCTATGCTTTCATTTCGTCGATACAAATTCTAAGTATTGAAAGTGAAGAACAGAATTTACAGGAGAGTGGAAAAACTGTTTTAAGGTTCATTAAAAATCAGTTCCTATCGTCAAACGTATTTCACCTCTATTATCATGCTTGGTTTTGTGCCTTATAGATGAATACATGAATTTCATATCAATAATCATTCCTAAAACAATCGCTACAGATCGAAAACGAAAAATTTGTTTTCCTTACAGTCGATACTTTACGGATCGAAGAAATGTGTATGTGTGCTAATAAAATAAATGGCGTCAATGACTAATACAGTTTTGCCGTGTTAAAACATAAGAAAGACGTTATTCCTAGTTGTAAGCTTTTACCAACTGGGAGGAAAATATAATAAATAAAAAAAGATTGGCCGAAACCTCTGCGTCCGGTCGCTAAGAGCTACTGAAGGACACACTGATATATCAATTTAAATAACAGTCTGCAGGGAGATAGTCTTATAGTATCTATTTATAGATTACTACGAGTAGCTTTTGCCCAAGGCTTTGCTCGCGTGGAATTTGGTCTGCCACATAAAGTTTTGTGACAGATCATTTTAAATATTTTTTTTAAAATATAACTTACACGTACATCCGAAATTTCAGATGACTAACTTCAAAACTGACTGATTCCATACAATCTCTGAACTCCTATTTTATTTATATTATAAGAGGGAAACCCTTGGTGGTGGAATTATCCAAATTCCTTTCTTAGTGCACATCTAAGTTATACAAAGAATCTATCTCCAAATTTCAAGATGCTAAGTTCAGTGGTTTCTGCTTTGCGTTGACCGCTGGATGTGTTAGTCAATCAGGTTACAGTTTTACATAAACTTCACCTGTGTGGTGTGTTGATAAATAGTAGCCTATGCCCATCCCCAGGCTTGAGACTGTCCATATCAAATTTCATCACAGACGGATCAGCACAGTCGTAAAACAAAATTGACAAAAAAAAAATTGACACTGATTAAAAAAAGGGACGGACAGAAGTTTACAGTTGTTCGTGTAAGTACAGGATTATTATGTAATGTTATTGAATTTATTGAAAAGGACTACTTAGTATAACGGTCTCACTTGACGTGCGGCAACAGCGAGATATTAAAACTGAAAGGATTAGAATAATGTACATACTTAGGTAATTTATCGATGTGCTTTTAGTTTTAGCGGCCATACTTACCTACTACAATATACTCCTGTTAACTTTTTTCTTTTTTTTTTTTTCTTAGCCCCTTGAAAGTTGCTATGTAGAATTTAGGATAGGATTGAGATGATCTCTTGTACTGTACGTTGTACATTTTAAGAGGAGGGTGAGAAAGTGGAAGGTTCTGATTTATTTATTAACTTTAGATTTTTCCGGTGATGAGCTGTAAACTATGTTACTTGATTTTTTTTTTTTTTTCCTCCTCCTAATATAAGTAGATATAGCGAGTAAGAAACACGTGAGCAAGCATATAAACTTTGCCTCCATTTTTCACCCTCTTAGGGATAGAATTTCGGAAAATCCTTTCTTATCGGATGCCTACGTCACACAAAGAACATACCCTCCATGTTTCAGGTCTCTACGATCAGCGGTTTAGGCTGTGCTTTGATCTCTGTCATCCAGGACAAAGCATTGAAATAAAGCATTTTATATGTATATCTTTATCTGGTGTAGGATCATTTACGAAATACTATATCTAAAAACATAAAAAATTATATACATTTTGTAATTTTAATTTTTCCATAAATCATATAGTTTTAATTAAAGAATCATAAATTTGGATATGGACCACCCAATCGATGGTTTTTTTTTTTTCTAAATTGCGATTTTGTTAGATTCAAATTCTCTTTCAAGACTAAACAGTTTGTTTTGAATATTACTGTGTTTCTTTAGTATTTATTCATTTTCCTTCTAGCAATCTATTATTAATTTTCCGAAGGTTTTCTTTTCGAGTTAATCACAAGTTTTAACTTTTCATTCGTTTCTCTTTCAATACTTTCCAAAAATACCAGCTTTAGTAGGGAAATGAGAATGTAATTATGTGAAATATGAATACTACAGTAATCTTTTAATCTTGAAATGAACGTTTCAACAAACATAGATCATCTAAACTTTGAAATGTTATTGAAAAATTTATTTATAAAAAAAAAACTACTCATTACCCATTATTGCAATCCCTTCTCCATACTAAAGCTCACGTACTTGTTATTTTGTATTTTGTAACTTATATTTATTAAGTATTAATAATAAAACGAATAAACAGTTAAAAATTGTTGTACCTCAACTCGAAGAAACAATCAGCAGAACAACTTAATCTTCATTCAAGTCGTTCAAGGAGATATATTGAATAACAAATAATATTATTTTGTACAAATATATTTTGATGAGATTTTTTTTCTCGGTGAAAACATTGTTTTGACGCCTCTATTTGACTGATCTTTTTTCTCAGCGATTAGATTCAGTTCTGATCCCAGACAGAGCTGATATAGTTTTTCTTTGTTAAAAAAAAAATCTAATCTCCTCCCAACTTTAATTATCTCATTTATTATCTCTTCATCCAAGCCAATTGTTATAAGAAAAAAAGGAAGGAAAGAATAGGAATATAACTGCCAAATGTGGCCTTGAATGATCATCAAACAAATCTTCTCTTGATACAGGACCAGTAAGAGAACGAAAATTTGAAAAAGGATAAGAATTAAAAAAATGAAAATCTGTGCGTATGCATGTTTTTTCTTTTAAAAGTTCCAGGATGATATGTCCAGAAGTGAAGAAAACCGATCGTCTCGTAATCTTAATCAAATAAATTATTACCATAAATAATGGATAAGAATGACGTACATACTATCCAAATTATTAATTTAACACGACTCAAAACCCAAATTCAAACGAGATACATCCTTACTGAATGCATATATATTTGGGTCGTTTCATATGTTGGTCCATTTTCAATAACAAAATTTTAAGTAAAACGACTTTGTAAAATCAGATAAATTGTTTTAAAAATATTTACACTCATTTTTCTCAAGGTGTAATCAAATTTTCAATCCCAGGACTGAAAAATTCAGTGTTTTGTGATGAAATAAAATCTGAAATACATTTTCGACTTGAGAAAATTGTCCAAATTTCTGAACACACGGAAATCTTTTGGAGACAAGTCTAGCGAGAAAGGTGGGTATGGGAGTCCTTCGTAATCCAGCTCATTTAGTTTCTTCATAGCTTGTCGTGAAACTTAACGTTTGGCCTTGTTGTGCGAGAACCTATAGTCTTACACGCTGCTCTTGCCCTTCCGATAAAGCAAGTTGTTTTTTGACTTTAGCAAGTTTTTGTTGCATTAGGAAGTGGAGTGGCTCAGTGGAAGAGGACTGAGTTTTCGTGCCGAAGTTCCTGAGTTCAAATCCCGCTTGCTGGCAGGCTATTATTTTGTCTGTTAACTGCTGGAGATGGATTCTATGGGCTCTAGGATTCTCCTGAGGCTCACCCAGCATCTATAAAGTGGATACCAAAAGTACCCACTCGCGGTGGAACTTGATCAAGGAAAAATCACCCCCCTGTACAACCGTTATTCAAGAAACAGTACAGTCTCTACCACTTATTGAACCCAAAAAAATGAGTTTTAGGGGTACAGTTTTTTTTTTGCATAAAAACCAGAAGTCCAATAATTCCACTATGAATCTCATAAAAAAAACCGACATTTCATATGCAACAACCCGATACAACTGTTCCTTGTGACTTAAGATGAGAGGTTTAACATTGTTATCTCATTCGATATTAATAAGAAAAATTATCTTTGTATCTCTGTAGATCTTAACGATCCGAGCTCCTTTTTGACGTAGCCTTATCGCAAAGATAAAATTTTAAGTGGATTACACAATGCGTCTTCTATTCTCCTTGTCCTTGATGCATACAGTTGGGTCCCAGCAGCCGGCAATGGTATACATCGTCAGATTTTAAGGGTAAATAAATATTAAACCTATGTCTTATAATATTTTTCAATTAGTCCGGGTCAAAACTTACTCATCAGGCAAGTTTGTTCACGTTCATTAAGTATGAATATAATATATTATATATTATATAATATATTATATATATATATATATATATATATATATATATATATATATATTATATTAATATTATTAATTTATAAATTATATTTTTATTTTTTAGAATGATAAAGATAAAACCTATTTGCTATAATAATTTTCAAATTAGTCTGTTCTTTAAGGAAACAATTTAATCTTCTCCCAATAACTGTAATTATTTCATTTTATTATCTCTTCAATCATGCCGATTGATAAGGCCAGATAGTTTATTTGTTTTACTAAAAGAGTATTTATTTTGATCGTAATAAAAAACAATAAATATTTTGTAAAAGAATATTTTGTTTTTATTTTAATTTTCTACTACTACTGGTTGTATCGTAAATTTAAAAATCAGGCATCTTAAAATATAAAAAAAAATAATGTTTTTTAAAATTAATAAAATAAAATTTTAAATTTATTTATTGAAATTTACAACTGTAATATAATAATTTCCATAAAACCATTATACTTATTATACGCAATGGTATGAGATGAAGTCAAGTAGAGAAACTCCTCACTGGTTTGTACTCAAATAATAAATTCAATTCGGAAAGTCTATCTTCTTTTCAGACTCCTCGAAGGATTATCGGGAAAGGAAAGGTAGCTAGGTTTGAAATGGAAATAATGTTTGTCATGAAAAGATTGATGTCGGGTTCGGACCAAATCAGCAACAAATGGGACATTTGTTTAGTATTCAATCATATAATATTAAATTGATCCTTTATATTTTTTGTAAAGAGATCTTTTGTAAAGATCCCTGCCATTACTTATAGGCATATGCCTATACCTGTTTGGCAGGGATCTAGTTAGAAAGAATTCCTACATCTCTCTAGTGCTCGAAAAACGAAGAAAACACATTATGGTTGAAATTTGAGCCAATTAAAATTAACTCTAGATATGGACTGAAAAAAGTGAAAGAGGAGATGCGAAGTTTTCAAATCTACTAATCTCGCTTTCGATCGAAGATCTCTTCATATCAGCCGCCATTGACCGTGACCTTCACAACAATATCAATAGCCTCGACAAACAATTAACAAATAAAAACGAATTGTATGCGTATTGGAAGGAAACGCCACAAGGTTGGCGGCGAGAAGTTAAAGTTCTCTGATGTTTTGCTCGACCAGACTTCATCATCCGAAGAGAGGTTATGTAAAAACCAAAGCTATAAGGAAATATTCCTTGCGATTCCTTTGTATTTTTTTCGAATGCTGGACCTTCGCAGTGTAGCATACGAGCTAGATAAATAACATGGAGGTGCTATAACTTCTTAACATAATCGTAGATAGGAGGATCAAGTGAGAAAGGATTCGCAATATTATCATCCGAGCCAAACTCATTGGCGAACTGAAACCATTTGAAACATTTGCATTGGACTCTTTTTTTCAGGAAAATTTTTGTAACGAAAGAAAGTCGTTGGGAAGATCTACGAGACACGCGAATCTTCCGGGAAGACGCTGTGATGTGTCCCAAACTCGAGAGTTGGTTTGGAGCAAGAGATGAGAACTAGTGCAGGGTCAACGCTCTATAAAAACATCCTAAAGTTGAGCAGCCGTAGAAGGGAAATGATGAACATGACTGGCTAAAGAAATTTGCCGTTCATTTTCGTTATTTACTAACAAGATGATTGTTAGTCAAGTTAATATTCTTCCGATTATTCTTTGAGTCAAATTCTATGAACTTGGTTTGTTTGCTTCTCATTTATTAATAAAAAGTATTTGTTGGCATGTCATTCAGATTTGTTAATTATCTGACTTACTACCCTACTTCAAAACTCTCCTTATTTCTTCCTGCAAAACATTAGTATTTTGCAGATTTATTGATTATCTTTTTTTTTTTAGATAAGTGATAAGCAACTGTGGAATCAGTTCAAATTAATCGATATTATTACAAGTTTTCTATTACCGGTATTTAAAATCTTAAGAGGTAAGATGATCTGTATTTATATTTTATGATTGTTTTAAACTTTATATTTGAGACGTTTTAGGATCAAAAGCGGATAACTCCGAAATTTCAAAAATTTACTTTTTCACATTATTCGCTAGTTTAGTCAAGCAATTTTGTCTTACATGGCATTATGTCGTCTTATTTCTCAATGTTTTGGTTTATGTTTATTCATTTAATGTCTTTTTATGCTACAGCGGGAATCCTCAATTTTGCTTATCCAGGCATACTTATGATTGGGATCTTTAACGGGTATCTGACACGGTACTGGTCCGAGATCTCCATTTTACGCCCCTTTCCAAGGAATGCATAACCAAAGATTTTAAAAAATCCTAGGGCTACCTGCCGTGCTGCAAACACGCGATCTTGGGCATAGAAGTTTGCTATCCACTACAGGTAGAGTTGCCATACGTCCGGAATTTTCCGGACATATCCGGGAATATCGGTTTAAGTCCGGAATGCGGGGGGAATTCTAAGCCGTCTACAATTCAGGTAAAAAAAATCAAATAGACTCAAGATTTTTGTTAAAAATCAATTTTACATTATTAGGAATTATTGTTAAATTATAGTTGGCTCTTTTCCTACTTTCATAAAGGAATATTTGGTTTCCATCACTTCAGTAAACGTGCACTCGTTTTCTACCACTTGACGCCATTTTCGTAATCTTTAACAAAAATTGACAACACCACTATTAAAAGAAATGTCGCACTTTTTGATTAGCCTTACCTAAAAACGGATCTAATTGAATCTGAAAACAGACAAAAGACTAAACTAAGGGTAGGCGTAGGCACAAAGAGGTCGTGGAGGTGGAGGGGTGAGCTGTGGGGGATAGTGTAACATCCGTCGCCCGCCTCCATTCATTCAAAGACACATACAGTGTAGAATGTACTCTCACGAGAAAATACAAGAATTAGCTCCGTTTTCTCACAAATCGACATTAACATTATATTTAACAGAATGTCCGGAATTTTTTCCGGAACTTTCATTTTTTGAACTGGTAACCCTAACTACAGGCGACCCTTCATGGTTTTGGTCCAGTTCTGAACTTGAAATTTCGGGAGCATTAAGTTTCTTGACTAAACAAGCGAAAATTTTGAAAAAGTTAATTTTCGATTTTTTCCGATTTTGATCCTCAACGCCTTGTTTAATCATTGTTAACTTCAGCCAGCATTGGCTATAGACTTTTCTAAAATAACAAGTAAGCTCAACAACAAGTTAATTATGTAATTTCTCAGAAATACTAAAGGTTATTTCATTGTACAAGGTTCAATATTGAAGACAACATGCTATTGGAGATAGGTATCATATTGCTCAGTGCTCTGTTTGTATATAATTGGTGGGCTCATGGCTACTGGAGAAGAAGGAACGTTTTTTCTATTCCACAAACATTCTTATTTGGAAATTTCTGGGAATTTATGATGGGACAAAAAGTGTCTCTCTTGTTTTGTGAATTACAGTTGTAAGTTATTTCTATTATTATTATTTTTTTATGGGTGATTCTCAAAACAACAGATCTAAAAAAAAAAGGAATCTGAGTAATCTAGGTATATTATTTTATGATATATCTGAAGAGATTATTTTAGTGTAAGGTTAAATGGGGCGTATCATAACTTTGTGTCCTGTAATTTAAAATTCCCAATGATAATGGACTTTTGTTGACTCGATAATAATGTCTTACGTAAGCAATGGTAGACCTGTGAGATGAATAATTATTTCAAACCTCAAACATTTTACAAATTCGAAACTCTCGAACTTCAAATTTAAGAAGTGATTATTTTTCATTTTAACTGTTTGAATGTTTCTGCATTTTTCTTAACCTACCGAAATAGCTTAAAGAAAATTGCTCACATGGCATTGATAAGTAATATTAACATTAGATCATGATATTTTTTTACTTTTGATTTGTTTCAACATGACATTTGTACATTCATTCTCTCCCATTATTCAAAAATTTGTTAACCTAAGTTGAAATTACTTATTTGGGATTGGTAAAACATCTAGTTGTGCACTCCCCCGTTTGGGTTCGTAAACGTGGCACATGACAGAAGTCTAATAGGCTTGTATGTAGAGAGTCAGCGGCCTTGTGCCGGTTTAGAAAACCCGCCTTCAGCGGACCCAGACTAAGTATTTACTTAAATTACCTTCGGATAGAAAAAGTATTATAATTATTTTATATATATATATATATATATATATATATATATATATATGGAAATAATTATAGTTCCTTTTCTACCCGGAGGTATTTTAAGCAATACATAGTATGAGTCTGCTGAAGGCGGGTTCTCTAAACCGGCCAAGGCCGCTGATTCTATACATTCAAAGCAGGGAGAGACCGCTTTAAGGGATTAGGTGATAGAAAGAAGAAGAAAGGGGGGATAGGAAGGAAGAAAGGAAGAAAGGCTTGGACAAGGGAGTCCTCACCCCATCCCTAGGCCAATGAGAGTTAAATGAATGTAAAAAGAAATCACGAGTTTTAAACATTAGATATTTGTTTTTATTATTGAGTATCTAATCGAAATGGACGTAATGGTTAAATTGAAAAACATTAGAAACTCATAGAATGTAATATAGGAAGAGCTTAAGTTATTTTAATTTATTCTGAGAATCACCTTTATATAATAAACTGTAAAATATTATATTGCACCTATCCCTTTATATAAATATATATAAAATATATATATAAAAATATAAAGGGACATTGTTATAACTATACATATATAATTATATATAGTCATTGAGTCTTAGTCATAGAAACATTTATATTTAACATAACCTTTATTAATTATATTTATATGTTTTAGGAAGTATAAAAAACATGGAATTATTGGCTTCTACTTTTTCTACAAGCCCATGGTGTTTATTAGTGAACCAGAGATTGTAAAAAGAGTTCTAGTGACAGATTTTAGTTCCTTCAGTGATAATGGTTTTACAATGGACGATTCTATAGACCCTATAGTGGGACGTAATCCATTCACAGTTAAATCCATACCTGTGTAAGTTATGAAATTAATTAATATCATACTATATTATTTTATTATTATTATCATCAAAAAGTACCGGCAAATATGCCTGTGACTAGTAAAAAATTATACTGCGGACCACCTCTGAATCTTTGCTTCATGTGATTTATTTTTGTTATCATAATAACAAAAATAAGCATAATCTGTGGAAGTAAAACTTGCTATTGCACTATAACAACAAAAGCTAATTGCTAACCTATTGTAAAGCAAAATTTCTTGGAAAACTACTATTAACTGGTTATTTAAGCCCGGCGTAGGGAAGTGGCGCCCCCTATCGTCCCCCCCATCGCCCAGCTGCAACCAGCCACTGGCCCTCCAGGTTGGGGGAACAATAATACTTAACACTCACACAGTACTCATATTCAGCATAGTACCATAGTACCATCGCCTAACCTACAGACTAAGGTCATATACAGTTAAACACCCTAGGATCATCTTTCCTAGCTATCCTTAGTAGTCGCCCGGGATGGGGGAGTAAGTCAGGGTACTCTGAGGAGGCAGTCCCTTCACCTTACTAGGGGACAGAGGGCCGATAACTCTCTCCTCCGATAAAACTAAAATCATGCAAACCGCAGATAAACAAGCCCGAATGATCAAACGAGGACAACATAAAGCCTGCCTAAAGGGCCTGAAACTTGGAACCTGGAATGTTCTGTCATTATACAGACCCTCTCCAACAGCTGCTAACACAATTGGAAAATTACAGATTAGATGTCACTGCGATCCAGGAGATGAGATGGACTGGCCAAGGATTCCTAAACACCTATAACCACATAATATACTATAGCTGCCATGAAAAGACCAACACTTTTGGGACGGGTTTCGTTGTGCATAAGAGAATCGGCCACGTCGTGATCGATTTCAGACCAATAAATCCCAGAATATGCTACATCCGCATAAAAGGAAAGTTCTATAACTTAAGTATTATTAGAGTACATGCGCCTAAAGAACCTTCAAATCAGGATGAGCAGGATAACTTCTACAGTGCCCTTGACCAATGCCTGGACAATTGCCCTGGTTCAGATAATAAAATTGTAATTGGCGACTGCAATGCACAGATAGGAAAGGAGGAGGAGCTAAGACCCACCATTGGAAGACATATCATTCAGTATCAAATGATAATGGCCAAAGAATTACTGACTTTGCGGCATCAAGAGGACTGGTTGTTGGAAGCACGACATTTCCCCACAAAAGGATTCATCTTGCCACTCGGAGATAACCACCATCCAAATCGACCATGTCCTCATGAGCGCGAGGTATATAAGCAGCCTGATGGACGTGCGGTCTTATCGCAGAGCGAATATTGACTCCGATCATTACCTTACTGTGGCAAGGATAATGAAGAGAATATTCATGGTATGAAACGCGAGAAAAATGCAGGGAACCAGAGTTAACACTCAAAAACTAAAGGATCCAGAAGTAAAAGAAAAATACTCAACACTCCTAAATGAGAAAATCAGACCCTTGGAAAGTGGGGAAAGCATCAACAGCAGATGGGGTGAATGTAGAAGGGTTATTAGGGATCTATCAAGCAATGTTTTGGGAAAGGCATCGTCTTAAAGAAAAACTCCCTGGTTTGATGCCGACTGCTAGAAATTAACGGACGAAAAAAATGTAGCATATCGTATAGAAACAAAAGAAAAGAAGAGAAGCGACTACACAAGAGGAAAAAAAGGAAATTGGAAAAAGACCAGATGGAAGAGTTGGGACACCTACGGAATCAAAGTGAAGCGAGGAAATTCTACGAACGTGTGAGCAATGTCGGAAAACCTTTCAAGCCCCGTGTTAATGCATGTAAGGATACAGATGGCAACCTGGTGACGGACCAGAAAAGGATATTAGTGCAATGGAGCGACTATTTCAGGAACCTTCTGAACGGTGAAGAGACCTCTGAGGATGGGTTAGTGAGAGATATTCCCATCGGGGAACTTGAACCGCCCGACTTGGAAGACGAAAAAGATTATCGGGCACCTAAAGAATAACAAGACTACCTTCTGAATTCCTAAAATATGGAAAGGGTAGCCAGGGTACTCCACGAAATAATTATGAACGTGTGGCAATTAGAACGAGTGCCGGAAGAATGGAATCAGACAATTATATGTCCCATAAACAAGAAAGGCGATGTTTTGGATTTTCAAAACTATCGAGGCATATCCTTGCTACCTAGTGCATATAAAATTTTCTCAAGGATTATCTTCCTAAGACTTCTTTCTTTTGCAGAACGGGAAATAGGATGCTACCAGGCAGGGTTCATGAGAAGCAAAGCCACCACAGGCCAAATATTCTCCTTAAGTACAATTCTAAAAAAAGCAAGAGAATACATCACCACTTACCATATATTCTCAGATTTTAAGAAAGCATATGATAGTATTGATAGGGAAATGCTATATAAAGAGCTACTGGAAATGGGCATCTCAACAAAACAATACACTGACACAACAATACAATGACTGATCAAGACAACAATGAAACAAGTGTATTGTAATGTCAGAGAACAAGGCTGCCTCTCAGAAGGTGACTGCCTGGCATGTCTTTTGTTTAATTAAGCCTTGGAGGGTGCAATCAGAAGGTCAGGAATACAAATCGGAGGTACTATATTTAATAATACTTTGCAAATATTTGGAGTTGCTGATGATATAGACATCATAGGGAGAAGTTTTAATGCTGTGAGTGATAAATTCGTATAAATAAAATAGGACTCGTTGTCAACGACTCCAAAACAAAATACATGGTTGTGAGGCAAAGAAATGAGTAAGAGCACAGGGAAACAAACATCAAAGTAGAAAACTACAACAGCTTCCAAAACGTGAACGAATTTGTACATCTAGGCACCCAGATAAATGCCAACAATGAAATGAAACCGGAAATCCGAAGAAGAATAATGGCGGCAAATGGATGCTTTTTTGGGTTGCAAAAGCACCTCAGAAGTAAAGCCTTATCCAGGATCACAAAGATAAGAATATATAAAACTCTGATAAGGCCTCTCCTGACATATGCTTCGGAATGTTGGACTCTCACAAAGGCACTAGAGCTCGCTATGATGAGGTTTCAGCGAAAAATATTATGGAGAATCTATGAAGCAGTGTTTCATAATAACACATGGAAGCAACGGCCGAACTTAGAAATAGCTGGACCATACAAAGATGCCGACATTATCAGGTTTATAAAAGTGAACAGACTACGATGGGCAGGACCCATCGCACGTATGGGAACAGATGAAGTCCCTAAAAAATTACTTCAAGAAAAAGTGCATGGAACAAGAAGGGTTGGAACGCTCGGATCATCTTAAGCATCCGTAACTGGAGAGCAGCAGCTATGAAGAGAGATGACTGGCGGTTGATGTTGTGGGATGCCTTGTCCCCACGTGTGATGTAGAGCCATCTATGTGTGAATGTATGTAGTTATTTAAGCGAAGTAGCTCAAATTAAGCTGAAATTATTTATTAATGACAAATATAAATGCCCTATACTTATTTAATTACAGGACTGCCTTAGGATCCTTTCCTACTGTCAGTTTACCAGTAATAATCAGTTTAATTAATTAACTCTTATTAGGATCATCTGATGCCCTCTGGTGCATTTTCCTCTTTTCCCATTTTCCACTTGATATTTACAATCATTGTCCATTAACAAAATAGAGCCCAATTATTACCCCATAATGTCAACCATAACTTAATGTTGATGATGATGATGATTTAATTGAACCCTTTTGGCAGGATTATTAATTCATACTCATCTTATAACCTTTTTTGAAATAAATGTGTGACATATTTTTAAAAGAACTAAGATGGCTGCTTGGAATAAAAGTAATCTAGTTTTTTTTAATAAACAATAGTGACTTTCTTGAAACGTTTGATATGTTATATGTTTTGAGACAACTAGGAGTTAATAATTTGTTGTAAATATATAAATATTTAAGATAAGAAAAGCAAGTGAATTTCTACAGGTGGAAGGAATCGAGAAGCGTTCATACATTAATTCAGACTCCATTAAAACTACGCAATGTGGTTCCTAACTTGGCTAAAATAGGAGAGCACATGTATGGCTTTATTCAGAAAAACAAAAAACCTATTGAGGTAATTAAATATGCTTTAATATCTAATTATTTTATTTATTATCTTTCAATATATAATGTAATTTAACAGGAATCATGTACTAATATAAAAAAAAATAAATACAAATTGTATGATGAAGAGAAAGTGTATTTGTATAGGTAATCCATTCATAATCAATATTTTATATTCAGGAACAACTTATGGAATACTTCTTAGGATGGAGCATATACTTGGAGGTTATAATTGAGGGAGGGAAAAAAGGAGAAAACTTCTCTGTGTATTAAACTTCAGGTGCTCACCTCGTCAAATATATACATTGACTAGAAGAAAAATATTAACTTAATATTATTTCAATTACACTTATTCTGAAGTTGATTATATTTAAAAAAAAACAGAAGCTTATTTTTTGGCACATGCTGTCTAAAAAGTTTTCAGGCTGTTGCCCTATTCCTCACATATTAATGAAGCTTAAAAAGCAATACTTTACAATATTTTAATCCAGGACTATGAGCACAATATTCAATAAAATTTGAATTCAATATTAGTGTTGGTTTCTTTGGTGTTATATTTTAGGCACACGACTTTGCAACTCGAGCAGCAGTGGACTCCGCTCTCCTCCAAGCCTACGGATTAGAACCAACATCATATAAAGATTCCAAATTAACTTTCCTGGAAATTGCTTCCATTGATGAACTTTTTTGTGCTACCTTTCTCACCATGATGTCAGGATTTTTTTGCCCAGAGATAAGCCGACTGCTCAATTTAAGGTGAAACCATTACTTTATTTTTAATTTTAAAATTGTAATGTTCTAATTAACTTATATCAATTGTAATGTGCAATCAGTAATTATTTAAGTGGCTTGCTTCTCCAGTGAATATTAAAATGGGATCGACAAGCAAATTACCCTAAGAAAATTCATGGGCTTTGATAAAAAATTATGTAATACTGAAAAATAATCTTATGTTGAGCTCAGCCCTATATGTTGTAAAGGATGTTAACTAAAACATTTCTAATCCATCACGATACAACTTAAAATGCAAGAGTGAATTTTTCATACAAATGGTTGTCCTTTGCGTTTTTGTTTGTCAGAAATATTAAAAATTACATTTCTAGTATTGTAGCCTAGTTATAGAAATTATTTTTGTCGTTTACTTATACCCCTGCGGCCAGTGGCGTAACTAGAGTTGGCTGATGGGGGGATTAACCCCCACCAGTCAACCACTCCAGCATATTACTCCCTTCAAAAAAAGACGTCTCGTAATATAGGTATAATATATATTATACGTACTATAATCATGTAGCTACAAATTAAAAAAATAGATTATAATTTTTTATAAATGTTATTTTGGAAGGGTAATCAATAGCTTTTAAGTATAAGCAACCATATTTATTGGTTACAATAACTTACTTTACTTATTGCATAGGGAACTTTTTAGACCCATCTAGACTTTACTTGTAGATTCTAAGAATTATCTAAACTGTTCTTCTCACATTTGCGATCTTATTGTTGCCGCTAGATGCCACTACTACCGCTATAATATTATAATTAATTGTAAATAAACCGCGTTACGTTTTGGTTTGTCATTTTAGAGTACATTTTATTCATTAAAATAACTGTGTTTGCACTTTCATTGTTGGTTTTTTGGCATTATTGACCCTTACTTCTGTAATCTCACAATAATAACTTTGAAAAGTAAAATCCTTCAAATTTTTATTTTTTTTTAAATTGTACTTACAATTTTTTTTAAAAAAAATTCTAAGCAATGGGAGGGGGGTTATATCCCCAATTACCCTCCCCCTCGTTACGCCTATGCCTGCGGCTATCGAAAAATGGATATCCAAATGGAATTACGGAACCCATTTTGATTAGTTTCTTCAGTAATCATTGCTATTATTTTTTATACATTTTGTAGTAGGCTGTAAAAATTTATAATTGGTAGTGCTTGATGATGGAACTCAAATTAAAACTTAATTCAGGGTCACTTTTCGAATAACTGATTTATGCCTTAAAAATTAAGAAATTCACGTGCCACCTATACCTAATATGGTTTATAATGAATTCTTTTCGGCTTCTCAATAGAGTATCACTTTCAATAATCATGAAATGACCAAGAAGGGTATTATACACTAGATGTTTACATTAATCCAAAATACAAAATTTGAAGTTGCTAGAGAAGAGAGAATGTTTTAATGTACATATTGAAGTAATATCACAAGTAATCCAAATGGATGGTATAAACTGATTTTGCCATTGAAATCTAGAACCCGAAAGTGTTCCCGATTGAAATACTCTCATTACTGTGTACAATTAGAATACCTATATTTTATATTAATATTTTCTTAGCATTTTTGCTTTCTTACTGTATACTACCCTCTCCTCCTGATCTTCCCAATTAATCCTTAAATTAGTACTATGATCAAAGATACCTTTACCATTTATCGATTCACTTTTACTAAGTCCGTTGGGGGCGACCTGTGGTCTAGTGGTTCCCAAAATCGCGGGTTCGTAGCGCGGCAGGTAATTAGTAATTTCGGAGAATTAAATAATGACACGTCCGGGGCAGCATCAATATTATGTAGAAGAGAAACCTTGAGCTCTGGGAATTCCGAGTTCAATTTCAAAAGAACTCCACACTGTACAGAGAAAGATCAGCGTAATTCCGAGAGTTTCAAAACTTGAGAGTAAAAAAGTTCATCGATAGCCTCAACTATCGATGTAACCATCAATATGAAATGATCTTTCGATATATCGATAGTAAATAACGACTATCGCCCAACCCTGGTCCCGAGCCTATACTACGTCAGGTATTCGTTAAAAATCCCTATCCTAATTAAACCTGGATAGGCAAATTTAGAGCTCTGAATGTAGCATCGTCAAATTAGCCATAACAGCATAAAAGTGGCGTTAAAACCAACAAACTAACAGCGTTTATTTACAGAATGTCTTCAAAGAAAGCAGAAGATTTTTTCATGTTTATGACAAAAACAAATATCGAACATCGGAAGAATGCCGAATTTAATCGAGGTGACCTATTCGATATTATATTAAAGTTGAATAAAAAGAAGGAAGAGCAAGGCAGTAAAGGTTTGTTTCTTATCTCAATTATTTAAATTTAATATTAATATTTAATTCCTTTAGTTGAAATGTTGCTGTTCTCCGTTTCAGTTTTCTCGGACTTAGAAATATCTTCTCATTGTGCAAACTTTTTTATGGATGCTGCTATAAATGGTTCAGCCGTTTTCACCTTTGTACTGTTGGAGTTGGCGAAACACCAAGATGTCCAAGATAGACTTAGGACAGAAATCTTATCAGTTGCAACGAAACCTGAGGATTTCGACGCGGATAAAATAAATTCCATAGAATATTTGCAAATGGTGATGGATGGTAATAAAACTAGATTCATATTAGATAAGCACATGAGTTTATTTAAACACTTTTTGTCCTTCTCTATACTTTGCCTTTTTGTGCTCCAATAAGAGGTAGTGTTCCACAAAATCATTGCGAAATTCCCCTCCCCTCAAAACCATTACAAGTGGTTCATGCAACTTATAATTTTTTCAGCTTGAAACCTTTAGTAATAATATATATATCATACACAAATGAGATCTATGGCATTTTTAATTGATTTAGATAACTCTTGTCACAGAAACTTTGCGACTGCATCCTCCTGTGACGTTAATATCTCGCCTGTGTACTAAAGATATAGTTATGAACGATGTGAAGATTTCTAAGGGAACTAGAGTATTCATGTCTCCTTTGGCTTATCATTATGATCCGGACTACTTTCCTGAGCCAGAAAAATTTGACCCGGAAAGATTTTCAGAAAGTAATAAGGAATCGATTACAAAGTACACTTTCCTGCCATTTGGTGATGGTCCAAGAATCTGTATCGGTAAGCAATTTTATAGTTTTTTAATGATGACAAAACTATACTATGTGTGTAATAATAAAAATCTTACCATTTTAAAACGGCTCATTTTATATGCTCATTAAATATTGAATAATTCATTTTTCGGTTAGGTATGAAATATGCTACCCTATTTGTGAAGACGTCAGTTGCAGTCGTTCTCCTCAAGTACAAAGTATTACCAACTATTGATCAGAACGAAAGTTTACACGATATCGATCATTTCATTTTAAGTCCGAAACAAAATTGTTCAATCAAATTCGAAGAATTGAAATCGTAGAAGATATCTTGATTTCGCCAGTAGGAAAAGTGGAATATTCCATGTTATTCAAAAACTATTCTATTACCTATTGTTTTAATAAAATAATTGGTAAAAACTAATTCTTTCTTTTTTATTATTACCTTTGCTACTCCTTTAAGGTCCGTTGCAGTGTTGCATCAGCTGTTACGTCAGTGTTTTCAGTAGTTAATGCAAAAATAAAGAGAAGAATGTTTAGAAGAGATAAGGCATTTGCGTTAGTTTAATATGAGTAGACTTATAGCTGTGGTCAAAAATGAGTCTAATATTTAAAAAAAAAAGTATTTATTGATATTTACAACTGTATTACAATACTACAACAAGTAAATAGGATAAGTGATTCATAATGACATGATAATGACAAGTAGAGAAACTACTCACTGGTAGTACTCAAATCAAAGTTCAACATAGAAGGTCACGTGGCCATCTCCTTTTCAGACGCCTCGGAGGATTATCGGGAATTTAAGAGGAAGCTAGGTTTGAAACTAAAGGGTTTGAGTAGTAATGGAGTTTGTTATGAAAGGATAGATACCGGGTTCGGGCCAAATTAGCAACAAAAGGGACATTAAGGTCATTATGGATGACATTATTCTTAACAAAATAAGGATCATTGAGGACTTTACGAAGGATTTTGGATTGTAAGGATTGGATACGAGAGGAATGCGATGGCTTAGTGGACCTCCAAAGCTCTACTCCGTAACTCCAAATAAATCGTATGATGGACATGTAGATGAGTCTTTTGTAATTAATTGGAAGCTTGGAGCGATTGCCTAGTAAGTGTTGAAGTAGCCTGAAACGTCCTGCGGTTTCTTGTCTTTTCAGTCTTGTATGAAGATTCCAGGTTAATCGTTTGTCAAGGTGCAAACCTAAGTATCGGATCTGTTCTACAGGCACCAGAGGGATATTATTAAAGGATACTGAAGGGCAGGAAGTCATTGGTTTACGACGTAAGGTAAAAGTGATTTGATGCGATTTTTGAGAATTTATTTTAATCCTCCAGTTTTGACACCATTCTTCAAGATAAGTGATATGGGATTGGAGGCTTCGGGATGCAATAACTGGATTGGTGTTGACTGATAATAAACATGTGTCATCAGCATACGTGGTATGGATAGTATTAGGATGAGTCGGGATGTCAGCTGTATAAACTGTATAGAGGATGGGACCAAGGATACTACCTGGATACCTTGAGGAAGAGTCTAATTTTTAAGATATTTTTTACCGATGGTGGTTGAATCTCGACCGAGATCCTCTTAGCGCTTACGGTCGCTGTCCACGGAATACTTTTTGATCCTGCTAGCTCTATTGCTTGATTCAAAGTTTAAGGCGCGATTAATAAATTATTATAGTATTTCTTATGCATAAAGTGCGTTATTTTCAAGCATCAATCATCTTTAGAAAAGCGTAAAATTTATATTTCAACATAAAAATAATCTGAAGTGACTTCGCAGCTATTTAGGGTCTCAGGCGATTACGGACAATAAATTAATAATAACTACCATTACATTTATTTAAAATATCGTGATATTTTAGCTAGTTTGAAATGTTTAATATTTCGACTCACTTTTAACTTTTTTCTATAAACCTGTCTTTCTCTAATGGCGTGGTATATTCATATAGTTATTACATCAAAAACCGATAAAAATCGAAACGCGCATCTATTCCTGTATAGCACCTGTTGATGACTTCCAACAGACGCATATATGCACTCATTGTCTCCAGCGATTGCTTCGCCGGGCACTTATATTTTATTATATGTTATACCTCTTTAAGAGCTAACATGTTGGTTGAAAGCAAATTCACTGTGTCACCTTAGATGGAATGCTATACAATTTTATTGATCAGCGGATAATGCGCAAAGAATACCCCATTTGCATTAAACTTATTCAGATATTTCTCGTTAGCATGTTTCCAGTCTATTTTTATAAAACAATCCAAAAGGAAAATGTTTGAGCGGCTTCCTGGAAATTTGATATGTATTAATTTTTTTAATTCAAAATATATATCGAGTTATGAGATCATAAACAATTGTAAAATGTTAACAAACAAAAGATATTAGGTAGTTTCATCTCATCCATGATAAAGCTGACCGTTTTACTTCTTTTTGTTTGTGTTCCACGTTCTGCTTCAAAATTAAGAAAATTTAGAAGTAAATACTCTTTGAAACAAAATGTTGATTTTCATTTTATGAATTGCAACTTAATCCTTTTTAGCTTGTAATTGCAGGTTGCAAAATATGTTTAAAGGTTTTAGTTGACAGTGATTACTAGTACCCATTATTTAAATCTAAAAAATGGGTTTGAGAATTTAAAATAAAATTGAACTTGGGATTTTCATATTAGACTGAAAAGTGCTATGTACTGATGCGGGCGGCACCATAAAAGGGATGCGGAGCGTGGAAAATCATGTCGGGACACATGAAAAGGAAAATGTTTGGGACAAAGAACAGACCTTTTATGACAAACTTTGTTCATATTAAAAACACTCTAGTTTCAAACCTAGTTTCTTCTTTAATTCCTGATAATCCTCCGAAACATCTGAAAAGAAGACGGCCGCGTGACCTTCTAAATTGAATTTGTTCTTTTAATACTAACACTGGGTAGCTTTTCTACATGAGCTATATCCATGCTATTATGGATCATGAGCTATCATTCCTGCCATTATATTTACTTTTTGTTTTGTTCTAAATAGTGGTAAATTTCAATAACTACATTTTTAAAAAACTGTCAAATCAAATTTAGGAATAGATTTGTAGTTTATATTAAAATAAGGAAGAAATAATGTTAAAGTCGTCAAGAGAGAAATAATACATTTAGAAGTAATGCTGCCCAAATATATTTGGTTAATACAAGTCTGCATAGTTATCAATCATAATTCGGCATAAAATACATTAATGTACTTTTTTTTCATTTTATTTTATTTTTTTACCCGTCATCATAATTCTCTCACATAGAGTTTCATAATGCACTGGAGATAAATACTGAGGAAAATGTGAAGAAAAAGAAACATGCTCTACAATTGTTATTTTAATATTTCTTAGCACCTGCCTGCAGTAATTGAAAATTAAAAATATATACAGAAAATTTAATCTTTTATAAGACTGATTATTACTGGAGATCTTATATTAAATTACATAATAAATAGTTATGAAGTCGAATCATGAATATCTAACTTTCATGACATTATGCAAATGCTAATGAGATGCTAATATCTCAGAAGCTCTTCCGAATTTTATGAAATATTATTCCCGAATAATAGGAGCGGATTGGCTCAGTGGTAGAGCACTGAGTTGCCATGCAGAGAATCCTGGTTGAAATTCCGCTTCTGGCAAGACTTTTATTTAATCTGTTTGCAACCGGTGATGAATCCTACGGGATCTTGGATTCTCCTGGGGCTTACCCAGCCACTATAAAGTGAGTACGCAAAATAGGGGGGAAAATCTAGTGGTTGAGCCTGATCTAGGACACATCACCTCCCTGCACAACCATTGTACATAAAACAGTACAGACTCTACCATGTACTGATCCCCAGACCCTTCATGGCTTGTAGTGGTACAGGTTTTTTAATTGAAGTAATGTTAAGGAAATATATTTTTTTTTCAGTTAATGTATACATGCAAATGTGACTTGAAATGCAAATGAAGTACGAGAGGTTAAATTCGCACAGAAGTTTTTCTCCTCTTTTCATTCTCCTTAACCGGCTAATGATTTTGAACGAACACCTCTCGTGTGCGGTCGGCATACTCTAACGCACCAACCCTAGCGCTGCTCGCAGATTTCAATATCCTATTACATACAACAAATCGTGTTGCCAGTCACTACTTGTCATTTTACCGGCTTCTGCATATAGTTTCTTTTCTTATAGTTCATAAAACTTTTTACAATTTTCTGTAGGTGTTTTTTGAAATAATAAATTAATGATTATAATTATATATATTACAATAAAATAAAATGGAAATGTTTTTTTCAATTTATAATAAAATGAAAAATGATTTTTGCATTGTATAAAAAAGTTAAAAATTCATTTTTACTCAATTTTGTATGATATGTTAGTTTTATTAATTTGATTGGAAAAAATTGAATATTATATTGAAATAATAAAACTATTTTTTGTTCTATTTTTACTATATATTTTTTTTATAAATAAAACTTTTAAAATACAAAATAAAAAACCTGATGTTTTTGGTTGCATTTTTGTGAAAAAAAACCGAAGCGTCAAAAGGTTAATTATAGACTTATGTATGAAGAAAGGGCAAAAAATAATAATACTAAATAATTAAGTAGGGGAGACCCGGGCAAAGTGGCCATCACGGGCAAAAAGGGTTATTGGGTCCTTAAGGGGCTGCTGCCTAGTGTCAGTCATGGTAACTACATCAGTAGGACGCATTTAGATATCTGAGGAATTTTGGGTGCGATGCGTTTGCGTTGATTTTCTTAAGTTAATCAACCACATTTCCTAAGAACAGTATGAATTTACGCTCAGTTTAATATGTCAATCAACTGTGCAGGTTTCAGTAGATGTGGGGGTAGAGCGATTTTAATTAATGGCGTCACTCGGGCAAAATGGCCACGGGCAAAGTTGCCACGTTGCCCGGCAGAAGTCCGGGGCATATAATTAGATAATAACAATAATAATAGCTTATCATTATATAGGTAGGCCTAAAATCTTTGGTTTTAGGTTTTGAAATGGTCTACAAATACAAGAGGAAAAGCGAGCAGCAATCATGGGGTGCAGGTGCGATGCAGAGAACCACAGAAACAAGTTATTTCGTCAAATTTATTTTTCGTCATTTTTTTATTTAATAATGTAGTGTCTTTTTTGTTCCATTTCCATATTATTTGCCTAATTACATTGTAATAGGTACATTTCTAATATTGATAAAAATCTGTTTACTATTTATTACAACAATCCCGGGCAAAGTAGCCACATGTGGTCACTTTGCCCTACCTGTGTGGGCAAAGTGGCCATTTGGTAGAGTTTAAAAAAAAAATTAAAAAATACAAGGGTTACTTATAGTACTAAACCTTTATACCAATAGATAGGTAACCTAATAGGCTAGATATACATTTAATAATGTCTACAAATTAACTTTTGAAAAAGATATAAATAAAATTCCCTTAGAGTGGCCGCTTTGCCACTCTACATAATACTACCGCTTTGCCACTCTCAGGTCTCTCCTACTACATTATTTTTGACTACTTTACTTTTCTTTTTTTGTAATTTAGAAATATTTTTAATTTTGTTTAAGCCGTTAGAGAGAAAAGCTTTTATATAGAGGCTCTAGTTTAAATGAAAATGGAATTTTTCCGAATGACGCCCAAACATTTGATACAATATGACATCAAGAGCTTCTCTCCTGCTCAAGGCTTTACTATTACATGCATCTATTACACAAATATAATTCTCCGCCTTTTTTCCTCAAATAGGTTTCTATCTATTCGATGTTGCTCAGGAGTTTCTTTGAAATCAGCTGGTGTACTGCAAGATTCAATAGTCGCACCATTACCGTATATAACATTTGACATCCCTCTTAATCCCCACTCTTGTAGTGATGAAGATGACACAGGTACAATTACTAGACATTAAAATATTACACCTGTATCAACGTGCTTACAATACCTCTTATTGTTTGATGTTTAAATTAATTAACAGAAAATTTATTAAGAATTGTTTTACGCTCTACAATTATTTAATTATTGAAACTGCAACGCAATCTCAGCAAGTTACATATAAGGTATAAATAAAATTGTTAAAATTTCTTGACTAAATTAACAAAAAATAAAAAGAGTCAATTTTTTAAATTTGGAGTTATCCGCGTTTGATCCTGAACGCCTCATAATTGAAGTAATCCTATGAAGTATGCTGCCTATGAAACTTGCTCTCCATTTTAACTTGGCAATCAGCTGTTACCTTGAACCGACAGTATGACACTTAGGATTAACGTATAGTCGAAGACTGACATGGCAAGGGCGTCATATTTATAATATAAAAAACAATTTAAAACTACTCCAAATTCGCACTAAATTTCCAATCTCTTGGGTATTTTTGATGGTAATGGAAGCTATTTACTTTGATAATAACTTTAATGAACGCAGAGCTACATTAGAGCACTCACGACCAACTAAGAAAAAGGAAGAATGACGTTTCCTGTACACTGAATACATCTTTGTTACCACATTGAGTTAAATTAACAAAACTATCGCGCAATATACTTATTATATTATAAATAATTAGTACGGATTTATTATGTAATTTACAATAGAACTTGCATTTACAACAGATTTATATAATCCAAATCAATTAAACTCAAAAATATTAAGTAAAGCTACTTGTAATGAAAAAAAAAATGATTTATATATTATTATTATTAAATATTGTTATCTAATATTAAATTAAACAAGAAAAAATCCCTTCATTTCGTAATATATATTTTTTCCTTCCACAGCATCGTTTCCAATTCTCAACATTTTCAATTTTTTGGAGGGTGATGATTATGATTATCGAATTTGCCATCTCATGTTTTTCATAGAAATATAAATTATCTTTTTAAAAAAATTATCGAAATAGGCTGTTTACCAGCATGATCCATTCATTTATTTATTTTATTGAGATTTAAACTTTTACTGATTGTGTATAAAAAGTCTATGATTTTTTAGTCATGTGATATCATAAAGAAATGGGGGATTGATAAAGAATGTTAGTTTAATTTTTCCTATATATAAAACATATCTCGATTGTGTAATAGTTTAGCATTTATTATTTTTCATCTTAAAACTTAGCATTCTTTTAATATCTACATTTGTTTAAGCTCTAAGCTCTGTTAACTACTAAAAGGTTAGTTGTGTCAAAAAAGGAAAACAAATACAGCAGTTGGGCATGTGATTTTTAAATCTTAAAAGTTATGAAAAAATAAATAACACGGTTTGTGATAAAAAATAATTCTTCATGATATAAAATATATCAATGAAGACAAAGATAAATAAATGCAGATAACATTTTTTCGTGCTTTGTTATTAGGTAATGGTTTGTTATTAATAAGAATAAAAATAACAATAAATCAAAATAAATTTAACAAAACAAATTTTTGGATTACACCACTCCTACTAAGCTGGAGTGGAAAAATATATATTTCACCATTTAATAATCAAATACGAAATAAAAACTCTCAATAATTGGCATCTTCCTACTGACCAGTCTTATCTTGTTTCAGCCACCGTTCTCCAGTCCATGATGTCCACAAGAGATCTTGCATCACCGTTCGTTCCATCTGACCACCTGATCGTAGGCCTGTGCACTCAACGTTTTCCTTTGATCGGCTGGTATTTTCCTCGAAATTTCTTCTCCACCCATTCTTGCAACATTTTCAACCGATTATTAGCCTACTAATCTTTATCATCCGGACTATTTCGATTTACATTTATCTGTTGTCTTCAGTTCTCTTCATCACGGATAGGTAAATCTTTCCCAGCACATTTCTTTCAAATCTTAGTAGATATAGTTGATCGCTTTTCGTGAATTCCCAGCACTCCTATACGCAGGCCAGTGGCGGACGTACGAGTCTTGTGCGTATCCTTATTTTGGACGCACCCGAAACGAGTTTGCTACTCATATATTCGAGAATACAAGAAAGACTCTTATTAGCAGCTACATTCCTTCTTTTTATTATCACATAAATACTTAGAAGAACGTGCAAAGTGTTTATTATAAAACGTCTTACTTTATTTAATCATTAAATGAGAGAAGTAAATAATATGATGTGGTAAATAATAAAAGGTAAATAATGAGATGATGAATATAAAATAATATATTTAAAAAAATTCACAATAAGAGAAATGAATATCAACAAAATATTATAACTCCTCGAATTTTGCTGCAGCGTCTGGTCTCACAGCCAGTAGGAAATCTTCGTACTCGTGTAGGCTTTTATCCTGATCACCTGATGGTAAAATTCTGTACTTGAGCAGAATATGTGCAACCACTGTCTTCACTAATATCATGGCGTATTTCATGCCTAAAAAACAAAATCAAGGCATGAAACAGTTCAGTTAACATTTTATTATTATTTAATACAAATTTATGAAAATAAATATAACCTGAAGTATAAATATGAGTATCCCTTACCAACGCAGATCCTTGGTCCTTCGCCGAAGGGCAGAAATGTGTACTTAGTCAACGAAACCTTATTGGTTTCAGAAAACCTTTCCGGGTCAAATTTTTCAGGATTGGGGAAGTATTCTGGATCTCTGTGAAGAGCTTCAGAAGGAATGAATACTTTAGTTCCTTTGGAAATTTTCACGTCCTCTATTACTGTATCTTTAGTACACAAGCGAGATAGGAATGCCAATGGAGGATGTATTCTGAGAGTTTCTGGAAAAAAAAATCAATAAAGTGTTTTGCGAATTATAGATATTTTTTACCTTAAATTAAATAATATTGGTTGATCTTATATGTGAAAGAAAGTAATCTGGCTTTCAAATAAATAGCTCAACTGTTTATAAGTAATTATTTATTTTTACCATATAGTTAATAAAAATAAATGTTTCTCACGACATCTTCTATCTTTTTTGAGGTCAAATACCTTTCGACAAAACTTATGGTTGGGATCAGGTATTTCGATTAAAGTTACAAGGTTTTGAAGTATCTGTAGTGGTTTTTAATATTTCATCGACTAATTAAGATATGTAACTAAACGAAAGGCGATATCAAAGATCATCAAGAAAAATATTTATCTATTTTAAATTCTAGGTTGTCCTAAAATGATGTTTTTAAAAATCAATAGTTGTAAAAATAAAATCACTCTGCTGATTTTTTCGACTAAACTGGAGATAAAAAGTATGTACATAGAAAAAAGAACCAAATATCTATGTAAAATCTGTTGAATTTAACTAAAGTAATCAATAAAGAGAGTAGGACTTTTCTTAAGTGCGAATTTTTTTTTTTAAATTAGTTTTTAATAAGAAAAAAGACAAAAATATTGAAAATTAACACATTATACCCTGTTGTTGATAAAAAGGTAATGATTTAAGTTACTGAAATTTTATAAACTGTAAAAATAAACCGTTATACTAAATATTCCTTTCCAATTAATTCAATAATATTACAAACTAATCCTTTACTGACACGAACAACAGTAAACGAAAGTAACATCTGTCCGTCCCGTTTCTTTATCAGTGACAATGTATGTTTCACGGCTGTGCTGATCCGGTAATCGCTGATCAGATGGAATTGAGAATGAGAATTAAGAAGAATGAGAAGCCTGGGGAAGGACATAGGCTACTTTTTATCAAGAAACAACCCAGACGAAGTTTATATAAAACTGTAACCTGATTGACTAACACATCCAGCGATCAGCGCACAGCAGAAACCTCTGAACTTAGCATTCGCAGAGAGGTTCTTTGTATAGCTTAATGAGCACTAAGAAAGGAATTTGGACAATGTCACCCCAAAGGGTTTCCCCCTTAATGTAATAGGGGTTCAAAGATTGAAGAATGGTTTTTGTAGTTAAATAAGTATACCCTCAGTTTTGCTTCAGATGAATTGGTGGCATAATTCGTGATATTTAGTATGTCCATCCTTTCCGTGAGCTCTCTCTGCGAGATCGGAGGCCTGATCACAATCGGGGGAGGGAATCTCGTATTAGTAGCCCTGGGGGTCGCCGATGTGCTTGGTTTGCTGGTATTAGTTATAGTAGCAAATTTGTTCGCAACTTTGGTGGGTGCAGGTCCCTTGTACACAGGGGGTCTGGAAATGAATTTCTTAGGTACCGACTGGAAAGCTTCCTCTTCGGTGGGTCCTCCTGACCTCTTCTCTCCTCTGTTATCATCAGTTACTTCCATCGAGGTGCTGAGTTCTTCAACAGGCAATGGCCTGGGAACGTCGTGACGGAACTAGATACGCCGAACCGGATGGGCCGTGACGTCGGCACGATGAGTGGGGGGCTCTTGCCAGCGCAAGGCTGCCCGTTTGGCTGTTGAGGTTTATTCCACTCGATATGTGTGGACCTCGTCAGAAAATTTCGTCATAGCAAAACAGGCTGTAAAAAAACCATAGAAACGTTCAGTAAGAAGCTGCAAAATTACAAATATAATACTTTTTGTTTAGTTGATATTTAAACATGGAAAGCTTCTCTAACCTTGAATTTTAGCATTTTAATTGGAATAACTTGTTATGTGTAGACACATGTAAAAATTTATATCGTACTAGCTTTTGCCCGCGGCTTCGCTTGCTTGGAATTTAGTCTGCCACATAAAGTTTCATTTTAAATAAATAATTTAATTTTTTGTGACTATAAGTTACTCAATTCATTCTTTCATCGTTGATTGAACAGTGATGAATAAAATTGTTGCATAGGTGTCTTTATTAAAAACACCTATCCTACCATTCACTTTGTTGTGTGTTGTGCGCTGTTCATCTTGCTTAGCTTGCGCCTTAACCACGTGGCAAGATCACGTACAAAGTCTCAGCCTGAACGAAGAAATAAATAAATAAATAAATAAAAGGAAAAGGGCATGGTGAGCCCCATCACCGAATATATAAAGTTAATAAATACATCAGAATCATCCATTGGCTTATCCTCCTCTTAAAATGTATATCGTACAGTACAAGAGATCCTCCCCATCCTATCCTAATCCTACTTAGCAACCTTCAAACCCAAAGGGGCTCAGGAAAAAAGAAAAAATTTACAAGAGTATATTGCAGTAGGGAAGTAGGACCGCCAAAACTAAAACCACATCGATAAATTATCTACATATGTACATAATTCAAATTCTTTCAGTTTTAATTTCTCGCTGCCGCCATACAAGTGAAACCGTTATACTAAGTAATCCTTTTCAATGAATTCAATAACATTACTAATCCTTTACTGACAAATAACAGTAAATGAAAGTAACTTCTATCCGTCCCGTTTCTTAATCATTGTTAATGTATGTTTCACGGCTGTGCTGATCCGGTTATCGCTGATCAAATGAAATTTGATATGGATAATCTCAAGCCTGGGGAAGGACATAGGCTACTTTTTATCAACACATCACACAGGCGAAGTTTATATAAAACTGTAACCTGATTGACTAACACACCCAGTGGTCAGCGCACAGCAGAACCACTGAACTTAGCATCTTGAAATTCGCAGATAGGTTCTTTGTATAGCTTAATGAGCAGTAAGAAAGGAATTTGGACAATTCCACCCCAAAGGGTTCCCCCCTTAATGTAATACGATCAAAGATTGCATGGAATCCGTCAGTTTTGAAGTTAGACATCTGAACTTTTGAATGTACGAGTAACTTATAGTTACAAAAAATTAAATTATTTATTTAAAATGATCTGTCACGAAACTTTATGTGGCAGACCAAATTCCACGTGAGCTAAGCCGTGGGCAAAAGTATTTATATATGCTTTGATTATTTTTTAAGATGCTTTCATTTACCCTCTTTTTACATTATCTACAATATAATAGTTCTTAAAAAGTAAACTCCAGTCGTGAGTCGGAGCTGACACACAAATTTTTTTATTGCTTTAGTTTTGTGGGGTGACGGTTTTTTTGCATATAAATTTTTATAAGAACATTATTTTCTCACCATCAAGGGCCATTTGTAAAAAGACGATGGAATTTATTTTATCATAGTCAAAATCTTCTGGTTTAGCTCCAACTGATAAGATTTCACTTCTGAGTTTTTCTTGGACTTCTGGATGGTTCGCCAGCTCTAACAGGTAGAATGTCAGCACCGTCGAAGACGTCACAGTGGCATCAAGATAAAAGCTCAAACAATGTGCAGACATTTCCAGATCGGTGTACTCTGGAATTGAGAAGTAAGTTAACGAGTTAAGTAATCTGATGAATGAATTGAACAATCAACATCGGCTCACATACCTGCATTGCCTTGTTCCAATCTCTTTTTGTTCAACTTCATAACTGTATCGACGACATCAGCTCGTACTATTTTAGCACTCTGTCGATGGTCCATATTTGTTTTAGTCACGGATACGAAAAAATCTTCTGTCTCTTTTGAGATCAATCTGAAAATGTTTAGTTTATTAAAAATATTAGTTCATAAAACTTTTTTATTTGTATTTGAATATGCAGCAATGAAAGGTCATAAGTGATTGAAATGTACTCCTTATTCAAAAAGAAAAAAAATACGCTAAATCTCTAAGGTAATCGTGAAAGGAAACAATAGAACAGGATTTTCACGTCGAAAAAATCCGAAAATTTCGTCATAGCAAAACAGGCTGTAAAAAAACCATAGAAACGTTCAGTAAGAAGCTGCAAAATTACAAATATAATACTTTTTGTTTAGTTGATATTTAAACATGGAAAGCTTCTCTAACCTTGAATTTTAGCATTTTAATTGAAATAACTTGTTATGTGCAGACACAAGTGAAAATTTACATCGTACTAGCTTTTGCTCGCGTGGAATTTGGTCTGCCATATAAAGTTTCATTTTAAATAAATAATTTAATTTTTTATGACTATAAGTTACTCAATTAATTTTTTGATCGTTGATTGAACAGTGATAAATACAATTGTTGCATAGGTGTCTTTATTAAAAACACCTATCCTACCATTCACTTTGTTGTGTGTTGTGCGCTGTTCATCTTGCTTAGCTTGCGCCTTATGCTGACGATGTCCACACATATCTATTGGAATAAATCTCAACAGCCAAACGGGCAGCCTTGCGCTGGCAAGAGCCCTTCACTCCTCGAGCCGACGTCACGGCCCATCCGGTTCGGCGTATCTAGTTCCGTCACGATGTTCCCAGGCCATTGCCTGTTGAAGAACGCAGCACCTCGATGGAAGTTACTGATGATAACAGAGGATAGAAGAGGTCAGGAGGACCCACCGAAGAGGAAGCTTTCCAGCCGGTACCTAAGAAATTCAGTTCCAGACCCCAAGTCTACAAGGGACCTGCACCCAATAAAGTTGCGATCAAATTTGGTACCTTAACTATTTCCAGCGAACCAAGCACATCGGCTACCAACACGGCTACTAAGGCGAGAGTCCCTTCCCCGATTGTGATCAGGCCTCCGATCTTGCAGGGAGAGCTCACGCAAAGGATGGACAAACTAAATATCACGAATTATGCCACCAATTCATCTGAGCAAAACTGAGGGTATACTTATTTAACTACAAAAACCATAATGCCACCAGAGCCCTGCTAAATACGGATGACATGACGCAGTACCACACCTATGCTCCAAGAGGTACCAAGAGGTCGAAAAAGTTCGTCCTCTACGGTTACGATATCGATGCAGACATGGAACCCATCCCTTAGGACCTCATGATAGGCTTACACGGGTTCAAATCTGCCAAGAAGTTGATGCGAAAGGATCCCACGGGCACACTACGACCCACCGATGGCATAATGGAAATAACTGACCACACAGTCAAAATCGAACACCTGAAGAAGCTAAGATATGCAGGTCGTGTTAAATTTAACGCAACTGTCTTTAAAGAAGAACGTGGCCCTGTACCATGCTGACAGTGCCAGGAATATGGCCACACCAAGCAATACTGCAGTCGAACATGCCACTGTGTCTGGTGTGGCGAGCACCATCTGCTGAACCAGTGTAATCGCGGAGAAACTGACACATGCCAGAACTACAAGGGCCCCCACCCAGCCTTCTCGAAGGAATTCCCGAAGAGACAAGAACTCCTGCGGTCCAAAGCGAAGAAGAAGGAAGCCGCCGTAGCAGCCACACCATCACCAGAAAGGAAGCCTAGCCGCCGAGCCACCAAGGACGTCAGCTATTCTCAACTCATTGGAGGAACATCTGCACAGCAGCCGAGCCAATCAGGTAAGGGATCGCTTCCCCACTCCTCTCCTAGCCCCCACCCCTCTGCTTATCCCCGGGGGCACATAGCCGTTCTGCCCCCCCACAAAGGAATGCTTGACGGCTGTTCGGTAGGACGGTAAAAGGAGAATTTGGAGGTGGTTTTTTTAGTGAGTAGGAATCTCACACTGCTGTGTGACTTTTTTTCTTAATTGTTACACTTCGTCTTATGAAAAATTCCCCCTACTCATGAAAAAAACCCACACATCAGCCTCCTCTAGGGACACAGCCCCCCACCCACCAGTGCCATTAGCTTACCAGCCGGCACCGGGACAAGACCTCACCCTCTCCTGCCTCTTCAAGAAGTTCAACTTGATGATGACACAGATGATGTTTCAGATGATGTCATTGGTGATGGATACCAGGCGACATGACTGAACATCTAGTCATCAATTATAACATCAGAGGCCTTCTCCCGATGTTGGCCGAAGTTGAAATCCTCCTATCCGGCTGACGGACACCAACCTACCTTCCTCTACCCGAGTAAATTTCCATGGGTACACATAGCATCGCCAAGGCAGGCGTCGCCATCCTCCTCCGAAATGATATACCGTCTAGAGGGTTCCTAGTCCAGTGTGTTCAACTGCCGGCACTCATGTAGTCACTGTTGACACCGCTTCACATTCAGCTGCGTCTGGCCAAGAGCTGTTCATTCAGCTGTGAGGTTGTTGTTGCAACACGCCCAGTCAGTCAGTCACGGACGGTCAGTGCGGCTTCAAAAGGAAGCCGCACACCCATGCAAACACTGCCTGGCTCTGTATTAACCATGACACACTGAGGACGTACATTACCAAGATTGGACTATTGGATTGGTTTGATGGCTAGTCTCCTACCACCCATCTCTAATCTACTTCTGTCCATTCTTTGTATGTGCCCCAGCCATCTTATCCTGGCACTCTTAATCGTGGCAACGGTATCTGCTGTACCATATAGATTTCTTAGTTCCTCATTTGTCTTCATCCGCCAGAGATCGCCTTCTTTTTTTAGGGCCAAAGATCTTTCTTAGGATTTTTCGTTCCCACATGTTTAAATGCCTTTCATCGTTGCGTGTCCAGTGTCCAAGACTCACTTCCATACATGACCACCGGTTGAAGGACAGTGCGATACACTCTTGTTTTGAGAGCTCTGGATATATTTCGGTTTCGAAATATTTTCATCAGGGAACAGTAGCATCGATTGCCAGCAGTTATCATTGCCTTAATTTCTTCTCTAATCTTATTATCTTCAGTGATAACCGTGCCCAAATACTTAAACTGCTGTACTCTTTCGAAACGATACTCAGCCCCCTCGATATGCCGGTTCCCTTCTTCTTTCTTTCCGGTCCTCATATATTTAGTTTTTCCATATTAATTTCCTGTCCTGTTCTACTAGCTGCTACTTCGCATTCTGCGAATGCTCCAAGTAATGCACTGACTTGGGTTTAGCAGCTCTTTGAAATAGTCTATCCACCCGTCGATCACTTCGTTTTTGTCTTCCACGAGTAGCCCTTCCCTGTCTTTACAAAAGGATATCCGGGGTGAAAACCTTTTCTTATCTTTTTTACTCTGCCATAGAAGGTTTTTTTTTTTTAGAAATCCTGCAGCATTGTTTCCATATCTTATTTTTCCTTTTTTTCTCTTTTTATGTCTACAAAGCTGCTTCACAGTTTCACTTTTTCTTTTGTATTCTTCGCTTGCCTGTCTTGTACACCGTTGAAGCATCCTTTCATGAGCTTTCTTCTCTTGCACTGCTACTTCTCATTCGCGGTCAAACCAGCTGTTCTTTTTCTCTCTCTTTTTCAAGCCTATCGTCTCTTCTGCTGCATCTCTTACAGCTTGACTTATTCTAATCCATTTCTTTTGTACATATTTTTCCTCTTTCTCTAGTGTATTGTTTCGTAGCTTTTCTTCAACTTTTCGTATATTTATCTGTTTTCTCTCTTGGTTTGATGGCTAGTCTCTGATTGTATCTTACCCGTACCAGAAAATGATTTGTTGAACAATCCACACCCCTACAACTCCTCACATCTTCTATATTGCTTGGTGCCTGTTATCAATCATTACATGATCAATCTGATTTTTTGTTTTTCCATCTGGCGAGACCCATATTTCCAAGTGGATACCTTTATGTTGGAAGAATGTACTTGAGATTTTCAGTTTCTTGCTAGTGGCGAAGCCTTCTATTCTGTGCCCATTATCGTTAATGTACTTGTGGAGACTAAACTTTCCTGCTCCTCTTCCCGATGTTTCTTCTCTCCCAATTTTACCATTGAAATCTCCCAGCATTATTTTAACATCGTATTTGGGTAGTTCATCAAAAGCTATTCCTAATTGGTTGTAGAAAGCTTCTTTCTCCTCATGTCTTTTCCTCCGTGGGTGCATGCACGCTTACTAGAGATATACCAAAGAATTTTCCCTTCAATCTTAGTGTGCATATTATTTCATTTATAGTCTTAAATCCCAGAATTGCGTGTTTTATTTTCCTTCTTATCATCAAGCCAGTTCCAAATACATATTCTTCATGCCCACTGTTGATAATGATATATTCTGTTAGCTCCATTATAGTAGGTTGTTTCTTCCACGTGATTTTCTGGAGAGCTACTACATTTATCCTATATTTGCTTAGACATCGTTCTAAAGTCTTTCCTCTCGTTTTAGACTCTTTCCTATTTGCAGCAGGCTACGTACGAATGTACGTATTTAATTTAAAAAAAAAAAAAAAAAAATGGAATCATGGTATTAATATTAATTTCCTGTCCGTTCCGAGTCGTTTACCATTTATCAGTCAGCATCCGAGGGTTCTTTGAGGTTTTTGAGCGTAAGTTTACACAGGTGGGGGTGTTGGTAACACACTGGGCCCCTTTTTGTCGCCTTTTACGACTGGCAGGAGATACCCCAGGCTTATTCTGATCCGAGCCTGGACGGACGTAGTACAATCAAATGTAAGGTTGCATAGTTTGTAAAATGGAGGTAGCCCCCCCCCAGTCAAATATAAGATATATATAAAATAAAATAATAAATTGCTTATTGTCTAGCTATGAGGAGAATAATTATAACCTTCAGTAGTTTTTGGTCCGGAAAATCAAACAAAAAATTTATTGGGTAGGTTGAACTTTGGCACATTAGCTACCCCTTCTACGTTCAGCACATTTTCTGTGTTTATAATGTTATTAATTTTTATTATAATTATTAAAGATAAGAAATTAAAAATCAATAACTCACCTCAAACTGAACAATTTTTGAAGGAATGGGACGAACAAGGAAGCGAGTATGTTCCAATTGCTAGGATGAAAAAGTTTACTTCCAGAAGCATGTTTGATGAAAGCGAATTCCGGGTCCGTGAATGATTTTGGTTCGATCCCAAAACCGTTGTAGACGGCTGAATCAACTGTAGTACGGGTTGTTAAGTCTATTAGCTGAAATGAAATAATAGAAAAAAAGAAGATGTTAAATGAATGTAATGTTAATCGATTTTTTTAAAAATTTATTTATTGATATTTACAACTGTATTACAATAATAGAACAAGTAAATAGGATAAGTGATACATAATGACATGATAATGACAAGTAGAGAAACTACCCAGTGATAGTACTCAAATCAAAGTTCAACTAAGAAGGTCACGTGGCAATCTTCTTTTCAGTCGCCTCGGAGGATTATCGGGAAGTGAAGAAGAAGCTAGGTTTGAAACAGAGGGTTTGAGTGGTAATAAAGTTTGTTATGAAAGGATAGATACCGGGTTCGGGCAGCAACAAAAGGGACATTATGGATGACTTTATTCTTAACAAAATAAGGAGCATTGAGGATTTTACGAAAGATTTTGGATTGTAAGGATTGGATACGAGATATTGATAGTCTTCTTCTGTCCCCACTTTCAAGAAGAGAGGATGGAGTTCCGACGCGTCTGCGGCTCAGATCCCACTGCAGATAATGTTGTCAACCTTATGCTGAATAATCAGGACTATTGGATGGCAGGCCAAAGGTTAGCAGCACAGGTGCTACAAAAGCTAAGAAAGGAAGAGAAAGAAGGGCAAACCAGGAGGTAGCAGAAATCAATGAGGCGGCACTCAGCCACTCCCCCCCCATGATGTAATGCCTAACGGTGGTCCCGTGGAGGGTGAGAAACAGGTGTAGGGAGGTGGTTTTAGTGGGTAAAAATCCCACACACTGATAGGTACGGGCCTATCCGCGTCTTTTGAAGATTTCCACTTTCCAACGTAAAAAAAACAAAAAAAAAACACACACACACACACACACACACACACACACATATATATATATATATATATATATATATATTCAAATCGATTACCGAAACAGGTTGACTTTTCTGCTTGTCAATGAAGTCGTACATATACCCTCTTATTTTGGCCATATTCGGGACCACTTCCTTTAACCTTAATGGAGTCTGGTTCAAAGCCTGGATGCCTCTTAGTTCTTTCCACCTGCAGAAATTCGGGAAAATTAAAATCATCAGTTCAGAGTAAAAGTTGCGTATCTGCCCCTTTTTGAGATGCTATTTTGCTATTTTGAGAAGAAGTTCTATTTAGTGTGTTCTCTTCGGAACACCAATGAAAGTAATCAAATATATATTTTACGTCGTTAATTAATTAGGATACAAAATATGACAACTGTATATATAACAAATCAGCTAGTATCCTTGTGCAAACTTAGTTTACACAATCACCTTGGATAATATTTGTTGATAATATGGGGAAGAAATGGTGCGGATAGATGTCAAAGAAATAATTCAATAAATAGTGATAAACTATTTGTTACAAACCGGCGCGCCGCGGCGTTTAGACCCACATTACAAGTCTTCTTGACGCCTGGATAGACTGGATACTCAAATACATATATAAAAATTTTAGTTCATATTTAAAAAAAATTCATTTGTCATTTCATTCATATTTTAAAAAAATTCATTCATTTCAAATTTGAATAATTTCTACTTTTGGTTTACTCTAATCGTTTAATTTTTATATATTATTTTATTTTTCTTTATTTCAATTTCATTTTTAATTTTTTTTTTTTTAGGTCTTCAACAAGTATTGGTACTAAAAACATAAAAGCTAAAGAAAAAAAATACGACAAACAATTGAGTATAACTATAAAATTACATTGGTACTGTAATGTAATTTTATAGTTATTTTGTTTTGTCTGTTTTTTCTTACAGCCCTGAAGATAACCTACAATGTAGGTCGAAATGTTGGCCCACAATAAATAAATATGCACTTATTATGGTGTTTTAATTGACTGCACCCCCAACTATCTCTATCCTTACATTATACTTGACTAAGTTCGAATTTATATGACTTTAAAACCTTTAAATATAAAGGTAAATTTGTCCTCTTATTCTAAACTTTTTTCTTAAATTACTGTTGTTAAACATTACACTAAACCCATTTATAAATTGTATTGATTTGGTTTTTAAATTGATATTTTAATTTAGTCGCAGACACTAGTCCATTCCTTACAGCGTAATTGCGCGCGAGGATTTGGGTGCATAATTATTCTTAAAATTATAATAATAAAGTAATTAAACTTAAAGTTTTTTAAGTTAAATCTTTCCAGATTTAATATTTTACAAATTAATTAGTAATACGCTTTATTATTATTGTATGAGGCGATTGGTATCAAAAGCTGGCAACTCCGACATATCAAAAACTTGAATTTTTCACTAGTTTAATCAAGAAATTATGCTGACACAGCACATTGCCGCCTATAATTTCTAATGGTTTTAGTCCCGTTCTGAAACTAAAATAAGACATTCCATATCATAGTAACAAAATGCATATCAGTAAGTAAAGGAGATAGTTGGGGGGTGCAGTAAAAAAAAACACTGAATAAGTAATAAACTTATAATTATGTGCCGACGTTTCGACCTACAGTGTAGGTCATCTTCAGGGCGATTTGGAGAGCGAAGTCGTTGGGTGTAACGGCTATATCAGTAAGCATGTGTATGCTCTGGTGAAATCTACTTATTGTAGCATATAAGACTTTTTATCTCCTATTTTTCCTTTAATTTTAATCCATAATTCCCACAATAAAAAGGAAATGTGTATAAATGGACAAACACGCATCTGTACTATTTACACCTACTGCTATATTTTGCTGAGGCAGTTGTGAACTAGAGATTAAAATTAGAAAAGAGTAGATATTTGCATCATAAAGTCATTAGGGGCTTCTGAAGGTTTGACTTATATGAGTCAGTAGAAGTTTGAAATAAGGGTCTATGATGAAAAACATACAATCATTTTTCAATTTGTTATCATCGATGCCATGAAAAATCAAAAAATGTGTAGCATCAAGGGCGACTTTGGAAATTTAGTATTTTTTAAATATTCATATTTTTAATATGTTTTTAATAAAGAATATTAATCTATTAGAGATACAATAATAAGATTAGGTTTTAAATTCCATTAAGACAATATTCCACTTAATATAGACAATTATCTTACAAAAAATCAATTTATGGCAAATTTCCGCAATATTTATTGTTCTTTTTCATCTTACTGGTCGTTTGCAAATAAGTATTATAGGAGAAATAGTTATTAGATCAATGCTGCAAATAATCAAATTTTGCGTTTATTGTTTATTAAATTGTTAGATTGGTTAAATTACTAAATATCCATTAAAAAAAAAAGTCTAATGGACAAACACTGATATAGCTAAGATATAGCAGAATAAATTAACAGCTCCAACTTAATCAATAAGCTGGAATTACAATTTGATATTTTTATATTTTATTTATTTATTATAATGTTTTGTCGTATTGATGTTACAATTTTATTTTCCTTATTTATTAGTTATAAATATTTTATAATTTATTTTATTATTATGTTTTTTATAATTTGATATATTTTATTATAGCCGTCTCTCTTGTGTGATCTCTTATGCAGCTGTAAATCCAATCAAAACCATTAGATGATTTTTATTTAAACATATTTTCTTATAAATAAGTGAAAGAAATACTTATAAAAACTTATAAAAGGTGAGTTATATTGGATTTTGGACTAAATATTAGATGAGGAGATCATAAAACAAATGTTTGTTTAAAAAAAAAATCAAGATAACTGATAACAATTTTTCCGACAAAAAGATTTTAAAACAATATTTTAGATCGAAAAAATAAATATAAACCAATGAAAAATAGCTATTGCTTTCAACAAGAAATAGATTTAAAAAATAAATATAATCAAGAATACCTGATCCTGAACCGATTTATTAAAAAACTGCCGCACTAGAGATAAGGAAGGCCCGGGTTCGAATCCCGGCCAGGACTTTTCTGTTCAAAATAAAAAAATTAAAAAAATGAGTTATCAATATTTTCTCTGAATACGAAAAATACGAGAAAGGTTTAAATGTCTTCTTAGATAATATTAATTCGTCAGTATAATTTTCAATTTCAAATAAGTATAATATTTATTATTATTGTTACTTACAGAGGTATGGTCTTCGCAGTAAACGAGTTATATCCCATAATAGGGTCTACATCCTTCCTCATTATAAAACCATTATCACTGAAGCTGTTAAAGTCTGTCACCAGAATTTTTTTTATAATTTCTGGATCACAGACAAACAACATCGGGTCGTATAAACTGTAGAAACCTACCATTCTGTGTTTCTTATATTTCCTAAAACATATTTAATACAAATGATTATAATAGAAAATTAGGATCGTATGTAAACCTAATAGGATATTTTATTAAATAATATATAAGTGAATTAATTATTTATTAAGACTTACTTGTACATATCCATAAACATAGAAGCCATTAATGTTTGTCCAAATATTAATTTCCTTAGATTTCCGAATAGAAATTCTGTTGGGACAGAAATAACATTCCTCCTTTTCCAGTATCCATGGGCCCACCAGTTAAATATGTATAAGCCACTGAGCAATAAGATAACTATCTCCAATATCATAGTTTAAACCTGCCATAAGCATAAAACTTATTTAATATTATTTATCTATTCATAAAATTTATTTATTAAATTTTTTATTACAGATGATCTTTATATCGGATAGCAATTAGAGCAATCTTCCATATACGCACTAGGGATCTATGAACACATTCAAACTAATTTGTTATAATTAGTATTTTACAAAAAAAGGGTCGTAATCAGATATATTTCCTATACTTATATCAACTTTGCAGGGTTCTGAATTTCCAAATCTCGATAAGTTATTATTGGGTGACCAACGCAAAAAATTAAAAAATGTTTGAAAGAAGATATAGCATTTCAAATGCAGATAATAAATAAGCTAATCATTCGATGTTTCTAAACCTCCTCGGCATTGCAAAAGTCTATTTGCGTAGAAAAGGAATAGACTAGCTCAATTGAAAATACTAAAATATACATACATAATTTAGGGCAACCTTAAGGTCGTATTATATGAAATGTCTGATTTAAAACATAGATTATTTAGCAAAACAACTTTATGGTAGTTTTCAAAATGTTATAGATTAAAAAAAAATTGTTTTGAGTTAAATGAACTTCAGATTGTTGAAATAGTAATTTTGTTTGAGAGGGGAGGAGCATTGTTTTACTTATGTCAGAAGATATTTAAATTAAAAAGATCGATTAATAATCAAGTTTTCTTTACTTCGAAACATGTATTTAAACATTTGTTTTCACGTTTGGTAGTTTTTAAGATATCAATAAAAAAAAATTTTTTTTAGTTACATGAACTTCAGATTATTGAAACTATTTATGATGTATTTATTTTTCAAAGGCGTTGACATTACTAATTGCATATTATAGATAAAAATTGAATAGATTTTTGAAACAGAAGATATATAAATTTAGTAAAAATGTATATGTAATTTATAAGTAAATTTATATGTATTTATGTATATTCAATACATTTTCCCTTATTTCTTATCTAATTTTCAATCCCAGCACTGATAAATTCAGGGTTGTGTGGTGAAATAAAGTCTAAAAATGCGTTTTTGACTTTAGAATTATTTTCAACAATTTTACTCTTAAGGAAGTTGTATTTTCTCCCAAATTTCCGAACTGAAAGAAATTGCCGAATAAGGTGGGTGCAGGAGGACTTAATAACCCAGCTCATTCAGTTTTTTCACGCCTGTCGTGAAATATGAGGTCTGACGTTGTCATGTATAAGTAATGTTCCCTTCTGATTATCGAATGTAGGTTTTTTTTTTTATATGTTTTATTGCATTATATCAATATCCCTTCAGTACGATGTGGATGTGATGGTCTCACCTCTGTGTAGGCAGGAGAAATGGATTATTTATGAAGTAATCTATCTCACCAGCTGAAAAATTCTCAAACTAATGGCGAATGCTTCGTTCGTTGTCAATACCCTTCACCGAACGCGGCGGTAATGTTTCTTGCAGGTTGGGCTGACGAGAATCCAAGTTTAAACTCATAAAAAAAAAAGACATGAAAATCGCATATTAGCATGGTCATATTCGGTGACAGACTAAACAGTGTTCGTTCAATCACAGTGTTAACAAATTGTAAAAGAAATAGTAAAACAAATAAAGTATTAATAACAGCTTATCACAGTCAGTAAATATGAACGTAGTAGAATGTCCACTATGTTCCACTTTGAATATTAGTAATAATATAAACGGACATTTTATATGAAACAAACCAATAATTTTTATATCATAATAGATGTTTCTATAATTCCTCAACATTGTAAAATTTCATCCACGCAGACAAAGAATAGCATTTCTCAATTCAAAAGCCTAAGATATATAAACAAAATTTAGGGACCACTTGTAAACAGTTTACAATGTTGGAATGGGGGACTATTAAACGCTAACTATTTACAAAAAGAGGCTGAAAAGTACAACAAAAAATCAATATAATAATCGGAATCTACATTTATTTGATCGAATTCGAAATTATACTTCTTTTTTTTTAAGAGGGAAGAGAAGATAGGGAACACATTTTTTATTGTTTGTCAAGGACAGATAGATGTATTCTATAGATAAGAATTTGACGCGGTCAATTTCTCTTAGACATGCTTACAAGCCATTTTTAGTCATGTGTAAATAAAGAAATATGTACAAATATGCTTTTAGGTTTATATTTATAAAACCACAGGTCATTGCACAGGTCGTTGCATTACAAATTTTGTATTGAGTTTCTTACACCAGCAAGTATTAAGTTGACAAATCATGATTTGTAATTATTTTTACTAAATTTATATATCTTCTGTCTCAAAAACCTATTCAATTTTTATCTAGAATATACAATTAGTAATGTCAATGCCTTTGAAAAATAAATAATTTCTATAATCTGAAGTTCATTTAACTCAAAAAAAATTTTTTTTATTGACAACATCTTAAAAACTACCAATCGGGAAAACAAATGTTTAAATACATGTTTCGAAGTACAGAAAACTTGATTATTAATCGATCTTTTTAATTTAAATATCTTCTGACCTAAGTAAAATAATGTTCCTCCCCTCTCAAAAAAAAATTACTATTTCAACAATCTGAAGTTCATTTAACTCAAAACAATTTATTTTAATCCATAACATTTTGAAAACTACCACTCGTGAAAAAAATATTTTAAATACGTGTTTAAAGTAAAGGAAAATGTCTATAATTTGATTCTTAATCGAACTTCTTATTCTAAGTTTATTTAAACTTAAAGTTTTTCATAAAAATGAGATTAAAAAAAATATTAATCCCGACCTCTCCCCAATAAAAAATGAACCGACTCACTAATGGTCACCGAGCACAATAATGGTGTGCTATTATATGCCGAAGAGAGGGGAAGTGGGGTCACCAGTAGTGTAATTGCTAGCATAACAAACTTCTGTTCCCAAGATCACGGGTTCGCCTTAGGATTTTTTAAACATCCTTTTGGAAAGGCCAAATTTAGGATTCCCACTGTATCATCGCCCGATTAGCCTTAGCAGCATAAAGTGGATTTAAATAAATAAACAATTGTATCCGAAGCGTCTTGAATTAATACGAGGGTTAACACTAATGATCGTACTTAAAACTGCTGGTCGTCACTAATGGCCTCAGCAGTCGAAGGGACATTAAATAAAATCAAAAAATAAAAAAACTACTGATGTGATTGTGATCTCGAGGCCAATTGTTGAGAAAATCATAAATTGCTAAAATCTAAATATTATTAAAACAGTATAATATGGCAAAATATACTACAAGTGCAAGCACACAAAGTTACAAGTTTAAATAAATAGTTACCTCGGGCGAGGGAGTATTTGATAGGCAGGGGCTCAGAGCACAACTGTCAGCTCCGGGACCACATGAAGGACGCGCCCAAGAAAAATATGGCGTCACTCGACAATAAATTATTTATCTTTCTCCAAAAGAGCCTTTTTCATAAGCAAAATTATCATTAACAGAACTGGTCAGAAAGGATGATGTTACAATAACATCATTTCGTATGAAGATGTCTTTACATAACGTTATCTTCAGTAATTTACCTTTCTAAGATGTTTACCGTATTCTTAATAACATTTGTAACATTGTAGCATCAAACATTACCATTCTTGAGATGAGTAGTTTATTTTTACGAAAGATAAGAGTTAACCTTGATGAGAAAAATTCTTATCATTATTTTTTATTAATTAGCTTGGCGGACAAGGGCGTAGCTCAGTTTGCTGAGAGCTGAGATGCTGTCCCGGTTTTAAATCCGGCTGTGGCAGATAATATATTAAATCGATTAACCATTAATTAATTCTCTTAGCCATGGAGGTAGAATAGAACAAAAATAATTTTATTCTGAGAACAGGTCCTTTAAGAATAACAGATGTGTATAAAATTTAATGAATATTTATCTGGCCAAAGGGCTAAATTATATGAATGATAAAACATTTACAAAAGTAAATGAAAATTAATATAAACTAAAAGGTATGTTTTGGTAAAGAATATGAATATAAAATAACAATAATTAATCTGAGACAAAAAATAAAATAAATGAATGCACCTAACATAATCAAAAATAATATAAGACTAATTCATCTATTATTTCTGATGTATATAAGCTATTAATTATAAGTGATTAGAGAGCATATGTTTTAAGGAGATGAGGGAAAAGCTTGGATTTGAATGTGGATAACGAGGACGGATGATATCAGGTGAGAGTGAATTCTAATAAGTGGTGGAACGGGCGAGAAAGGAACGCTCAAAAGTTTTGGTTCTGTGGGAATGAGTACAAAATTTGAAAAAGCGAGATCTTGTGCCCTGGGAATGGTATAGGATTTGAATTCCAGGAGGCTATAGTTTTAAGAGGGACGTTGTGAGTTGATGGTTTGGTAATATATAATGGACCTCCTGGGGCTCACCCAGACTATAAAGCGAGCACTCTTAATTGGGAAAAATCTGGTGCCAAAACACCTTTCTTCACAACTGTTGCCTAGGAAATAGTACATTCTCTACCATGTTCTGACCCCAAGACTCCTGGAGCGTTGTAGCAGTTCAGGTTTGGTTTGGTTTGTTATGTAGATAGAGAAATCTGCTCATTTTGTAAGAACTTGCCGCTAAAAGGTCTTTCAGTTATTTACAAAATTGAGTCTTTACGTACGTCATCTGAAGTATCGATAAAACTGAAAGACCTTGCAAATCAGGGGTGGCATTAGGCATACCACGCCTCAGTTTTTTGATGGAAGAGTAAATGCTCCACATGAATCATACATTTATTATAACGTCTCACTATCATGGTTAGGGATTAGGAAATAGCTATATGGATAGGATCAGCTTCGATTAGGAGAAGAACATGGGGGATAACTTGAAGACAGAAATCATTTCATGCACAAAGTCATTGCTTCGTGTTGATCTCTACTTCTATTTCCTTATGTTTGCCTTGAGTCATTGAGAAAACATAATTACACTCAAATGTCCAAACCCTTTTTCAATTGGGCTACGTTTGGTTATCATTTACACCGCTTACAGAATCCAAAGTAATCTTCCGTTGGTTTGAAAAATTTCATTCTGGGGATTATGACCTTACAACAAAGAACGTGGTAGGCCGATGACTAAGTTGGACAACGAATAGTTGAAAGAGCTGGTCGAAGGTTCACAACTTGGAGCAAGTGCCATTACTGTTTCCAGACACCTTAAGGAGCTTAAGTAAAAAGCTTTTTAGCTTAAAACAAAAAAAAACTGGAAATATGGGTATTACATGAATTGACTAAAAAAATGGAATTGTCTATGTTATTCAAAAGCTATTCTCTTACCTACGTCAGTGTTTTCAGTAGTTAATGCAAAAATAAAGAGAAGAATGTTTAGAAGACTTAAGGCATTTGCGTTAATTCAAAATGAGTAGACTTATAGCTGTGGCCGAAGAATGAGTCTAATTTTAAGATGTTTTTTACCGGTGGTGGTCGACTCTCGACCGAGATCCTCTTAGCGCTTACGGTCGCTGTGCATGGAATACTTTCGATCCTGCTAGCTCCATTGCTTGATTCAAAGTTCAAGGCTCAACTAATAGATTATTATAGTATTTCTTATGAATAATGACAGTACGTTATTTTCAAGCATCAATCATCTATAGAAAAGCGTAAAATTTATATTTCAACATAAAAATAATCCGAAGTGCCTTCCCAGCTATTTAGGGTCTCAGGCGATTACGGGCTAATTAATTAATAATACCTACCATAACATTTATTTCAAATATCGTGATATTTTAGCTAATTTGAAATGTTTAATATTTCGACTCACTTTTAACTTTTTTCTATAAACCTGTCTTTCTTTAATGCCGTAGTTAAAGTTATACATATATGTCTGTATAATATTAACTTATACGTATTATTTTAATCATAAATTCGTATAGTTATGACATGATAAACCGATAAAAATTGAAATACGCATGTATTCCTGTATAGCACCTGTTGATGACTTCCTACAGACGCATATATGCACTCATTGTCTCCAGCGATTGCTTCGCCGGATACCTATATTTTATTATGTATTATACCACTTTAAGAGCTAACATGTTGGTTGAAAGCACATGTTGTAATGCTATCAATTTTTATTGATCAGCGGATAATGCGCAAAGAATACCCCATTTATACTTACTCAGTTTTTTCTCGTTAGCATGCTTCGAGTACATTTTGATAAAACAATGCAAAGGAAAATGTTTGAGCAGTTTCCTGGAAATTTGATATGTATTAATTTTTTTAATTCAAAATATATATCGTGAGTTTATGAGACCATAAACTTTTGTAAAATGTTAACAAACAAAAGATATTCGGTGGTTTCATCTCATCCATGATAAACCTCACTGTTTTAATTCTTTTTGTTTGCTTCAAAATTGAGAAAATTTAGAAGTTAATATTCTTTGAAATTCAGTTGATGATATAATATCACAAAATGTTGATTTTCATTTTATGAATTGCAACTTAACCCTTTTTAGTTTGTAATTGCAGGTTACAAAATATGTTTAAAGTTTCTAGTTGGCAGTTATTACTAGTACCCATTATTTAAATCTAAAAAATGGGTTTGAGAATTCAAAAATAAAATTGAACTTGGGATTTTCATATTAGACTGATAAGACAAGAAACTGCTCGCTGTTTCAGAATACTGCAGCACTTACTGGAAAAACTCTCGAAACTTTCAATTAATTACAAAAGACTCATTTATATGCCAATTGTAAGATCTATTTCGACTCACGGGGTAGAACTTTAGGGCTCCATTAAGCTATCGAATTCCTTTCGCATCCTATCCTTACAATCCAAAAATAAAGTAATCCATAATCACCTTAATGACCACTAAACCCAAGACCGCGGGCTCGTATCCCGGCAGGTAGCCCTAGGATTTTTAAAGGCATACAAAATCCTTAGTTAGGCCGTCCTTTGGAAGGGACGTTCAACTGGGGTCCCGAGCCTGTACGATGTCAGGTATTTGTTAAAAATCCCTATCCAAAATAAACCTGGATAGGCAAAATTTAGAGCTCTCAATGTAGCATCGTCCGATTAGCCATAGCAGCATAAAGTGACGTTAAATGAACAAACAACAAACAAATGTCCCAATTGTTTGACAAATGTCCCAACTTATATTCTCCTTGGGCTCACCCAGCCTCTATAAAGTGAGTACGCAAAATAAGGGGGAAAATCTGGTGGTTGAGCGTGATCTAGGACACATCACCTCCCTGCACAACCTTTGTACATGAAACAGTACAGGCTCTACCATGTACTGACCCCCAGACCCTTCATGGCTTGTAGTGGTACAGGTTTTTTAATTGAAGTAATGTTAAGGAAATATTTTTTTTTTCCGGTTAATGTATACATGCAAATGTGACTTGTGAAGTACGTGAAGTTAAATTCGCACAGAAGTTTTTCTCCTCTTTTCATTCTCCTTAACCGGCTAATGATTTTTAACGAACACCTCTCGTGTGCGGTCGGCATACTCTAACGCACCAACCCGAGCGCTGCTCGCAGATTTCGATGTCGTATTACATACAACAAATCGTGCTTGCCGGTCACTACTTGTCATTTTACCGGCTCCTGCATACAGTTTCTTTTCTTGTAGTTCATAAAACTTTTTACAATTTTCTGTAGGTGTTTTTTGAAACAATAGTTTAATGATTATAATTATATATATTATAATAAAATAAAATGAAAATGTTTTTTTCAATTTATAATAAAATGAAAAATTATTATTATTATTATAGGCGTTCCAACATGGGTTGCCTCAACCTGTCAGAGCAGAGCTCCACACCTTTCGGTCCATCCAATCCCCCTCCTGGAGACCCCTACCAGCCATCTCCACTTGGACTCCCTCCATCCACCTGCTTCTGGGTCGTCCGCGTCTTCACCTCCCTGGTGGAACCCAATCCAGAACTCGGTTCGGCCAACATTCAAACGCCATTCTCTTCACATGACCGTACTCATCTTAGGCGGCGTGCCCCGATCCTTTCATTTGCCCCGATCCTAAAAATGATTTTTACATTGTATAAAAAAATTTAAAATTCATTTTTACTCAATTTTGTATGATATGTTAATTTCTATTAATTTGATTAGAAAAATTGAGTATTATATTGAAATAATGAAACTATTTTTTGTTCTATTTTTACTATGTATTTTTTTTAACAATAAAACTTTTAAAATACAAAATGAAAAAACCCTGATGTTTTTGGTTGCATTTTTGTTGAAAAAATCCGAAGCGTCAAAAGGTGTATTATAAACTTATGTATGAAGTAAGACAAAAAATAATAATACTAAATAATTAAGTATGAGATGAAAATAGTTGACTGGATGATCTAATTTAAAGGAGATAGTTGGGGGGTGCAGTCAAAAAGAACACTGAATAAGTAATAAACTTATTCAGTTATTACTTATTCAGTGTTCTTTTTGACTGCACCCCCCCCAACTATCTCCTTTACATTAAATAATTAAGTATTTCATTATGTTTGACTACTTTTCTTTTTTTGTAATTTAGAAATATATTGATTTTGTTAAAGCCGTTAGAGAGAAAAGCTTTTATATAGATGCTCTAGTTAAAATGAAAATGGAATTTTTCCGAATGACGCCCAAACATTTGATACAATATGACATCAAGAGCTTCTCTCCTGCTCAAGACTTTACTATTACATGCATCTATTACACAAATATAATTATCCGCCTTTTTTCCTCAAATAAGTTTTTATCTATTTAATGTTGCTCAGGAGTTTCTTTGAAATCAGCTGGTGTACTGCAAGATTCAATAGTCGCACCATTACCGTATATAACATTTGACATCCCTCTTAATCCCCACTCTTGTAGTGATGAAGATTACACAGGTACAATTACTAGACATTAAAATATTACACCTGTATCAACGTGCTTACAATACCTCTTATTGTTTGATGTTTAAATTAATTAACAGAAAATTTATTAAGAATTGTTTTACGCTCTACAATTATTTAATTATTGAAACTGCAACGCAATCTCAGCAAGTTACATATAAGGTATAAATAAAATTGTTAAAATTTCTTGACTAAATTAACAAAAAATAAAAAGAGTCAATTTTTTAAATTTGGAGTTATCCGCTTTTGATCCTGAACGTCTCAGAATTGAACTAATCTTATGAAACTTGCTCTCCATTTTAACTTGGCAATCAGCTGTTACCTTGGACCGACAGTATGTCTTACTTAGGATTAACGTATAGTCGAAGAATGACATGGCAAGGGCGTCATATTTATTATATAAAAACATTTTAAAACAACTCCAAATACGCACTAAATTTCCAATCTCTTGGGTATTTTTGATGGTAATGGAAGCTATTTACTTAGATAATAACTTTAATGAACGCAGAGCTACATTAGAGCACTCACGACCAACTAAGAAAAAGGAAGAATGATGATTCCTGTACACTGAATACATCATTGTTACCACATTGAGTTAAATCAACAAAACTATTGCGCAATATACTTATTATATTATAATTAATTAGTACGAATTTAATATGTAATTTACAATAGGACTTGCATTTACAACAGATTTATATAATCCAAAACAATCAAACTCAAAAATATTAAGTAAAGCTACTTGTAATGAACAAAATAAATAAATATTATTATTATTAATTATTGTTATCTAATATTAAATTAAACAAGATAAAACCCCTACATTTTGTAATATATATTTTTTCCTTCCAAAGCTATTGAGAATTGGAAAAGATCAATTCTCAATAGTTTCAATTTTTTTGGGGGGTGATGATTATGATCATTAATTGAGAGAAGTAAATAATATGATGAATATAAAATAATATATTTAAAAAAATTCACAATAAGAAAAACGAATATCAACAAAATATTATAACTCCTCGAATTTTGCTGCAGCGTCTGGTCTCACAGCCAATAGGAAATCTTCGTACTCGTGTAGGCTTTTATCCTGATCACCTGATGGTAAAATTCTGTACTTGAGCAGAATATGTGCAACCACTGTCTTCACTAATATCATGGCGTATTTCATGCCTAAAAAACAAAATCAAGGCATGAAACAGTTCAGTTAACATTTTATAATTATTAAATACAAATTTATGAAAATAAATATGACCTGAAGTATAAATATGATTATCCCTTACCAACGCAGATCCTTGGTCCTTCGCCGAAGGGCAGAAATGTGTACTTAGTCATCGAAACCTTATTGGTTTCAGAAAACCTTTCCGGGTCAAATTTTTCAGGATCGGGGAAGTATTCTGGATCTCTGTGAAGAGCTTCAGAAGGAATGAATACTTTAGTTCCTTTGGAAATTTTCACGTCCTCTATTACTGTATCTTTAGTACACAAACGAGATAGGAATGCCAATGGAGGATGTATTCTGAGAGTTTCTGGAAAAAAAAATCAATAAAGTGTTTTGCGAATTATAGTTATTTTTTACCTTAAATTAAATAATATTAGTTGATCTTATATGGGAAAGAAAATGGTCTGGCTTTCAAGTAAATAGCTCAACTATTTATAAGTAATTATTTCTTTTTACCGTATAGTTAATAAAAATGAATGTTTCTCACGATATCTTCTATCTTTGTTGAGGTTTAATACCTTCCGACAAAATTTATGGTTGGGATTAGGTATTTCGATTAATGTTATAAGGTTTTGAAGTGTCTGTAGTGGTTTTTAATATTTCATCAACTAATTAAGATATGTAACTAAACGAAAGGCGATATCAAAGATCATCAAGAAAGATATTTATCGACTGTTCTTAAGTGCGAAAGTTTTTTTTTAAATTAGTTTTTAATAAGAAAAAATACAAAAATTTTAAAAATTAACACTGTTGTTGTTGATAAAAAGACAATGATTTAAGTTATTGAAATTTTATAAACTGTAAAAACAAAAATTTTTCAACGCCTTATAAAATTTATGATATGTAAAAATAACACTATTTGAGCAATTATATTTCACTGATTATGATGCCCCTATATTGACACATTAAACTACAATAAAAATGTAAAATAACTTATTCACCCTGACTCATAAAGTCATAGATCTATATTTGTGGTTCAGTAAAGGAATTTATTTCTCTCTGTAAGAATAAGAAAAGTTTCGAACGTTAATAGGAGTCTGCTGATGTTATGAGGGTGGGGTATAGCAAAGTCCCGACCTTGAAAGGGAATATTGTACTCAGATGAGGTTATAATTATAGATAAAATTATTAGGCTGGAAATAACTGATAAGCTTCCAAATAAAATCTTAAAAACGCAAAAATGTATAGTGAACATTTTAAAATTGAATTTTACTGAAAAAGAACGCGAACTTCATAATTGAGAAATAAAAATAAACATAATAACAATTATACTACAATGGGAGTTCGAGTATTTGAATAATAATAGAATTGGAGCGATGGTGTTGGACATGGGGCACCCCCTAGTTAATATAATAAAAATTCTTTATATTGTGAGCGCTGAGTTGTCGTTCCCAATGTCCCGGGTTCAAATCTGGCTGCGGCAGATAACTTATTTAATATGGTGACAGTCGGGGATGGAATCTCTGGGATCTGGAGAGCCTCCTGGGGAACATATCACCTTACTGCAAATCCGTTGCCCTAGAAACAGTTCAGTCTCCACCATGTATTGAACCTAGCGCTACCTCTATAGGGTAGCGGGACGAGAAAACAGACCAGCGGGCAGCATAGTCTACTTAGGTGTCACCCTTGACCGGCACCTGAAACTAGCCTAATACTCAAGCTGACGATCTACTATACTATACTACTATACAATAATCTAAGAGCATCCTAAGACCGGCGCTCCTTTACGGAGCACCAAAGTTAGGCAACATCACGCCTGCAACAGCGAAAAACTCCAACAGTTTCAGAATGGCGTATTGCAACTCATAGTGAAACACACTACATTAAACAAACTTCGACGGTGAAATAGTAGCTATCCTCATCGCTTTAAGAACATTTTTCAGAAGGCAAGATCGATATGTTGTTGACTCTCTATCAAGTACTGTTTTGGAATGCAAATCGCTCCTCTACGACCTGAAACTTCGAGGCACTAATGTGATCCTACAGTGGATACCAAGTCATTGGCGGGATTTGAGGAATTGAAGAAGCTGATAATCTTGCCAAGCAAGGAGCAGAATTGCCACAGCCGGTCCATCCAAGATCTTACGACTCAATAAGGCGAATGATAAGAACCATATTTAAGGAGGAAACAATAAAAACACACATAGTCAAGGTGGAAGGGAAAAGATACAAATGTCTAATAGAAAACCCAATCCCAGCTGACCTCCTAAGAAGAGATGCAGTAGCCTGTTTCCGCCTGACAACTGGCTACGATTATCTGCAGAGTCATCTCCACAAGATAGGTTTGGCTCAGGATCCTACCTGTGTACTATGCAACCAAGGAAGAATGGATGGAGACCACGTAGCTACATGTCCTGCTCTGACAGGCATAAGAAATAAGACATTTGCCAATGAGCATTTGAAAAAATCAAATTTATATTGGGCCGCAAGATATCGGATGGTCGAACGACCAACGACCCCGGCATAAGAAAAAAAAAATAAAACAAAACAAAAACGGACCTCCTACACACTACTATCGACATAACGACAGTTACAGACTTCATTAACCGTAGACACATTACATTTTTCGACAGCCTGAGGTACTTTACTAACCCTCTTTTCAGGACAGTCACCCCAGCAAGATGGCCACAAACGTGGCAAGATCATGTACAAAGTCTCAGCCTGAACGAAGAAATAAATAAATAAAGAAATAAAAGGAAAAGGGCATGGTGAGCCCCATCACCGAATATATAAAGTTAATAAATAAATCAGAATCATCCATTGGCTTATCCTCCTCTTAAAATGTATATCGTACAGTACAAGAGATCCTCCCCATCCTATCCTAATCCTACTTAGCAACCTTCAAACCCAAAGGGGCTCAGGAAAAAAGAAAAAAATTACAAGAGTATATTGCAGTAGGGAAGTAGGACCGCCAAAACTAAAACCACATCGATAAATTATCTACATATGTACATAATTCAAATTCTTTCAGTTTTAATTTCTCGCTGCCGCCATACAAGTGAAACCGTTATACTAAGTAATCCTTTTCAATGAATTCAATATCATTACAAACTAATCCTTTACTGACAAATAACAGTAAATGAAAGTAACTTCTATCCGTCCCGTTTCTTAATCAGTGTTAATGTATGTTTCACGGCTGTGCTGATCCGGTTATTGCTGATCAAATGAAATTTGATATGGATAATCTCAAGCCTGGGGAAGGACATAGGCTACTTTTTATCAACACATCACACAGGCGAAGTTTATATAAAACTGTAACCTGATTGACTAACACACCCAGTGGTCAGCGCACAGCAGAACCACTGAACTTAGCATCTTGAAATTCGCAGATAGGTTCTTTGTATAGCTTAATGAGCAGTAAGAAAGGAATTTGGACAATTCCACCCCAAAGGGTTCCCCCCTTAATGTAATACGATCAAAGATTGCATGGAATCCGTCAGTTTTGAAGTTAGACATCTGAACTTTTGGATGTACGAGTAACTTATAGTTACAAAAAATTAAATTATTTATTTAAAATGATCTGTCACGAAACTTTATGTGGCAGACCAAATTACACGTGAGCTAAGCCGTGGGCAAAAGCAAAATTTGTATATGCTTTGATTATTTTTTAAGATGCTTTCATTTACCCTCTTTTTACATTATCTACAAAATAATAGTTCTTAAGCAGTAAACTCCTGTCGTGCGTCGGAGCTGACACACACATTTTTTTATTGATTTAGTTTTGTGGGGTGATAGTTTTTTTTTGCATATAAATTTTTTTAAGAACATTATTTTCTCACCATCAAGGGCCATTTGTAAAAAGGCGATGGAATTTATTTTATCATAGTCAAAATCTTCTGGTTTAGTTCCAACTGATAAGATTTCACTTCTGAGTTTTTCTTGGACTTCTGGATGGTTCGCCAGCTCTAACAGGTAGAATGTCAGCACCGTCGAAGACGTCACAGTGGCATCAAGATAAAAGCTCATACAATGTGCAGACATTTCCAGATCGGTGTACTCTGGAATTGAGAAGTAAGTTAACGAGTTAAGTAATCTGATGAATGAATTGAACAATCAACATCAGCTCACATACCTGCATTGCCTTGTTCCAATCTCTTTTTGTTCAACTTCATAACTGTATCGACGACATCAGCTCGTACTATTTTAGCACTCTGTCGATGGTCCATATTTGTTTTAGTCGCGGATACGAAAAAATCTTCTGTCTCTTTTGAGGAGATTCTGAAAATGTTTAGTTTATTAAAAATATTAGTCCATAAAACTTTTTTATTTGTATTTGAATATGCAGCAATGAAAGGTCATAAGTGATTGAAATGTACTCCTTATTCAAAAAGAAAAAAAATACGCTAAATCTCTAAGGCAATCGTGAAAGGAAACAATAGAACGGGATTTTCACGTGGCAAAAATCCGAAAATTTCGTCATAGCAAAATAGACTGTAAAAAAACCATAGAAACGTTCAGTAAGAAGTTGCAAAATTACAAATATAATACTTTTTGTTTAGTTGATATTTAAACATGGAAAGCTTCTCTAACCTTGAATTTTAGCATTTTAATTGGAATAACTTGTTATGTGTAGACACATGTAAAAATTTATATCGTACTAGCTTTTGCCCGCGGCTTCGCTTGCTTGGAATTTGGTCTGCCACATAAAGTTTCATTTTAAATAAATAATTTAATTTTTTGTGACTATAAGTTACTCAATTCATTCTTTCATCGTTGATTGAACAGTGATGAATAAAATTGTTGCATAGGTGTCTTTATTAAAAACACCTATCCTACCATTCACTTTGTTGTGTGTTGTGCGCTGTTCATCTTGCTTAGCTTGCGCCTTATGCTGACGAGGTCCACACATATCGAGTGGAATAAACCTCAACAGCCAAACGGGCAGCCTTGCGCTGGCAAGAGCCCCCCACTCATCGTGCCGACGTCACGGCCCATCCGGTTCTGCGTATCTAGTTCCGTCACGACGTTCCCAGGCCATTGCCTGTTGAAGAACTCAGCACCTCGATGGAAGTAACTGATGATAACAGAGGAGAGAAGAGGTCAGGAGGACCCACCGAAGAGGAAGCTTTCCAGTCGGTACCTAAGAAATTCATTTCCAGACCCCCTGTGTACAAGGGACCTGCACCCACCAAAGTTGCGAACAAATTTGCTACTATAACTAATACCAGCAAACCAAGCACATCGGCGACCCCCAGGGCTACTAATACGAGATTCCCTCCCCCGATTGTGATCAGGCCTCCGATCTCGCAGAGAGAGCTCACGGAAAGGATGGACATACTAAATATCACGAATTATGCCACCAATTCATCTGAAGCAAAACTGAGGGTATACTCGTAGTTATTTTAATACAAAGACCATAATGCCACCAGAGCCCTACTAAATAGGGATGACACGACGCAGTACCACACTTATGCTCCAACATGTGCCAAGAGGTCGAAAATGTCCTCAACGGTTACGATATCGATGCAGACATGGAACCCATCTCTCAGGACCTCATGAAAGGCTTAAACGGGCTCAAATCTGCCAAGAAGTTGATGCGAAAGGATCCCACGGGCACACTACGACCCACCAATGGCATAGTGGTAATAACTGACCACACAGTCAAAATCGAAGACCTGAAGAAGCTAAGGTATGCAGGTCGTGTTAAATTTTACGCAATTGTCTTTAAAGAAGAACGTGGTCCTGTACCATGCTAACAGTGCCAGGAATACGGCCATACCAAGCGATACTGCAGTCGATCATGCCACTGCGCCTGGTGTGGCGAGCACCATCTGCTGAACCAGTGTAATCGCGGAGAAACTACCACATGCCAGAACTGCAAGGGCCCCCACCCAGCCTTCTCGAAGGAATTCCCGAAGAGAGAAGAACTCCTGCGGTCCAAAGCGAAGAAAAAGGAAGCCGCACACCCATGCAAACACCCTGCCTGGCTCTGTATCAACCATGACACACTGAGGACGTACATTACCAAGATTGGACTAGTCGCCATCTCTAATCTACTTCTGTCCATTCTTTGTATGTGCCCCAGCCATCTTATCTTGGCACTCTTAATCATGGCAACGATATCTGCTGTACCATATAGATTTCTTAGTTCCTCGTTTGTCTTCATCCGTCAGAGATCGCCTTCTTTTTTTAGGGCTAAAGATCTTTCTTAGGATTTTTCGTTCCCACATGTTTAAATGCTTTTCATCGTTGCGTGTCCAGTGTCCAAGACTCACTTCCATACATGAACACTTACTTAAACTGCTGTACTCTTTCGGAAGATACCCAGCCCCCTCGATATGCCTGTTCCCTTCTTCTTTCTTTCCGGTCCTCATATATTTAGTTTTTCCATATTAATTTCCTGTCCTGTTCTACTAGCTGCTACTTCGCATTCTTCGAATGCTCCAAGTAATGCACTGATTTGGGTTTAGCATCTCTTTGAAATAGTCTATCCACCCGTCGATCACTTCGTTTTTGTCTTCCACGAGTAGCCCTTCCCTGTCTTTACAAAAGGATATCCGGTGTTGAAATCCTTTTCTTATCTTTTTTACTTTGCCATAGAAGGATCTGCTTTTTTTTTTTCAAAATCCTGCAGCATTGTTTCCATATCTTACTTTTCCTTTTTTTCTCTTTTTATGTCTACAAAGCTGCTTCACAGTTTCACTTTTTCTTTTGTATTCTTCGCTTGCCTGTCTTGTACACCGTTGAAGCATTCTTTCATGAGCTTTAGACTTCTCTTGCACTGCTACTTCACATTCGCGGTCAAACCAGCTGTTCTATTTCTCTCTCTTTTCCAAGTCTGTCGTCTCTTCTGTCGCATCTCTTACAGCTTCACTTATTCTAATCCATTTCTTTTGTATATATTTTTCCTCTGTCTCTAGTGTATTGTTTAGTAGCTTTTCTTCAACTTTTCGTATATTTATCTGTTTTCCCTCTTGGTTTGATGGCTAGTCTCTGATTGTATCTTACCCGTACCAGAAAATGATCTATTGAACAATCCGCACCCCTATAACTCCTTACATCTTCTATATTGCTTGGTGTCTGTTATCAGTCATTAGATGATCAATTTTTTGTTTTTCCAGCCGGCGAGACATTTATATTCTGTTTTATATTCCCTTTTATCATCAAGCCAGTTCCGAATACATATTCTTCATGCCCACTGTTGATAATGATATATTCTGTTAGCTCCATTATAGTAGTTTGTTTCTTCCACGTGATTTTCTGGAGAGCTACTACGTTTATCCTATATCTGCTTAGACATCGTTCTAGAGTCTTTCCTCTCGTTTTAGACTCTTTCCTATTTGCAGCAGGCTACGTACGAATGTACGTATTTAATTTAAAAAAAAAAAAAAATGGAATCATGGTACTAATATTAATTTCCTGTCCTTTCCGGATCGTTTACCATTTATCAGTCCGCATCCGAGGGGCCTTTGAGGTTTTTGAGCGTAAGTTTACACAGGTGGGGGTGTTGGTAACACACTGTGCCCCTTTTTGTCGCCTTTTACGACTGGCAGGAGATACCCCAGGCTTATTCTGATCCGAGCCTGGACGGACGTAGTACAATCAAATGAAAGGTTATATAATTTGTAAAATGGAGGTAGCCCCCCCCCAGTCAAATATAAGATATATAAAAAATAAAATAATAAATTGCTTATTGTCTAGCTATGAGGAGAATAATTATAACCTTCAGTAGTTTTTGGTCCGGAAAATCAAACAAAAAATTTATTGGGTAGGTTGAACTTTGGCACATTAGCTACCCCTTCGACGTTCAGCACATTTTCTGTGTTTATAATGTTATTAATTTTTATTATAATTATTAAAGATAAAAAATTAAAAATCAATAACTCACCTCAAACTGAACAATTTTTGAAGGAATGGGATGAACAAGGAAGCGAGTATGTTCCAATTGCTAGGATGAAAAAGCTTACTTCCAGAAGCATGTTTGATGAAAGCGAATTCCGGGTCCGTGAATGATTTTGGTTCGATCCCAAAACCGTTGTAGACGGCTGAATCAACTGTAGTACGGGTTGTTAAGTCTATTAGCTGAAATGAAATAATAGAAAAAAAGAAGATGTTAAATGAATGTAATGTTAATCGATTTTTAAAAAAATTTATTTATTGATATTTACAACTGTATTACAATAATAGAACAAGTAAATAGGATAAGTGATACATAATGACATGAGAATAACAAGAAGAGAAACTACCCACTGGTAGTACTCAAATCAAAGTTCAACTAAGAACGTCACGTGGCCATCTTCTTTTCAGTCGCCTCTGAGGATTATCGGGAATTGAGGAGGAAGCTAGGTTTGAAACTAGGGGTTTGAGTGGGAATGAAGTTTGTTATGAAAGGATAGATACCGGGTTCGGGCCAAATCAGCAAGAAATGGGACATTAAGATCGTTATGGATGACTTTATTCTTAACAAAATAAGGAGCATTGAGGATTTTGGATTGTAAGGATTGGATGCAAGAGGAATTCGATGGCTTAGTGGAGCCCCAAAGCTCTTCTCCTTAAGTTCAAATAAATCGTATGATGGTCATGTATATGAGTCTTTTGTAGTTAATACTAGGAGCTTAGAACGTTTGTCTAGTAAGTGTTGAAGTAGCCTGAAACGTCGAGTGCTTTCTTGTCTTTTCAGTCTTGTATGAGGATTCCAGGTAATCGTTTGACGAGGTGCAACCATAAGTATCGGATCTGTTCTACAGGCACCAGTGGGATATTATTAAAGGATACTGAAAGGCAGGAAAGGCATTGGTATACGACGTAAGGTAAAAGTGATTTGATGCGATTTTTGAGAATTTATTTTAAGTCTCCAGTTTTGACACCATTCTTCAAGATCAGTGATATAGGGTTGGGGAGGCTTTGGGAAGCAATAACTGGATTGGTGTTGACTGATAATACACATGTATCATCAGCATGCGTGGTAAGGATAGTATTAGGATGAGTTGGGATGTCAGCTGTATAAATTGTATAAAGGATTGGGCCAAGGATACTACCACCTTGAGGAAAATGTTAATTCATAAAATTCTATTTGTTTATTCACATAACGTCATTTCATACCGCTATGGCTAACCGGACGATGCTAAAGTGAGACTCCTAAATCTTGTTTAACCAGATGTAATTAGAAAAGGGATCTTTAAGGAGTACTTGACGTAGTATAGGCTCGGGACCACCATTTTACGTAATCAAGGATTTTTTACTCCCTTGGAAATAAAATTCTATTATGCTTTGTAACCCTGATCACTGGTACTGTTGATAAAACATAAACATAAATCCATATTTTAAATAAATACAATTATTTAAGTACTAATTTGGAGGGGATTTAAATGTTCATCGAGAAAAATGCTGAAATAATAAATTGTTCAAATTATCCGTATGATTTATTGCATTAAATTCAATTACGAAAAGTGCTAAACATGCGGAGTGGCTCAGTGGTAGAGCACTGAGTTGCCATGCCGGAAATCTTGGTTCAAATTCCGCTGTAGGCCAAGACTTCAATTTAGTTTGATTGCAGCCGGAGATGGATCATAAAGGATCTAGGACCCTCCTAGGGCTCACCCAGCCTCTATAAAATATTATAAAAATAGGGTGGAGTTTGTGTTTATACTTCGAAGAGTGAAGATCGACGTTCGGAGCTCCTGAGGATTAACTACAAGCGATAAGTCACATTTAGTTTATTTTTTCCGTTTTAAATTATTTTTCTTTCCTTAAAGTATTTCTTTTATCTTTAAATAGAAGGTTCTTTATTTTATTTTATTTCATTTTTTTAACGAAATGGCGGAATCTCCGCCGGTAAAAAAGAAAAAAGTGAGATATAGAAATGTTATTTCTAATAATGAAGAAAACTCTGTAAAAAGCAGTGTCAAATTTTTAATCATTAAAAGAAATGAAAAGGACGATGAGGGAAATTCTCTAGACTTCAAAAAAGTATCACCGTTTTTTATTAGTAAGAGTTTGAAAACTATAATCGGTGAAGCTAAAACAGTCAAAAAATTGAGAGATGGTACTCTTTTAGTCGAAACTGTTTCAGTAATTCAAACAGAAAAACTTATAAAATCTAAAACCTTATCAAACCTCCCCGTTATTGTCGAGCCACATGCTAAATTGAACACCAGTAAAGGAATAATATGGTGTCCAGACCTTAACAATTGTTCGATCGACGAAATAAAAGACGAACTAAAACCCCAGAATGTCGTAGATGTTATAAGATTGACGTTTTACAAAAATAATGAGCAACAAAAAAGCAATAACTACCTGTTAACCTTTAACAGCCCCACCATACCCAACGAAATTAAAGTAGGTTTTTATAACATCAATGTGAGACAATTCATTCCAAACCCTACCCGCTGTTATATTTGTTTGAAATTCGGTCATACTAAAAATGTATGCAAAAAAGAACCGCTTTGCAGACTCTGTGGCCAAAATAAGCATGAAGGGTCAGACTGTGTTAGCCCTATAAAGTGTGTTAATTGTAACGAGCAGCATGATTCATTCTCTAAAAAATGTCCAGTGTTTCAAAAAGAAAAAGAAATTAAAGGCATTCAGGAGGCCGAAAAGATAACATACTTTGCAGCTAAAAATAAATTTGAATCGTTACATCCCTTGTCAACACGTATGACATTTTCTAATATAGTTAAAAATACTAAAAGTGTTAGTGTTCAAACAGATAATAGAAATGACAATATTAACATTTTTAAGAAGCCGTTAGTGCCTGAATGCAATAAAGCCTCTTTATCTATTGCCCGTTCGGAAAAGATTAAACCGGACCGGGCCCCCACTCCCATTCCCTACCCCCACCACCACCCTACGTCAGCTGGGCCATCAGCTGGCTCCATTCCTCTTCCAACTCCTTTCACATCAACTTCTCCTCCAGCTGAGCATAACCTTCCTTCCCTACCCACCAAACCGACTCCTTCCCTGGCTCCGGAACCGGCCAAAATTACGGAAGCTGAGTCCACTATCCCCAAATCTCCCGCGGAACTCCCAGTTTTATCTTCGGATAAAACTACTTGTGACGGAACCACCTCATGTCGCAGGAACTTCGACGACATGCAAGGTGATTGGACGCTAGTAAAAGACAGACGATCAAGAAGCAGATCGCGTAATAAGTCACAAAATCGAGCGCTTAGTAAGGAAAAAATGGAAACAAATTAAATAAAATAATTAGTATTGACCATATATTATTTGTTTATTTTTATATTTGTTTATTTATTTATTTTTTCTTTCTTTAGTATTTTTGTTTTCATATCTTAACCATTTTAACAACTTAATTTCATCTCTACCTGTTACCTATTCTTATTCCATTATTTATTCCAATTGGTCAAATATATTTATTTACACTCATACTTAAAACATGCCACTCACAACAAATATCATTCAATGGAATTGCAATGGTATAACTAGTAAAAATGAAGAGTTGAAATTAATCATTAAAAAATACCAACCAGTAGCCGTATGCCTACAAGAAAGTAAGTTGCTTCCTCACAAAAAATTTAATCTCAAGGAATATAATATTTATAGAATGGATTACGAAAACAGTAATATAGCTTGTGGTGGTGTACTGACCGCGGTGCACAAAAATGTTGTATCCGAGCTGGTCCAAGTAGAAACTTCCCTCCAGGCGGTAGTGGTTAAGGTCTTCCTAAAATTCCCTGTCTACTTGTGTAACATATACCTACCTCCAGAAAATTTTTCAGAAAATAGTTTATCAAATCTTTTCAAAAATTTACCATCTCCGTACATTTGCTTAAGCGACGTTAACGCCCACCACACTTCCTGGGGCTCCTCTCATTGTACAACTCGGGGAAATCAAATTAGGAGAATCATCGATACCACCGACTCAGTCGTCCTAAATACGGGAGCGTCAACTTATTTAAGCCCGGCTTACAACACCTTTTCCTCCATCGATATAACCTGGTGCTCTTCAAGCATCTTTCCGCATTTATGTTGGCAGGTTGCACAAGACCAGTACTCTAGTGACCACTTTCCGATAGTAATCTCTCTCCCTAACGATAACCCCATAAAATCAAAACATCCTAGATGGATCATGGAAAAATCTGACTGGTTCGCGTTTCAAAAAAAACTAAACATAAATGAATCAGAACTACTATCAGCTAGCGGCAGCGACGAGAAAACCCGTTTGATAACAACAGCGATTCTGGAAGCAGCAGGCCTTTCAATCCCAAAGACCTCCAACAAAACGAGATCACGCAAAAATGTACCGTGGTATGATGAAGAATGTAAGGCCGTTATCAAAAGAAGAAGAAAAGCCCTGAAAATATTTCAAAAGGAACCCACTTCTAACAACCTAATAGAATATAAGAAGAGCCGTTCACTCTCCAGAAGAATAATCAAGAGTAAAAAGAAAGCATCCTGGGAAAATTTTTTAGATAATATCACAACTAATACTCCCCCAAGCACATTCTGGAAAAAGATACAGGGTATTACAGGAATATATAAAGAAAATCAGGTGGCTCTCCTAATCGGTGAACAAGTAGAACAAAAGGAGGAATTGTTAGCTGAGCGTTTTGCGGAATTTTATTCAGGACTATACTCCTCGAAAACAGATCATCCACTCAATAACTCCGAACAAAATACAAACGCGAATCAAGCAGAAAAAGAGTATAACCTTCCTTTCACCAAAACCGAATTGCGAGCCTCCATAAAGGATCTAAAACCTTCCGCACCGGGAATAGATGACATTCACAACGAGATGTTAAAACATTTACCAACACAGGTTCTGGATACTCTTCTGACCCTATATAACCACATATGGCGCTCGGGGGACTTTCCGAACGTCTGGAGAAGATCTGTTATTATTCCAATCCCCAAAAATGGAAAAAATAAGCTATTTCCACCAAGTTACAGGCCTATTTCACTGATAAGTTGTATGTCGAAACTGCTTGAAAAAATGGTGTACAAACGGCTGATATGGATCTTGGAAGAAAATAAATTACTATCGAAGGAACAATGTGGATTCAGAAAAGGACGCTCTACCTTAGACCATCATGTTACCATGGAATATGAAATAATGAAATGCTTCGTTGAAAAAAAAGAATGCTTAGGCATTTTTTTCGACATTGAAAAAGCTTACGATAATTTAAATCCGACGCTTGTACTGCATCAGCTGAAGGAATGGGGATTCGAGGGTCGCATTCTCACCCTGATAGAAAACTTTCTACGGCATCGCACGTTCCAAGTCAGGATAGGGAATTATTTATCCTCGGTTAAAACAATGTCAAACGGAATACCTCAGGGTAGCGTATTAAGTTGCGCCTTATTTGCTATTGCCATCAACAAAATCACTAGTGTTATTCCAAAACCCATAAAATCGTATTTATTCGTAGACGACCTAGCCTTACTACTTCCGTTCAGCAATCGAAATCAGGTCACGAAATCTTTACAGAAGTGTCTAACAAATTTAGAATCATGGTCAAGACAATCTGGATTATATTTCTCAGTTGATAAAACAAAATGCATGCTCTTCTCAAGACGGAGAACACCAACATCTCCCCCAGACTTAGTTTATAGAGGCGCAAACTTAAGTTTCGAATCCAAAGTCAAGTTCCTGGGATTATTACTTAACTGCAAACTAGACTGGAAGGAACACATTAAATGGCTGAAGGAAGAATGTGGAAAACGGCTAAACGTGCTCAAAGTCCTGGCAGGAAGCTCATGGGGAGCAGACAGAAAAAGCATGCTGAGAGTATACACTTCTTTAGTCAGATCGAAACTGGATTACGGCAGTTTTATATATGCTTCAGCCAGTCCCAAATTGCTGACTGCTTTAGATTCAGTCCACCACGCGGGCATCCGTCTGGCTACTGGTGCCTTCAGAACTAGCCCAGTGAACAGTCTTTGTGTAGAAGCAGGTATAGCTCCGCTGGCTGTTAGGAGACATCAACTGGCCTGCGGATATATCGCTAAACTAAAATTTAATGAAGACAATCCAGCATGGAAACCAGTTTTTCAACCTAGAAGCAGGAGGTTTAACGATGTCCGAAGATTACCCACCCCACTCGGAATAAGAGCAGGAAGACACATAGAAGAAATCAGATCCTTGCAAACCTCAGTCAATGAACATTATTACCCTCCATGGACCCTCAAACTACCTACAATAGATCTAACTCTTTCCAAATTTAAAAAATCTAGCACCCCAGATTATGCATATATATCAGAATATCTAAGCATAAAAGACAAATACAGAAATAGCAAATATTTGTATACAGACGGTTCAAAAACACACTCCAATGTAGGATGTTCCTTTACCATAGACTCAAAGACAATTAAATATAAGCTCCCTTCCATATCGAGCAACTTTACAGCGGAATGCTATGCTATCAGTGCAGCACTCTACCATATCATGCAGTGTAATGAAGAAAACTTTATAATATTCACCGATTCACTTTCCGCAATATCAGAACTAAGCAACATACATACAGACAATCAAATACTTAAGAAAGCGCAGAGCTATTCAACAATGATAAAAAGTCAGGGCCAGAATGTAATAATAGCATGGATACCATCCCATGTTGGAATTAAAGGCAACGAGGCAGCAGATCTAGCAGCAAAGGAAGCAGCCATGTCAACTCTAGATGAAATAAGAGTCTACACTCCATCAGATCTCGGAAACAGCCTGAAATCCCTAGCAAAGAAGACCTGGGACCAGCTCTGGGAAAGTGTAGAGGACGGCAACAAATTAAAAGGCATCAAAAAAGAAACCTCATCCTGGGAAAGTTCTAACCGTACCAACAGAAGAGAGGAAGTTGTCCTAGCAAGATTGAGAATAGGTCACACCCGATTAACCCACGGATACCTCATAGATAAAGAAGCTCCACCTAAATGCACATCCTGCAAAGTACAGCTATCCATCGCTCACATTCTAGTAGATTGCCCGCGTTACTCAGCTTACTTCGAAAACTGCAAAATAGAAAGAAGACTCCACTGGATGTTGCAAAATAATGTTTTGAGCGTAAACAAAGTAATTGACTTTCTAAAAAAATATAACCTATATAGCAAAATTTAAAATTAAAAAATAAGCCAAAACAAACATAACCTAAAGGACACGAATGACCTCTGTAGTTGAGTGTCCAAAAACCACAAAACCTAACCTAACCTAAAAATAGGGTACCCAAAATAAGGGGGAAAATCTGGCGGTTGAGCGTGACCTAGGACAAGTCACCTCCTTGCAGAACCGTTGTCCATGCAATAGCACAGCACAGTCTCTACCATGTACTGAACCCCAGACCCGTTCACGGGTTGTAGTGGTACAGTTTAAACATGCTTGTAGAAAACTGTATTTATCATAATAAATCGTCAAAAATAAAGAATTACAGTTATCATGGTTTATTGATAAAAGTTCATGTACAGACAATAACATTGACCTTGAGACGGTTAAAACAGTTCAACAATCGGAATCGATAAGAAAATTTAAAAAAAATACATTGTTAAAAGATAAGATCACTTTATTTTGTCTGTGAAGCCGAAAGAATCGATCTAATTTTTGAAAATTATTTATATATAAAAAAATGATTTTAACTTATTTCACAAATCATCAAGTGAACTGATTATACACGCACACACACATGAAGGTGACTCTTGAAAATTTCAAGGCAGCGGTGAAAAAATTCGCCATAGGGGTACTCAAAAGACTGAGAGAGGAGGAAAGGACAAGGAGAGAGAATCAGTAAAGACTGGAGCCTTCTTGAAGAGGAAGAATCTAGATCAAGAAGCTACTATATGGAAAAGGCCATGAGGCGGCGCACAGCCATTCCCCTCCACGAAGTAGTGTCTAACGGCGGTCCCGTGGAGTGTGGAAAACAGGTGTAGGGAGGTGGTTTTAGTGGGTAAAAATTCCATTAACGGAGATTTTTGTACGGGCCTCGCTTCGCTTTTGGAGATTTCCACCTGTCTACGTAAAAATAAACCACACACATATTATAATAATAACAAAGTCTTTATTTATTGTGGGACATAACAATACAGGTATACCAATACAGGTTTTTATACAGGGTATTATTATGTCTTAGAGTATTATGTGATTACGTTTAATTAATTAGTACAATTTAATAATTAAATGAGAAAGAATTAATGAAAACAAATTGCGCATTACCTCCAGTGATAACATTTAACAATAAAAAAATAAATAAACAGGGTACAATTAATAAAAATAACATAGAAATAAGAGAAAAATAATTATATCGAGAGAAACAATTGATAATTACTTATGTGTGCAAAATACAATGCAAAGTAGAAACACAAGAAAAACAAAGCAAATATGGAAAAAAAATACAAACAAAATCAACTAAGATAACTCGTTTTAAAAATATTTAACCGGATGAGTGAAACGTCAATGATATAAATAAAGCGCACTTATATATAACACATCATTCATTTATCAGTTGGGAAATTTTAATTTGAAAACTGAGTATATTATTTCCAATTTGTTAGGATTTGTGAGGATATAAGGTTTTTATATTGAATTTACAGGTTTGAAGGTTGAAAGATTATTGGAACGACGAATGGAAGAAGGTATAGAGTTCCAAAGGGACGAGGATCGGATAAGGAAAGCTCTATCAATGCAGTTGTTCGGTGGGATGCTGTTTATAGGTCTGAGAGCCGAGAGTGGGTGTTACGGGAGTGGTCAGAGGTTCTGAATTAAAGGAGATCGGAAATGCATGATAGTCGGTGGGATTGGATAACTTGGTAAAGAAAGGAAGCTAGGAACTACTTACGGCGATGTATATATATATATATATATATATATATATATATATATATATATATATATATATAGGTATACACGTAAACATAATTAAAAATATACATACTAGTATTTTTATATATATATATATTTATGTATATATACCTACACACATATAAAAATACTAGTAAAAAAACCGCAGACGTAACGCATACACATTTAACTACCTACTTCTGGATGTTCAAAAATGGATTTAAACAAATCTAGAATCTATAAATCGTTATTCTAAAATGAGATGAAATAAAAAATGTATCATATTTTTGATGGGTTAATATTTTTCTTGATACAAATTGATGATGAACTATAGTGATTGTTTATTAAAAAATCAGGAGAATAAACAATTTATGACTAATCTATTCGTTATACATCCTTATAATCTCCGACTCTTTCATACAAAGAGAAAATTGTGAATCCGAATCCGTTAGACTATTATTATCGGTACTCTGGATAACAAATATGTACGTATGCACATTGCAACCTCTGGGACCAAAGTCGAATGTATATTATACCAATCCATTACATAATTTGATATATACAAGCAAAAACACACGCATGTCTCTATTATATAAGTTTAAGACGGGAAATAAATTTATGAGACTGCTTTGTTCTGCGGGTGGTGTAATACAGAGCCCCGATCTAGAGAAGGAATATTGTAGTCTGGTAAGTTTATCAGTTAGGATTTTTTAAAGGGAGTAAAAAATCCTTAGTTACGCTGTCCTTCGGAAGGGACGTTAAACTGGGGTCCCGAGCCTGTACGATGTCAGGTACTCGTTAAAAATCCCTATCCTAATTAAACCTGGATAGGCATAATTTAGAGCTCCCACTTTAGCATCGTCGGATTAGCCATAGCAGCATAAAGTGACGTTAAATGAACCAACCAATCAGTTATACCAAATTATTAGGCATGAATAAACCAATAAGCATACCATTAAAAAAAATACCTGAAAAAGGAACAAATTGTAGTATAAAAGTTACAGAAAAAGAAATATTTCGTTTTTAAAAAAAAAATACAGAATTGAGTATTAAAACTTTAAAATTGAATTTGATTGATGAAGAACGCCAATAACGCATTTTGGGAAAAAAAAGAAAATATAACTGGGAGTTAGTGTGATGTGAAGTATTATACAGTTAAAACAATGGTGGTAGGCTAGTTGGACATGGGTAACTGCTCTAGTTTTAAAACTGTTTTGTTTTGTATCATAATTAATTTTGAAAAATTGCGTATCGTCGAAACAAATCCTAAGAATTGAATGTGCAAACATTTTTTTTTTCGTTTTCGGAAAAAAAAGAAAACGATCGTTTCAGGATTGATAATTAATAAAAAAATTCGTATAGAGTCATCTACAATGTACGAAACCATATTAATGACATAGGAACAATACTTTCAGCGATAAGCACTGATTTTGAATGAATCTTGAAAATTTTACACTCTCCTGAAAAGCCAGGTTATTCATTGTTGACAGTTTGCATTTGTATCGACGATATGCTAATTGTGAAAAAAAATAACTATGACAGTATTTAATATTTTCTCAAAACTGGCAATTGTGGACCACTTTGATCTTTTCAATTTGTTGTTTTGCAGTTCACACTTTTTAAATATTTCTATTTATCACAAATTCATTTGTTCTCAATTGAAATAAAACACTGTACATAATTTTTACGCACACACACACACACACACACACACACATATATATATATATATATATATATATATATATATATATATATATATATATATATATATATATTCAAATCGATTACCGAAACAGGTTGACTTTTCTGCTTGTCAATGAAGTCGTACATGTACCCTCCTATTTTGACCATATTCGGGACCACTTCCTTTAACCTTAATGGAGTCTGGTTCAAAGCCTGGATGCCTCTTAGTTCTTTCCACCTGCAGAAATTTAAGAAAATGAAAATATCGTCAGTTCAGAGTAAAAGTTGCGTATCTGCCCATAGCTATTTTGAGATGAAGTTCTATCTAGTGTGTTCTCTTCGGAACAAAAATAGAAGTAATCAAATAAATATTTTACATCGTTAATTAATTAGGATACGAAATATGACTACTGTATATATAACAAATTAGCTACCATCCTTGTGCAAACTTAGTTTACACAATCACCTTGGATAATATTCGTTGATAATATGGGGAAGAAAATGGTCCGGATAGACGTCAAAGAAATAATTCAATAAATTATTACATAAATAAACTATTACATTACAAGTCTTCTTCACGCCTGAATAGACTGGATACTCAAATATATAAAAATTTTAGTTCATATTTAAAAAAAATTCATTTGTTTTGTTTTCAAATTTGAATAATTTCTACTTTTGGTTTAAGTACTCTAATAGTTTAATTTTTATATATTATTTTATTTTTATTATATTTTTCTTTATTTCAATTTCATTTTTAATTTTTTTTTTTTGAGGTCTTCAACAAGTATTGGTACTAAAAACATAAAAGCTAAAGAAAAAAAATACGACAAACAATTGAGTATAACTATAAAATTACATTGGTACTGTAATGTAATTTTATAGTTATTTTGTTTTGTCTGTTTTTTCTTACAGCCGTGAAGATAACCTACAATGTAGGTCGAAACGTTGGCACACAATAAATAAGTATGCACTTATTATGGTGTTTTAATTGACTGCACCCCCAACTATCTCTACCCTTATATTATACTTGACTAAGTTCGAATTTATATGACTTTAAAACCTTTAAATTTAAAGATAATTTGTCCTCTTATTCTAAACTTTTTTCTTAAATTACTGTTGTTAAACATTACACTAAAACCATTTATAAATTGTATTGATTTGTTTTTTAAATTGATATTTTAATTTAGTCGCAGACACTAGTCCATTCCTTACAGCGTAATTGCGCGCGAGGATTTGGGTGCATAATTATTCTTAAAATTATAATAATAAAGTAATTAAACTTAAAGTTTTTTAAGTTAAATCTTTCCTGATATAAATATTTCACAAAGTAATTAGTAATACGCGTTATTATTATTGTATGAGGCGATTGGTATCAAAAGCTGACAACTCCGACATATCAAAAACTTGAATTTTTCACTAGTTTAATCAAGAAATTATGCTGACACAGCACATTGCCGCCTATAATTTCTAATGGTTTTAGTCCCGTTCTGAAACTAAAATAAGACATTCCATATCATAGTAACAAAATGTATATCAGTAAGCATGTGTATGCTCTGGTGAAATCTACTTATTGTAGCATATAAGACTTTTTATCTCCTATTTTTCTTTTAATTTTAATCCGTAATCCCCACAATAAAAAGGAAATGTGTATGAATGGACAAACACGCATCTGTACTATTTACACCTACTGCTGTATTTTGCTGAGGCAGTTGTGAACTAGAGATTAAAATTAGAAAAGAGCAGATATTTGCATCATAAAGTCATTAGGGGCTTCTGAAGGTTTGACTTATATGAGTCAGTAGAAGTTTGAAATAAGGGTCTATGATGAAAAACATACAATCATTTTTTCAATTCGTTATCATCGATGCCGTGAAAAATAAAAAAAATGTGTGGCATCAAGGGCGACTTTTGAAATTTAGTATTTTCTAAATATTCATATTTTTATTGAATGATAATTGTTGACCTTGATAATATATGTGAAAGAAAGTGGTCCGGGTAGAGGCCACAATGAATTTCTTGTAGAATTTGAGAAAAACTTTATTGATTCGCCAACGTTTCGACCAACTTTGTAGGTCTTCTTCAGGGCTATATGCAAAATACAGACAATATAAGAAAATGGTACAAATATATTAAAACATATTAAATATAATTAAACAAAAGTAAGGTGAATACAGGCAATAAAAATTATAAAGATGCACAGTAAGGTAATTATGAAGGTTAAAATGTATGAGTGTATACTATAAACAACGAAGTGCCAAAAAGGTAGTAACCCACATCATGAAGAAAATAATAATAAAACAGAAAGTGTTGAAAAGTAAAAAAATAAGGTAATACAGATAAAAAATTAAAACTGAATATAAAATAGGAATGTGAAATGATAAAAATGATATGGGTAAATGTAGAAAATGATAAGAATTACGAACTAAAAATTGTAGGTAATAAAAAAGTACTTCCAGAAACAAATCATTAAAAAAAAGAAAGAAAAGAAATTGAGGATGAAATGACTCGCACGATAACTGGGTTAACACTGACTGTATTGCCATCTTGAACCTATAATATTTACTTTACAAAAACTATACAAAAGAGAAATGAAAATATACTGTTCCACTACACCACTAAAATAAGCCCCAACAGTACTTCAGATAAAATAGTAAATAAATATTTTAATAATATAAAAAAAATAATATTTCCTTAGCAATAACATTAACATATAACAAAATAACAATAATATAACAATATAATAAAATAACATTATCTTGGATTCCCGAGCTGGAATCTTGAGCTGTTCTATATGAACTGTCCTACGTTTTCTCGGCTCAGCTATACTCTGAACAAAATGGTGACGATATCATGCTTTTGATATTTAGACTTCTCTATTTTCAGAAGCCCTGTGGTCTTCATCTTCCATATAATCTGACGAGGCTTGTTGTTAATGACTTCGTCTGTTAACTCCTCCATCTCTGTTGGTCTCTCGTCCTCCGATTCATCTCGATCAGATGAGGCCCCGTCGTCTTGGTGATCTGCACCGCCTTCTCCTTCTTCGTCCGGTGTCCGATCGCGCTCGAATGTTTGGATATCTCTGGAATGTCTATGGAATGTCCCATCCATGAGTTTTTGAAAGGTGATCGGCGCGTTTTTCAGACCGCTGTCTTGTGCTGGTCTCGTGGGTGCATTCGAATTTGATGATATCCTGCCTTCAGATCAAGGGTGCTAAAAATTGTCGCCCCCCAAGTCGGTCTAAAATGTCATCGAACCTTGGAATGAGATAGCGTTCGTCCAAAGTGTTCTCATTAAGTTTCCGGAAATCCACTACGACCTGGTACTTCTCGCCGTCCGCACTCTTTTTCCTTACTGCCCACATAGCTATTGTAGGGTGACGTACTGTCTACAATGATCCCTTGCATTTTAAGGTTATGTAACTCTTCTCGTATGTGTTGCCGTAGTGCTTGCGGGTACCGACGTTCTTTAACATATGTGACGCGGTCTTGTTTTAACGGGATTTCGTGTACCGTCTGCCCTGTAACTCTGAGGATTTCCCCTTCATTATAAAATATATCCCCGAATTCCTTCTTAATGCCGTGGCGCCAATCTTCCGTTTGATTAATCGCCCCGATATTTCCCTGGCCGTTCTTCCGTAAACGTAAGCCTTTATACACCCTTTTTCCTATCTTCACTATCCACCGCCCGTTTTTACACCTTATTCTGGCTCCCACTCGCCCCATTAAATCGCATCTGATTATACCTCCATATTCTCGAGGCATATTTTCCACCACATGAACGGTCATGCGCCCTTCGGAACCCCATCTCCCGAGTTCAATCACGGCCTCCCCATCTACTTTACAGGGACCACTCATAGTGATTAATTTACAGTCACATGCCTGTATCTCTTCTCCTGTACACAGTGCCTTCACCATCCTCCGACAAATCACAGTACTTGAACTGCCCGAATCCACAAGACACTTCACTCATCTCCCGACTCTTATGATTGGCAACGCACCATAGACACCTTCGATGTTATTAATCACCGTGCGGTTGCCTCTCTGCTGACACTCTCCTCATTCTTCACTCTTCGTCCTCCTATGTCGGCGGCTCGACTTCCCCTCAATCCTCTTGAAACTTCTTCCTACTACGGCTCCCCTGGCTCCTGGTTCACTCTCCTGTCCTTCTGTTTCCGAAACTGCTGATGAAATAGTTGATTCGGATGGTGGCCTCCTTTTTCACATCCTCTGTGCATTAACTTCTATGGGCTCCCCTCTGTCCACCTCTCTCCGTCTTATATATGGGCATTGCCATGCAAAATGCCCTTCCGTTCCGCATTCATAGCACCTGGAGCGGGGGCATTCAGCCACCAGGTGTCCCACTTTGCCACACCCGTGACATTACCTTTCCTCCCTACGCCAGTTCTTTCTATCCGGTGCTGTATCTTTTCCCAGAGTTGCGGTCTCTCTCTACTTCTCTAATTGAAATCTACTTCTCTCCGTCTTCCGATTTCCGGTCTTGACCTAGCCCTGCCTATTTGCGTTCTTCTAAAAGGAACCCTGCTCCATCCTGGTTCGTTCTCGTCGCGTTCTTCTTCCTTCCGAGCAATCGAATCTACCATTTCTTGGGCATATTCCAAGAAAGACTTACCTCGAGGTGCGCAATCCTTCTTTCCTGTGTCTCTTGCCAACTGAACTTTAAGGACCGTGGTCATGAAAATCATCCATGCTTCCACTGCGCCTGTATCCATGACTTCTCGCAGTTTCTCATTAATCCTATTTAATTTTGCGATTAGACATGCCGCATATTGCCCGTTCGACTGGTTAGATCCTTCATTTCCCCAAACATTTGCAGCATGTCTTCTTCGGGCGTCCATTGCCCCCCTCCGTATGCTTTTTTCTATCTTTCTTTTATAACTGTCCACGGGGTATCCTCATCTGCCTGTATTAGGTTCAGCACGCTTCTTTTGACCCGGCGTGCTAAAGCCACTCGTAGCCTTTTAGCATCAAACTCGTCTATGAGATCCGCAGCAACCTGGGATTCGATACTGAACATGATACCCTCACCGCCTTTGAGGAAATGGTTCAGCTCCCCCACATCGCCATTGAATTTTTCCAGATACGAGATCTCTCTTCTTACATCCTAAGCGTTAGCCCTTTTCAACTTCATCCGTTCGAGCGCGTTGGTCTCCTCTGCGATCCTGTTCGCCTTCCTCGCTGCTAGGTCCGCACGAGCCATTGCGAGCGTTGTCGTCGGCAAAGGCGGGAACTCAGGGTCCACCTGTTCCGCCTGTGTCGGTGGTTGCGGTGGTGGCGCAAGTGTTAATGTAGCTGGCCTAAGAATGTCCCTCTGTCTCGGTTCTGTCATTATTATTTAAGGCAACAAGAAAGAGGAGAAATAGAAAAAAAAATGATAAAACAATTTTTTTTTGTTTACTCAAAAAAAAATTATCTTTAAAGTTCCCGGATTTCGGCACCACTTATATACTTCCAGAAACAAAACATTAAAAAAAAAAGAAAAGAAATTGAGGATGAAATGACTCGCACGATAACTGGGTTAACACTAACTGTATTGCCATTTTGAACCTATGATATTTACATATTAACAGCTGTTACTATGGCCAGCTTGATCTTAGCGACTATGCGGTAATCAGTCTTGTCTTAACTTATATATATATACGAGCGTGTGTGTGTGTGTGTGTGTGTGTGTGTGGATTTTCAAGTTTTTATATGAGGCTCTTACACTAACTTCTTCTTTCCCTTTATGTTACTTACAGCCATTGTAACGGCTTTTATATTCTGGGAAATTTGTTTACACTTAGTAGTGGTGGGGGCGACCATCCTCCCGTCTCAATTTTAAATCAGTCTGTGTGTCAAGCCATTGAGGACCTACCCTCCAGCCCCCCCCCCCCCTCCACCACAGGTAACTTATCTTTTCACTATTTACTCACCCTCCCTCCTCCATTTTATTTTCTTTCTCTCATAACCTAAAACATTACTATGCAAAATATATACCATTATTATCACTACTTCCAAGCTCACTATTACTGTAAGGCGTTTATTTATTTGTTTAGTTTATCTATTTCTCACCCTAAATATCATTTTATGACATCCATCTGGGTCCAACTTCACTCACTATTTTTATCTTTACTCTACCACATATCCTTGACGTTTTTTATATGTATTTTTTATATTGTATTATCACTTACTTTACTTAAAACATACCTATTTTTTTATGCAATTGATATTATTTACACTTATATAAAGTCTCTTCTTACACTTTCTCTTATGCAATTAATATTCTTTACACTTGTATAAAGGATTTTTACCTATCAATATTAATACTGTATTTTCTAAATTTTTTTATTTTCATTTTTATTTTATTTTATATAATTTGGTTTCTAGATTTTTATAATTTTACAATTTTTATTTCTTACTTTTTTATTACCTACAATTTTTAGTTCGTAATTCTTATCATTTTCTACATTTACCCATATCATTTCTATCATTTCACATTTCTATTTTATATTCAGTTTTTATTTTTTATCTGTATTACTGTTGAGGAGAACGACACCATAAAGATTAAAATCAACCTGGCGTAAATCTCTTACCTCGTATCAACTAGTGCTGGTAAAATTTTGAGCTCATGAGAAATGAAAATAAATGTTAATAAAAAAAATAGCAACAGATGTATGTTAAATAAGATATAAAACTATTATTAATAGGAAACACATTAAAAGAAGAACAAAATTACAACTTGACAAATGAATTTAATGAAATGAGAGATTACAACCATATTTTTCTGAAATGAAAGAGAGAGAGAAAAAAAAATGTAAACTTTGTCCCTATATGTTACTATGGATACTATGCATTGAATTGTTACTTATTAATGAAAAAAATAAATTTACTAAATTCACAAAATGTCGTGCACTAATCAATTAATTAATTGTCTTTTACAAAAAAAAATGCATTTTTTTATATTGTTGTATTGTTATTGGGTACCCAAATACCTGGTGACAGTGCTAGGAGTGCTGGAACAACTCAGTCGGCGACTGCGAAGCAACAAAAATGCAACTGGAAGATCGATGTCCGCTCGTGGTCTCCTCTGCATCAAGAGACGAACTAGCTTAATGAAGAGTCTATTGGTAGTGTGAAACAAGAAAACAATCGCGGAACTTGAACTGTTAACTTTCGGAATCATATGGCAGGTTGCAATCATTAACACATATTATGAACAGATGAGCCTCAGAAAAACAGTGTTCTCTCGTTTCATTAACAACAATAAAATTTCAACTAATAATACAAATAACATGAACAGAAAACTTTGCTAACTCTCAATAGTGAACAGAAAAAAAATAAAGAAACATTTTAACCTTCATAATTACCTTACTGTGCATCTTTATAATTTTTATTGCCTGTATTCACCTTACTTTTGCTTAATTATATTTAATATGTTTTAATATATTTGTACCATTTTCTTATATTGTCTGTATTTTGCATATAGCCCTGAAGAAGACCTATAAAGTAGTTTTTCTCAAATTCTACGAGAAATTCATTGTGACCTCTACCCGGACCACTTTCTTCCACAATCATATTTTTAATATGTTTATAATAACGAATATTAATCTATTAGAGGTGCAATAATAATATTAGGTTTTAAATTCCATTAATATAGAGAATTAGCTTACAGAAATCAATTTTTGGCAAATTGCCGCAATATTTATTGTTGTTTTTCATCCTACTGGTCGTTTGCAAATAAGTATTATAGGAGAAATAGTTATTAGATCAATGCTGCAAAGAATCAAATTTTGCGTTTATTGTTTATCAAATTGCTAGATTGGTTAAATTACTAAATATCCATTAAAAAAAAAAAGTCGAATGGACAAACACTGATATAGCTAAGATATAGCAGAATAAATTAACAGCTCAAACTTAATCAATAAGCTGGAATTACAATTTGATATTTTTATATTTTATTTATTTATTATAATTTTTTGTCGTATTGATGTTACAATTTTATTTTCCTTATTTATTAGTTATAAATATTTTATAATTTATTTTATTATTATGTTTTTTATAATTTGATATATTTTATCTTAGCGGTCTCTCTCGTGTGATCTCTGACGCAGCTGTAAATCCAATCGAAACCATTACATGATTTTTATTTAAACATAGTTTCTTATATATACTTATAAAAACTGATAAAAGGTGAGTTATATGGGATTTTGGACTAGATATTGGATGGGGAGATCATAAAACAAATGTTTGTTTAAAAAAAAATCAAGATAACTGATAACAATTTTTCCGACAAAAAGATTTTAAAACAATATTTTAGATCGAAAAAATAAATATAAACCAATGAAAAATAGCTATTTCTTTCAACAAGAAATGGATTTAAAAAATAAATATAATCAACAATACCTGATCCTGAACCGATTTATTAAAAAACTGCCGCACTAGAGATAAGGAAGGCCCGGGTTCGAATCCCGGCCAGGACTTTTCTGTTCAAAATAAAAAAATTAAAAAAATGAGTTATCAATATTTTCTCTGAATACGAAAAATACGAGAAAGGTTTAAATGTCTTCTTAGATAATATTAATTCGTCAGTATAATTTTCAATTTCAATTAAGTTTAATATTTATTATTATTGTTACTTACAGAGGTATGGTCTTCGCTGTAAACGGGTTATAACCCATAATAGGGTCTACATCCTTCCTCATTATAAAACCATTATCACTGAAGCTGTTAAAGTCTGTCACCAGAATTTTTTTAATAATTTCTGGATCACAGACAAACAACATCGGGTCGTATAAACTGTAGAAACCTACCATTCTGTGTTTCTTATATTTCCTAAAACATTTTTAATACAAATGATTATGATAGAAAATTGGGATCGTATGTAAACATAATAGGATATTTTATTAAATAATATATAAGTGAATTAATTACTTATTAAGACTTACTTGTACATATCCACAAACATAGAAGCCATTAACGTTTGTCCAAATATTAATTTCCTTAGATTTCCGAATATAAATTCTGTTGGGACAGAAATAACATTCCTCCTTTTCCAGTATCCGTGGGCCCACCAGTTAAATATGTATAAGCCACTGAGCAATAAGATAACTATCTCCAATATCATAGTTTAAACCTGCCATAAGCATAAATCTTATTTAATATTATTTATGTATTCATAAAATTTATTCATTATATTTTTTATTACAGATGATCTTTATATCGGATAGCAATTAGAGCAATCTTCCATATACGCACTAGGGATCTATGAACACATTCAAACTAATTTGTTATAATTAGTATTTTACAAAAAATGTGTCGTAATCAGATATATTTCCTATACTTATATCAACTTTGCAGGGTTCTGAATTTCCAAATCTCGATAAGCTATTATTGGGTGACCAAAGCGAAAAATTAAAAAATGTTTGAAAGAAGATATAGCATTTCAAATGCAGATAATAAATAAGCTAATCGTTCGATGTTTCTTAACCTCCTCGGCATTGCAAAAGTTTATATACGTAGAAAAGGAATAGACCAGCTCAATTCAAAATACTAAAATATACATACATAATTTAGGGCAACCTGATTTAAAACAAAGATTATTTAGCAAAACAAGTTTATGAAAGCAAAATATGTATATTCAATACATTTTCCCTCATTTTCTGTCTAATTTTCAATCCCAGCACTGATAAATTCAGAGTTTAGTGGTAAAATAAAGTCTGAAAATGCGTTTTTGACTTCAGAATTATTTTCAACAATTTTACTTTTAAGGAAGTTGTATTTTCTCCCAAATTTTCGAACTGAAAGAAATAATTTGGGGATAAGTTTGGCGAATAAGGTGGGTGCAGGAGGACTTAATAACCCAGCTCTAATCAAATAATAAAAAATAAAAATAAATGATTTTGAAGAGCTATAGATGCTAGGTTTGGGTCTCTGTGAAAAGAAATAATGGCCGTATCGTCTGCGAAGGTATAGATGTTGGTGCAGGGGGGCTCCGGAATATCAGAGGTGTATACAGAATAGAGAGTGGAGCTTAAAATACTGTCTTGCGGTACACCCCTGTATTGAGGAATGAAAGAGGAAATCGAAGAGTCAACGGAAGTACAGAAGAATCTGTCTTTGAAATAAGATTGAAGAATTATAAAGTATGTAGGAGGTAAGTGAGGTTTTATTTTCCATTGAAGACCCTTGTGCCAGACATTATCAAATGCTTTTTCAATGTCAAGAAAAATCGCAGAGCAATATTCTTTTTTCTCAAAAGCGATAGATATTGCATCCACGATACGATGACACTGTTGTACAGTGGAGTGATAAGAACGAAAGCCAAATTGGTGGTTCGGTATCACTCCGCTATATTCGAGGATAGGCTTTATGCGATTAAGGAAGAGTTTTTCAAATAATTTAGACATTAAAGGGAGGAGTGCAATTGGACGATAAGATGAAGGATTAGTGACAGGATAAGAAGGCTTAGGTATCATTTTAATCATGGAAAGTTTCCAAAGGAGCGGAAAATAAGTTGTGCGCATGATTGAATTATAGATAAGGGTAAGAAAGAGAACAGCTTTCTGAGGATGAAGGGAGTGATGAGATCATAGCCAGGAGCTTTTTTGTTTGGCATTTTGTTCAGTACTTGGTAGATTTCTTTTGGATGAAATGCCGGAGGAGGGAGTGATAAAGGTAGTGCTGTTGTCAAGTCGCCATTTATTTTGTCAGTGAGAGTATTTAAATGTAAAATATTTAAAAAATTATATCATACAACAATAAAATAAATTATAATAATATTTAATGACTTAAGTCGACAAGATCCAAAAATAAAAGTAATGTTCAATTAACATTCGCAAATTGCGAGAACACGGAGATGAGATCAGTGAAAAGGGGGGATATGATGGACCGAGAAGCGAACCAGGATGGCTGAGATGGTTAAAGCACCACCACGGAAAGGTGGGAGACCCGGGTTCGAGTCCCGGTCCTGGTCATATCTTTTCTTTTCATATAAAATATTTAGAAAATGTCTATAATTTGATTCTTAATCGAATTTCTTATTCTAAGTGCATTTAAACTTTAAGTTGTACATAAAAATAAGATTTAAAAAATGTTAATCCCGGCCCCCCTAAAAATAAAAATGAACCGACTAACTCAATAATGGTGTGCCGAAGGTAGGGGAAATGGGGTCACCAGTAGTGTAATTGCTAGCATAACTTCTGTTCCCAAGATCACGGGTTCGCCTTAGGATTTTTTAAAGGGAGTAAATCATCCTTGGTTATATCGTCTTTTGGAGGAGACCTTAAAGAAGTGTACGGCACCTGTGCAATATTTGGCACTAGTTAAAAATCCATATATCCTGATTATATTTGGAAAGGACAAATTTAGGATTCCCACTGTATCATCGCCCGATTAGCCTTAGCAGCATGAAGTGGATTTAAATAAATAAACAATCGTATCCAAAACGTCTTGAATTAATACGAGGGTTAACACTAATGATCGTACTTAAAACTATTGGTCGTCACTAATGGCCTCAGCAGTCGAAGGGAAATTATATAAAATCAAATAATAAAAAAAACTGCTGATGTGATTGTGACCTCGAGGCCAAGTGTTGAGAAACTATACAGGAAATCATAAATTGATAAAATCTAAATATTATTAAAACAGTATAATATTGAAAAAAAATACTACAAGTGCATGCACACAAAGTTACAAGTTTAAATAAATAGTTACCTCGGGCGAGAGAGTATTTGATAGGCAGGGGCTGTGAGCACTACTGTCAGCTCCGGAACCACTTGAAGGACGCGCCTTAGAAAAATATGGCGTCACTCAACAATAAATTATTTATCTTTCTCCAAAAGAGCCTTTTTCATAAGCAAAATTATCATTAACAGAATTGGTCAGAAAGGATGATGTTACAATAACATCATTTCGTATGAAGATGTCTTTACATTGACGTTACCTTCAGTAAATTTACCTTTATAAGATTTTTACCGTATTCTTAATAACATTTGTAACGTTATAGCATCAAACATTATCATTCCTGAGCTGAGTAGTTTATTTTTAGAGTTAACCTTGATGTGAAGAATTCTTATCTCTTATTTTTCATTAATTAGCTAAGCGGACAAGGGCGTAGCTCAGTTTGCAGAGAGCTGAGATGCTGTCCCAGTTTTAAATCCGGCTTTGGCAGATAATATATTAAATCGGTTAACAGCCATGGATGCAGAATAGAACAGAAAATAATTTTATTCTGAGACCAGGTCCTTTAAGAATAATAGATGTATTATAAGAATGATAAAATATTTACAAAAGTACATGAAAATAAATATTAACTAAAAGGTATGTTTTGGTAAAGAATATAAATATAAAATAACAATAATTAATCTGAGAGAAAAAATAAAATAAATAAATAAATGCACCTAACATAATCAAAAATAATATAAGACTAATTCATCTATTATTTCTGATGTATATAAGCTATTAATTATAAGTGATTTGAGAGCATATGTTTTAAGGAGATAAGGGAAAAGCTTGGATTTGAATGTGGAGAACGAGGACGGATGATATCAGGTGAGATTGAATTCTAATAAGTGGTGGAACGGGCGGGAAAGGAACGCTCAAAAGTTTTGGTTCTGTGGGAATGAGTACAAAATTTGAAAAAGCGAGATCTTGTGCCCTGGGAATGGTATAGGATTTGAATTCCAGGAGGTTATAGATTTAAGAGGGACGTTGTGAGTTGATGGTTTGGTAATATATAATGGACCTCCTGGGGCTCACCCAGACTATAAAGCGAGCACTCTTAATTGGGAAAAATCTGGTGCCAAAACACCTTTCTTCACAACTGTTGCCTAGGAAATAGTACATTCTCTACCATGTTCTGACCCCAAGACTCCTGGAGCGTTGTAGCAGTTCAGGTTTGGTTTGGTTTGTTATGTAGATAGAGAAATCTGCTCATTTTGTAAGAACTTGCCGCTAAAAGGTCTTTCAGTTATTTACAAAATTGAGTCTTTACGTACGTCATCTGAAGTATCGATAAAACTGAAAGACCTTGCAAATCAGGGGTGGCATTAGGCATACCACGCCTCAGTTTTTTGATGGAAGAGTAAATGCTCCACATGAATCATACATTTATTATAACGTCTCACTATCATGGTTAGGGATTAGGAAATAGCTATATGGATAGGATCAGCTTCGATTAGGAGAAGAACATGGGGGATAACTTGAAGACAGAAATCATTTCATGCACAAAGTCATTGCTTCGTGTTGATCTCTACTTCTATTTCCTTATGTTTGCCTTGAGTCATTGACAAAACATAATTAGACTCAAATGTAAAAACCCTTTTTCAATTGGGCTACGTTTGTTATCATTTACACCGCTTACAAAATCCAAAGTAATATTCAGTCGAGCAAATCAACTACCTACGGATTCATCAAAACGGATGATTACCAGACTCTTACCAGACTGAAATTGAAGTTTAAGTATTTTTCTACTACTTTGCATTTAGGAAATTATTACTTTAGGTAACTGCTACAAACACCATAAATATACCATAAGCTCATTTAAATAACTATAAATAGGTCATTAGAGATCCAAAGTTGAACTTTAGAACTAGAATTGCTTTCGAATCAAATTTTCTTACCATCTAAATCCTTTCTAGAAGGCAATATCTACAGCCCCGGTGAATAAATGGCTGTCTAATTTTGTTCAGAGAGAGTGTATTGTATTGAGGGAAGCGGAATCGTGTCATGCTCGTAGTTTTTGTCTTGAAATGGCATTGTAATATTTGAAATGACTCCTTTTCAAGCTAATGCCTGACTTAGTTACTTATTCACTGTGAAAATAACACGATTTCTCTCTTTAACTACAAGAAACTCATTTTGGAGAAAATGCGATTAAACCACTTATTCACCTTAGCAATAGATATGCAATGTACTTTCTTATGCCTAAATAATTAATAATAAATCTCGGATTTATCGATCATTGAAATTCTAAATTGCGTCGCCAATTTAACTAATGCACCCAAAAAAATGACCGTTTTATCAGTTTTTTCAATTTTAATATTATTTGTAATATAAAAACAATTAATATTTATTAGAAATTATACCACATTAGATATTGTAAAATATAAAAATTTCCATAGTAATATAAATTCTAGGTACAGTAATAACGGTCTTTCTTTTTATACACCCTATTATTTTGTGATAACGTTGCATTTTAGTGTGTTTTATATTCACTCCGCAAAGCCGGAATAAATTACGCCACTAAATAAGGATTTAGTTAAAAAATTAGCTACCTTCTTTAAGTAACCATATTTCAAATCCTATAATCTGAGTTGCACAAATTTTTAGATATACTACTTTGTCTTTTTGACGACGATAAGTTATATTTTCTATCTTTCTATTTGAACTGAATGACCGTACAGATCCAAAGGTTTTAACTATTTGAAAAGGCCCAGGACCGTCATTCATTGATCCATAATGGGAATGCCATCAACTCGTATACAACTTACTTTTTTTCCCTTATTAATATCCGATTCGCATTGTCACTAACAGGCTGGTAAGGAACTTATGATAGCAATGGATTATCCAGGGTTGAAAATTATGATAGATTCCTTCTCAACCCTGAGATTCCTTAAGTAAGGATTAAAAGCGGATCTTGGCAAAATGCACTAGTAAATATATTATATCCGCTGAAGGGAATAGAAGGAAAGGTATTAAGAATAATATATGGACCAAGAAGGATAGTTGAGGAATACTGATTAAGAAAGAACATTTAAGTATGAACATATTGAAAGAGTTTAGAAACATCGACCAGAAAAAGATTCTTCTTACATATAAAGGGAATGAACCAGGATAGGTTGAACAAATAATATTTGATGGAGTGATGAAACTAAAGAATCTAAAGGGATATCCATAATAAATAAAGGAGGAAGTGTAGAGAATGGGTATCAGATAGGAGGACTGCCAGGATAGAAAAAGATAAGTTGAGAAACATAAAGGTCCTTGAAGTTGGGAGAAAGATGTAGGAGAGAGGGTGAAAAGGATATAAGTGGAAAGGAAAACAGCAGGAAATGATAAGCATGCAGTCCTTGAATGGAGTGCAACTTGATAAAAAAAAAGATGTATACATTTTCGGTTGGCACTAAAGACCATGTAGATCTTTGGCCCAGTGATGTGGTCATCATGCAGAAACATTCTGCTGGCTCCGGAGCCCAGACCACAAAGAGGGGGTCTATATATATTAGAGATAAAAAATTTCCATATATCTTATTAGTAATCACAAAATGTTAGTTGCTTTTTCTTAATAGTTACAAAAATGTTTACTTTTTTGTGGCTGAAAACTAAAAGTAGTTGTTTTCTTTTTTTTTAATATTATTATTTTGTTTACAATAATTTTATCGAAATGTTTGTATATTGAATGTAATAATGTCTATGAAGATGACAGTAAGATGTTTTAGTGTATATTTCAGTAGATGGCTGGGGAGCAGTTATAGTTTTGTCTGAGTCTCAAGGTCTATGGTTACAGTGGGTTGTGTTAACATGCCTTATTAACACAATAAGCATGTATAGTACACTTTTAAATAGAAAAAAAGAGTAAAATATTTAATAAAAATTCGTCGAACATTGCACTTAGTGAGTGCGAAATTCAATTGAGTTGAGATAATACATTTTATGAACAAACAGGGCAAAAGCTTTTTTGTATGCAGTATTGAAACAGCTAAGTTCAGGCTTCAGCATAAAAAAATAAAAAAGATGACGCAACAATGGAGCTAACTTATACACCAAACATTATTAATAGACCCCCCCCCCCCTCCAACATTCAGTTATTCAATTATTGTTATCTATAAAGTGAGCCAGCTTACAAAAAAATCTGGTTTTCATTAATTAATGGAATCTATTGATAACATTTATTTTATTCAAACAATTACTGATAAGGAGTGACAGCTATGATAGAAATAATGTCAACAGATTGTGAACAACAAATATAGCTGCAAAAAGAGCAAACAAGAAGAAGAATATAAAAGAAAACTTACTCCTTAAATATTGACGTAGGGGTGGCCCAAAAAAGACTGAAGGATTAAAAATAGTTATATCTTTTTTGTGTTTAATAATTTTTTTTTTTGTCTTTTGCAGGTTATTTACTGGTTTTTGGAGATAAATCATGGCTACATATGATGTGCAGAAACGCGTCAAAATCATTGAATTTTTTTATTCTTCTGGAAGGTCAATTATTACAACTCAACGAAATTATCGTCGTCATTTTAATGTCCGAACAGCACCCAGTGACAACATGATTAGGAACTTAGTCTCCCGTTTTGAGGAACATGGAAGAGTGTCAGATCTTCCAGGAAGAGGAAGAGGTCGATCTGTGCGCAATGAAGCAGTTGTGGAGGCTGTACGGCAGAGTGTAAACGAAGATCCATCTGTCTCTACTCGTCGTCGTTCTGCTCAATTGGGAATCTCCAGAACATCCCTGCAAAGAATTTTGAAGCGGGATCTTACAATGTTTCCGTATAAAATTCAAATGGTACAGCAACTGCTTCCCTAAGATCATCAGGCACGCTTGCAATATGCTATGTCAGTCTTTTTTGGGCCACCCTGTATTAGAAATTTTCAAGATTTGAGACAATTATTCTTCTTATATTCTTCTTCTGGGATGGGCCATGTCATGTCGGTGCTAGTAACCTACGGTGCATGGAGACGGTCCGTCCCAGAAGAAGAATATCAATGACCATGGAAGCCTACGTGAGCATTGAGATAATTACTTTTAACACTCAAAAACAAATACAAAACTTCCACCGAGTATGTTAAATCTATTACAGGGAAGAAAAACGATAATTTTCTTTTGCAAATGAATGATATGAATCAGGACATCTAAAATAAATAAATAAAAACATTTTAATGTTTCAAAAATGATTAAATAAGCTAAAATAAACAAATTTTGAAATCAAATATATTGTTGTTGCTTTTTATTTGGAAAAGTTTTTAGAGGATAACATTAAATTGTAATAATTATTAACTTAATCTGTATGTTTTGAATGTCTATATATTAGATTCTGTAAAAATTTTATGTAGGTATCTTTTTTTTTTAAATGAATTTTAGAATGATAGCTCAGTTGGCAGTGGTTTAAAAATATTTAAAATTATAACAATTAATAATAAAATAAATTATAATAATATATACTGATGCAAGTCAACAAGATCCTAATTAAAGTAATGTTCAATGAACATTCTTCCCCTTGTATACAACGCAAATTCCTAGAACACTAGGGGTATGGGATCAGTGAAGAGAATGGATTTGTCTGACCGAGATACGAACCAGGATAGCGCAGTTGGTAGAGCCATGACAGAAACATTGGAGACCATAGTTCGAATCCCGGTCCTGGGCATACCTTTTCTCTTCAAAATAAAAATATTTAGAATGATTTCTTAAATGAAATAAAATAAAAAAACTAGATAAATAAAGGGACCTCAATGAACCAAAATATCCACTTTGCAAACTGTTTGATATTTCCCAAACCAATCGTGAATTAGGTTCACAACTTGGAGCAAGTGCCATTACTGTTTCCAGGCACCTTAAGGAGCTTGATAAAACAAAAAAGCTGGAAATATGGGTATTACATTTATTGACCGAGGCCCAGTAGCTCACCCGATTTTTTTCTATTTTTTTTTTCAGGAGCTGAATATAGAGATCCTTCTTCACCCACAATATTCTCCGGACCTATCTCCAACTGATTTTTACTTTTTCCGTTGTTAGGGTAATTTTTTAAGAAATAAAAAATTTGACAATGAAAATGCCCTGAAATCGGCCTTCCAAGACTTCAGTTCTTCCTTGACACCTAATTTCTACACAGTCGGGATAGAAATGCTAGTGTTTAATAATTTTTTTGCTAATAATTTAAATTTACACCTTCACTGACATTTCATATGTTACAACCCAATATATCAACATTCCTTTATTATTATAATTTCCATAAGTAATAAAATATAAATATTGATAAATTGCATAACAAGAAACGAGTTGAGGTTGAATCGAATGTAGCATTCATAATCCAAATAGATTAATGAAAATTGTATTACTTCAAAAAACACAAACAAATTAAGAAGCAATCAATAAATAAATAAAAATTGCTCATTTATTGTGATGTGTAAAATTTCTTCATTGGCATTTTTTATTTAATAAATATATGTTTATTTCTTAAGAAAACATTAAAAAGTAAAAATTAAAAAAATAAGTCACTGTCAAATCAAATATAAACTAATAAATGAGATGATGAAAGTTTATTTTAAAATTATATTGATTTCTTATTATATATCGGCCAGGGATTGATCATATGGGATCATGGGATCTTCCTGGGGCTCACCCAGCTAAAGTATGGCACCCAACTGGGAAAAAAACCAATTGATTAAACGCCATCTGAGCCAAATTACTTCCCTACATCATAGTCCTAGAAATAGTCTGTTCCTTACAGAGATATGAACCAAAGACCCTTCATCACTTGTAGCAAAGTTTTAATTTTAAAATATTGAATATAAACTAAAAAAATTAAGTTAAAAATTGAGTAATGGATTTAAGGAATATGAAATAAATAAATAATAAATGTTTTCTAAGTGAATTAGGAGAAACATATAAGATACGAATAGTTTCAAGAATGCTTTAGATAATAAGGTGATGTTGCTTTGTTTTTTTTAACTTAAGAAATAAATAAATTGGGAAGAATTTGTGCTAAAATAACATACAGAAAACCACTTTCTTGATTATTAAAAAAAATAACTTTTTTATTAATAATAAATAATGATTATTAGAATGTATTGTGACATACATAATAGCATAAAAAGGAACGACCAGTTCTAAAATTGCACATAAAACATAAAAGTGAATTCTAACACAAAAACATTTGTGCTTCAGACATTGACTAATCATTTTATACTGTTAATTGCTTTATGCATTATTAATAATATTGTCTAAACATAACTATCACAATAATTAGAAAAGTTATAAAATTATTTAAAATAAGATTAAAAAAATCTTTAGTGAATATGTAAATAATACAAAATATTATTCATACATGGTAAAATGACGAAACTCCTTCTAATAAATAATTAATGAATCTAAAAACTAAAATGCACATTAAATTTGAAAGCGCGTCTGGCAATGAGAACAATCAAATTATTTTAAGTCTTTTTCAAACTAGGAAAATTCTTATCAAAACTAATCATTAATAAAATAGTTGGACATTTAACTGTGAACAATTGCATAGGTGTCATTCATTAAATACTATGTCAATACAAAAAAAATGAACCAATTCAGAGTTAAAAGTGACATTTTAAACTTATAAAACCTGTTGATATAATTTTAATGAAACATAATTTTCTACTCAATGACCAACAATTTAGATGTATAGATCAATTGTAAACTTTTAATTCAAGATTCACAAAGAAAAATGCTTATCATTAATGATTTCTTCTTATTTGTATCAATCAATTCATAGATCAAACTGAGTCATCGTGAGCAAGAACCAATGTTAACAGACTCAAATTATCTTTTATTTGTATTAAAACTTTTTATTTTCTTGCTAGTAAATAAATTATTTGTATATTATAACTGACTGCTAATAATGACAACAAAAAAGACTATTTACACTATTTGAAAAAACTGAGGTTAATTTGATTAATATTTTTATATTACTTAAAATATTTGAATGAAATATCTGAACAATGAAATTTAGTCATGACATAATTTTTAATAAATGACATATAATAATTTACTTGATCTAAAACACATCCTAGACTATAATAAATTATGTAAAACACATATTTTAAGAATTGCAGTGACTAATTTCAACATAACATGCAACAATTACAATAAAAATTAAATTTATTATCAATATTCAATTACTACAAAGGATCTAATATTATCTGGTATGAAATCAAATATGGTTACATAAATTGAAACCCTTTCTAGAATGTCTGTGCAAGTAATGAATTCTAGTAGGTGTAAAAGTGTATAGCTCTCCAAGCTAAGAAAAATTTGTTCTGAGACAAAGCTCAGAGCATTAATCACAGTAATAAAAAAATAAATACGATACACTAGCTTCACTTGGGTTTTAGTTTTTTTCTACGATGCTCCAAAGATAGCCGCCTTGATGCTTCTACAGAGCAGCACTTTTTTTCAATCCTTCTTTTCGAAGAAGAACAGCTGCTCTCATCCCTTAAAGTTTTCTTTTTCTTCTTCTTCTTCTTCTTCTCAGAGAGTTTTCGACCAGGCAGGCCAGTCAAAGATTCCTGGGTATTTCTCCTTCCATGAACAGCTTCAGTTCTTAAAATCCTCGATCGGCAATTTTTGTTTCCACGAATCTGAAAACCATCTCATCATAATATGTAAACTGTTAATAATCTAAAATAAATCAATTGTCACAAAATAATTTATTACAATTATAATTTAATTAGATTTGCGGCATATATGTTATTAATTAATCCAAGAGTGGTGTCCCTGTGAGCATTTTCCTCACACAAATCATTATTTAAATATAAATAATCAATATATCATCGTATTGCATTGAGATTTTGTCTACCTGGGCCTGATATAGAAATGCAAAGGACAGACATACTTAAAACTGTTTTATTTACACTACTGGCTGAGTACGGAAATTAAGAAATAATGGTTTTCTTCAGAGCTATACTCATTATGTTCCAATATTTTTATTCACTGTGGCATTTTCCTTGCAGAGACACTCTTAATGTTTCAATATTTGTTTTCACTGCTGCTGATTTTTATTTGTTAATAAATTGTAAAATGTACAGACAATCCCCAATGCAGAGCTCTGATACCAGCTCTGAGACCTTTGAAGTTGGAACATGCCTGAGGCAGGGAGATGGACTCTCACCGTTGCGGCTCAACATTAGCCTTGAAAGATAATAAGAACAACATCAAGAGAAAATGGTCTTGTGCATGTAGGAATGAAGCATAACCTTGCAAATGCTGATAATATTGCAGTCCTCGGATGAAATGAAAGGGATATATTGAGAAACACGCTAAGACACTGATGAGAAGCAGACAAAATTGACTTGAAAGTAAATGAAGATAAAACAAAATACATGATAGTTAAGCTGTAAAGTCCACTCCAACAACAGTATCTGTATGGATGGCAAATCGTTCCCAAACGTAGACAGTTTTAAATACCTCGGCTCCACAATAACCTCAACGAATGATCAATTAACTGAAATAGATAAGCATATAACAAGAGTATTAAATTTTCTAAAAATCTCTAGAAAATTAAAATTAAGGGTGTATAATACTGTAATAAAGCTGGTTTTGGTATACGGCTGTGAGACATGGGCTTTCACCGACACCATTAAGCAGAATCTAAAGCAGAATTAAGAGATTTGAAAGGTAAATCATCCGTGCGATAACTGAGCAGTATGGGAACGGAGTCAAAACTCATGGAAGAGAAGAACCGATAAGGAATTGCTGAGGGAAACTGGTCAGTCGATACTTCATGATACGAAGACAAAAATGTGAAGATGGGCAGAGCATGTAGCTCAAAGCAATCCATAAGGATGGATCTACACAACTATGAATGCCACCATTGTTGGCAAGAGACCATGTGAGAGGCCAAAGAAAATAATTACTATTTAAAATTAAAAAGAAATAGTGATGGTAGTCAAAATGTGAGGGAATGGCTCACAGTGACACATCTAGTGTAATATAAATGAAGGACACCTCTCCGGGTTATGATATTTTATGTAATGTCATTTTTTATTCTTATTTTATTCTCGTTCAAATTTATCGCAGCAAAGTGCTTATCTAAACATGATAAATGAATTTGGCTGTTTTTTCTCTTTTCGAGGCATTGCCACAGAACTAAAAATAATTACAAATTATAATTTATAATAAAATAATTCTAAAGTAAATGTTTTTGGCTAATTGGTTCAGATGAAATGTACAAATTAATTATATTGCAGAATCGTTATTAATTCAAATAAACATTAAAAGAACTTGGAAAATTTGGAAGTTTTCAAGAAAAATAAAAAAATAGAAAGTATTTTAGTTCATTCCAATTAAAATGTTAACTAGCTTAGGGTTCATTTCCATTTTCAACATATTTTTTTAACTTAATTTTTTATTTATGTCTGGATTAAATATTTTCTATATAAATAGTAGACACTAATCCCATAAAAAATCACCTCTAACTCATTTTACATATTTTGAGCGTTATTTCCTTTCAGCTAAATAGCATAAAATTAATCAAGTCATATGGAGGATGGAAATAGTTGGGGGTGCAGTCATAAATTAACACCAAATAAGTGAAGACTTTGACAATTTGGTGTTGTGAAGACCATTGACAGTTTGTTGTTAATTTATGACTGAACCCCCCAACTATTTCCATCCTCCACTAGATCTTCCAGTCAACTATTTTCCTCTCTAATCAAGTCACACTACATCTTAATGGCTTCTATACAATACTAGTCTTCTACTGAATATGTTTCAATTAGCTCGCGATAAAATCTCAGACCCTGAATGAAAAGAAATCCTATTTAGGCAGTCTACATTTGCATCAATAGTTTCAAAAAATTATTTTTTAAAGTAATTAGAACAAGATCTTAAAAAAAGAAAACTTTTTTTTTCATTTTTTCCCCAATAGGGGTGGCATTGGAACTGTTTGTATAATAAGTTAGTGAATACTCGAGAATTTCAATATAAAGTTTTACTTGATCAACCAATAAATGGGTAATCATCAATAATTATTTAGTATATTGTATCCATACTTTTAACAATTTTGCAATTATTAATGTACTAATTATTAAATTCACTCAGATTTTATTACTACCCCTCCAACAACAAACATTTCATGTAGTACAACCAAATTGTTTCATGTACCTGTATAATTGAATATTCGTGGATAATAAACTGTTGAAAATTAATTTAGTAGTTCTAGCTTATATTTTGGGCACAAATGGACATTTTAATGCACCATAATGTTCTACTTTGTAATTTAATACAGGCTAAACCCTTTTAGTAACAATGATGACATATTGTTGATCATAAGAATTGAGAAAATAACCATTGGCAAATAATATGCTACATAATTAATAACGCATACAATGGTCTGATATTCGTATTTTAAGATAACTTTATCTCAAAATTAATTATTATAAAATAATACTTTTCATCAGTATTACAAGAGTTAAATACAATTATGTGCAAACAAGCAGTTTATGAGAAGTTAAAGTAGATACTATCAACTTTTAAGTAACTTTAAATTTAGTAAACACAACCAAATTGTCTTGATATCGATACTATTCATATCAATGCAAGAATCATTTTTCTATGGTGATAAATAAAGTTATTTATATAAATATTTTTTTGTTTTTATTTATTTATATAAATAAAAAAAAGTTATTGGTTTACAAATTTGATCTAAAAAAACTAACTTTGCTGCACCATGTGCTGTAAATTGCAAAAAAAAAAATTACACAAGATTTTTCTTTAATGATCCTGAATTAGCCTGATCTAAAGTGGTTGGATGGTATACATTGTGCTTTTCCTGTGTGCACTATTTTGTGAGGAAAGAACATGATCTAAACCAGAAGTATTACTGCAGGCTCAATTTATGTAAAACTAGTAGTGCAAAAGTGCATAATGATGCAAGAGATGATGTATTGAAATATAAAATACTATTTCCCAAAAAGTAATTACTTACATTATTTGAAAGAGAAAAAGAAATTACGGAATCTGTACATGCGAATCTCAAGTGCGCAGGTGATAATGAAGAAATCAAAACAGGAAAACTTCTTGATCGGTCTCATTTAAATTTTATTTATCAACATTTTATGATTTGAAATCATTTGTTTTTTATATTAGAGAGGAAAATAGTTGACTGGATGATATAATACGGAATGGAGATAGTTGGGGAGTGTAGTAAAAAAACACCAAATAAGTCACAAATAAAAATAAGTCTTGACTTATTTGGTGTTTTTTTTACTGCAACCCCCCAACTATCTCTATTCTCCATTTATTTTTTATACATGATGACATAAAAATTAAAATAAAATAAAGCAAACATGCCAAGAAAAAATTATACTAAAACTTTTTTTAATACCTTTGGAGTTGGAAGAGAGAGGACTGATGAATAACAATGAAAACAAATTTATTTATTTATTTGAGCTAAGAAGTTATGTCAAGAGAAAAACATCAACCACCAATATTTTCTAGAAAAGTTATAGAAAGAAAAAAGTCAAATTGTCAATTTATAACACAAAATGATTGTGTTGTCAGCAAATAAGGAAAATGAATTCCACAATTAAAAGCAAATACTTTTCAAATAAAAGGCTTTAGCCATTTTCATATTTGTTATATTCAAAATTATTCTATGTATTTCTAAGGAATTCCTTTCAGTGGAATGTGTTAAAATATCTTTTCTTTTGAAACTTAAAAATTACTGATAAAAATATTTTACTAATATTTATATATCAACAAAAGACAAATTGCATTAGATTACACAAGGGAACAACATTTTTGTTGCATGAAATATTTTGACTAATATTCTACTTCCTCGAGGTGCTGATTTAACATCTGAAGTCAGTTTGTTTGTATCAGCTTTACTTTTGGGGTTATAATTATAAACTGTTTTTTAAGATGAAAATATTTTTTATTAAGAAAACTATTAAAAAAATTACCACTACATATCAAAAAATTTTCTTTTGTAAGATTTTCTGGCTTGATTCGGTTCACGGGGGCTGTTTTTAATGCTCCAACAATAGTCCGCCATCATGTGAGCATTCCAGTGACCTTGGTAACGTTCCTCCATAGTTCGAATGTCCTGATGGAACTGTTCCCCTTGTTCTTCACTCAGATCACCAAGATTTTCAGGGAAACGGTCCAAATGGCTGTGGAGGAAGTGTACTTTGATGCTCATATTACAACCAAGCTGCTGGAAGTGTAACAACATTAGTTCAATATGCTCCGCATAGCTTTCTTCCTTTTTGTTTCCCAGAAAATTTTTAGCAGTCCAAACGAATTCATTCCAGGCATTTTTTTCAATATCAGTCATGTAACTAATAAAGTTTTCATCCTTTATCAACCTTCTTATTTGGGGACCATCAAAAATTCCATTTTTAATTTTTTCTTGGCTCAAATTAAAGAACTTCTTAGAGATGTATTTATAGCAATCACCACCCTTGTTCAAAGCTTTGACAAATTGTTTCATGAGCCCTAGTTTGATATGCAAAGGTGGCAGTATTATTCGATCCGTGGGCACAAGGGGCTCATTTATTACATTCAGTTGTCCCGGAACCATAGATTGCCTGGAAGGCCAATCTTTTCTAATCCAGTGCTCAGACCTAGCTCTGCTGTCCCATAAACAAATAAAACATGGATATTTTGTATATCCACCTTGTTGTCCAAGAAGAAAATTCACCATTTTTAGATCAACATTTATCAACCACTTTTGTTCGTTGTATTTGATTCTATCCATTACAGAAGCTACAGTAGCATATTCTTCTTTGACTGTAGTTGAATGTGCAATCGGTATCGAACCCAGCTTATTGCCGTTATGCATAAGTACACATTTCAGGCTACGTTTAGAGGAGTCAATAAATAAACGCCATTCATTTGGATCATACTTCTGTACTCCCATTGCTTTCAATAAACCAGGAACATCTGAACAAAAAGCAAAGTCGTCATCTTTAGAAAAGAATGACAGCAATTCTGCCTCTCGGTTACGATAGTATGAAATTCTTGTTTCTGGGGTTAAAAGATTTCTTTGCTTTAATCGAGAAGCTAGAATCTCCGATGTCTTTTTAGAAAGACCAAGATCTCTGATTAATGCATTGAGGTCTTCCTGATTAAAGAGCTGGGGCTCAGAAGTAAAATCAGGGTAAGAATCACTTGTCCGACTTTCATCACTTGAAGAATAGTTTTGTTTTTCTATATCATGATCATTTTGTACAGATGAAGAAGCTTGGGGTACTGGTGCATCGCCAGAGAACAAGACTGGTCGAGTAACAGATAACAAGTTTGGATAAGACCATTTCGACCGGTTATTTTTATTAATTCCATTAATATCAATCACACAAAAATAACAATCATCTTGATGATTATTAGGTTCCCGCCAAATCATTGGTGTTTGATACTTAAAATGGGGTCTTTTCTTATTTGCCCATAATCTCAAAGACTCGACACATGTTTTACATACCATATGAGGGATCCAGTACTTGTCACGGATGTCCAAAGCGAATCCAAAGTAATCAAAATATACCTGTGTTATAAACTCTGACACACTTAGCCTACAATTTTTGAATGTATATTCACCACAAATGTTACAGAAATAGTTTGGATCGTTTCTACAGATATTTCTTAACTTGGACATTGTTATTTAACACAAGAGCACAAACTTTTTCACTAAACAACTCAGTTGAATTGAAGTTTGAATGTGACTAGTACAAATATATGTCTATCAGCTGTTTGCCAAAAACAAAAGGTGCTGGAGAAAAACTGAGGCTAGATTTGTAATCACCAACCTCTAATTAGTAAACAACAGGCCTAAAACTCCATGCAACAAAAAATTAATAAAAATTTGTTCCCTTGTGTTATCAAAGTTTTTCTTCACTGAACCTAACAGATATTATTTGAGTTTAGTTTAGAATTTAGTGAAGCAATGCACACATAAAAAAAGGTGAAAAATAGCTGGTTTTATTTTTATTGAAAAGAATGAAAACATTTCATCACTAATTCTATTTAAAATATCAAAAAATTATGCAATTATTTCAATAATTACTTCATAATTATATAATAAAAAAGTTTAATAGTTAAAAGAACGAAAACTGGCCCATAAAATTATGTATTTTCACCAAATAATCAACTATTTTTGTTAATCAAACATTTCAATTAGATCTAATTACTTTATTGTTTGCCAAAACTTAGTTTCATCACTAAAAGAAGGTAGATGTGGAGTTTTATTTCAACTTATTTCTGGTGTCTCTAATCATTATAGTCACCCTATTGATTTTTTTTAATATGGATAAAGTATAATGAATTTTTTCTAAACGTTTATCTTCAGATAAAAGAGGCAGCCTAAAATGAAGTCTTTCCTCTAAGGCTCGCTGTAGATAGTGTTAGTCACATAAAATTGATATGTTTAAATTTTTTTTTTTGTTTTTATCATTATCACTCCTTTTTTTCTTTAATTTAAAGTAGTTTAAATTAACTATTCGAATTTTCTCTAAAAATACTATCAGAACAGCATTTTGATTTTTGGTAAAGCTCTTTTAGTTTTAGTGTGGTAGGCCATCCAATCAAATCCTCCCATTAACAATAAAATTTCATTTTGAGGTTGTAATGAGATAAAGAAAAACTAATTGAAAATCAATTACTTTATGGGTTAAAAAAATATATATAATCAATTACAATGACATTTCTAGTATCTTATTGGGACTTTTTCGGTTAGGGAAGGTGCCAGATAGATGTCCATCTAACAAAAAAGTTACTATCATGCAAGAAGTTACAGGTCTGTTAGAATCCTTTATACAAGTGTGAAAGGTGTGATCTTCATTGTAGCCACAAACTTCAATGCCACCTTACCAACAAAAAAACTGTCAATTTTGCCACTTTAAAAAATTGAAAGTTTTGAATTCCTGGCCTGAAATTCGGAGGTCCTGGGAATCATTAATTGATATCTCTGGATCACATATGATTTTTCAGGAAGAGTTCACTGAGGAATTATGTTTTGAGTTTTTTCTAAACACCATTTTAAAGCCAGTTTTTTTGTTGGATGAAAATGTCAGTAAAATCTGACTACAAGAAGCTGTTTAAATGTTAAAAAAAAAAAAAAAAAACTGTATCATTACAACTCATGAAGCCTTGGGCTCACTGGATTTGAACTGCCTTGCCAATATTTGAACTAATTCATCTGATTTGAACCCAGGACCTTCGACACAGCAACTCAGTGCTCTACCACTGAGCCGCTCTGCTCCCATTAAACCTTAAGGAGTACAGAAATAACTACTCAAATTGAATCAACTCCATTTGGCTGTATATATCGAGCAAATAAAAGCAGCCTAAAAATTCCGGGAATTGGGGCTAAGTGGGGAGGGCGAAAGGGAGATTCTTGGTAGGGATCCTGTGGAGGAACTCTTAAGTTTTGTTGCTGTGAATGCTTCTGATCATTCAAAAGAATTGTTTATAAATAAAAGAATTTTTTCTGCTGAGTTGAAAATGAAAGATGGCTGACTACTGGGAGAAAAGGTTTGGTTTGTGTACAGAAATTTCCATAGTTCTTAAAAAATTAACACTTAAGAAATACATTCAGTAGTCAGGATTGGTAGACATTCAAATCCGAAAACAAATTTGTCAGTTATATATGTATGTATGAATTTCCTTTAAAAACACCAATAAAGTGAGATCATCTTCAGATACCAAATTGGAATACTAGAAATCATAGCGAATAAAGGTTTAAATAAACAGTATTTGAAAACAGGGGGGGATAATAACAATTACATTTCATTTGACAATTAAAAATGGAATGGTAGAGATCCAGAGCAATACACGGGAACTGGATCAAAGAGCATGATCCAGGCATAATAGAAATCATTCACCACTTTTATAAGAGAGAAAAAAGAGAAATGAATAAAGATTGAACCAAAGAAATTGAAAATTATCGGTGGCAATGGTATCCTTGAAGGAGAAGAAATTGGATCTTACCTGTTCAAATGAGTCAATGAGTTTATTTATTTGGGAACTCTTGTTAACACAGCTAATAAAAAAAAACCAAGAAACAAAGAAGTACACAGTGGTAGTGAGCAGATTCTACTTCGGCTTGCACAAACAAATGTGAAGAAAGTTTTGAACCTGAAAACAAAAACATTGTTTAACAAAAAGCTTATTCCTTAGTAATTCATGCCATCGACACATTGTCTGTTAACAAAGCCATGCATTCAAGATTTCGCTCCAACTTCAAAGAGAAATCCCAAGGCCAACATTCGTATGTTTCTTAGGAGATATAGTTTGGAAGACAAGACAGAAGAAAAATAATAGTGTTGATGTGGACCATATAACTAAAAGCTGGGTCACCTGTGGCATAGTATATAGCATAACAACCTTCTATGCCCAAGGTCTTGGGTTTGAAGCCTGGCAGGTGGCCCTAGGATTTTTTAAAAAGGAATAAAAAATCCTTGGTTCCAAAGAAGGGACATCAAATTAAGGTCCCGAGCCTGTACAATGTCAGCTACTCGTTAAAGATCCCTATCCTAATTATACCTGGATAGGCAAAATTAAAGACTCCTACTGTATCATCATCCAATTAGCCATAGCTACATAAAGTAACATTAAATGAAAAAACAAACAAACAACTAAAAGCTTCAATCTCCAGGAAGTTGCTTAGGGATGGACAATCGAAAAAAACTTGGCACCCAAAGTTTATTGAGAAAATATAATAGGGAATTACCTTATGAAACAAAAAAGGAGTGTAAGAAAAAGGAGATAAAGCAAAAATAGTTTTAAAAAAAATATATTCTCTTAATTATTTTAAAATTAAAATACAATATGATGAAATTTTTTAAATTATTTCATTATTTTAAAAAAAAAGCTTTGATTTGTAGAATCTATTGTGAATAAACTGAAATGTCTAAAAAATTATTAGTCAAAATTGTACATCATGTGAAAACCATTTTGCTTCCCAACTAATGAAGTTAGGGAAGCCTTGAATTCATACAGGAGCTAAAAGAAGCTAATGTTTTCAGAAATGAAAATTTTCACTTACACCTTATGTTTTGGAGATAATGGAACAAATTTGGTAGTATGTATATTTGTCTGTAGTCAAATCTTTATATATAATGGGCATAATACCTACTACTCATAAGTATATGTAGCATTTTAATAGGGGATGCATGCATCATAGTTCCGTAGAATCCTTCTATACTCTCCAGATTGGTGTGGGTACAAGAGATATTTTTTATTCTTCTGAAAAATATCTCAGGAATATCTCTAAATTGTGTGTTAGCAACTTTTATCTTAAAATCAAACAAAACAAAACAAAACTCTTGGGCTACAAACAAGAGATAAGACTTATTGCACCTCCCTGTGTGGAGGAAATGTAACTATCATTAATCTGATTATGATAAGATTTAAGTTTTCCGAGATTGAGCGGTTTGGTGTCTAGATAGTTTTCGTTAATTCCATCTACTTATTTTACTTGTAAAAGAGGAAACACATTTTTCTTTTTTAAAACGGATCGTCTAATTTTGCCCAAAGTTTAAGGGTAGTTTGTTTTAGCTTATATAGGAACAAGCATATGCATATTGTCAGATTAATCTTTGGAAAGCTTTCAGTTCATAAATATTTGGAGAGCTTTGTGTTCAATTTGTTCCAAAATTAATGAAAAAAGATTTTAAGTATGCTAATTCCTAATTAAATATAAAAAATGTTATCAGTGTATTTAAATTTACTCTAACCGTTGAAGTTTTTTCCAATATATATTTTATGTGTTAAGGTTTCTGATTCTGTTTTTTGAATTTGATTTTTAATTGAGCAAGTCCCTTGTGGCAATTTTTTTTCTTTAATGTCACTTTCTGGAAAGTGAAGTTAAAATATCTAAAAAAAAAGCAACTAATTCCAAGAAAAAAATAAACAGCAAACTAAAGAAGTTGTGAAGTGCTCATTTTAGTTTAATAGCGAATTAAATAAAACTATTCACTACATTTTAAATTACCTCTATTTTTTTCCTCACTTCTTTTTGACCCTCCCCATACTCTTGAAACGCACCGGCGGACTCTCTGCAGCACACCATTGCGCTACAGCACAGATGTTTAAAATCAATATGATGTAAAATAGATCACACTGAATTTATTTTGTTCTATTAACACAAACAAAGCTGAACAAAGTTAAAAAAACTGTGTTAAAACACTGATAAGCTAATAATTTATTCTCAAGAAGGAAATTAATTGAAGTATAAATGATAAACTTTTTTGAGTCATAAAATCTGTTGTAAATTAGCAATAAGTTAAAAAGACAAGGTGTATGTTTAAAGATAAAATGTGTCTGAAGTAATAAATATTTGGTATTAATAAATTTGTTTCAGTTTGAAGTTAAGGTAGGGAGTGGATAGAGCTATGCTCAGTTGACCCTCCTGGGGCTCACCCAGACTCAATAAAGTGCGTACCCTTGATTGGGAGGAAAACCTGGTGGTTGAGCATATTCTCAGACAAATCACCATCCTGCGCAACCGCCCAGTCTCTAACATGTACTGAACCCAAGACCCTTAATGGGTTGGTACAGTTTTATTTATTTTTTAATTTTTATTTAAGCTGTTTACCCATTTATTGGGCATTAACTCAAAAAAATCATAAAATTCCCTCCCTATTTTTGTTTAAGTTTAAAAATCTGTTGCATTATATTTGCTGTTATTGTTATCTAATAGCTAACAGATGCATTGATACACAGCATCTTGGATTTAAAATCTCCAGGATATAAGATTTAAATGGCTTATGTTGTTTATTAAAACTAAATATTGACTTTTTTCTATTATCTTAATTACTTATAGAAATATGATTACTTTTTACAGGAAATTTCAAATGTTCTAATGCAAATTCTTGTAATATTGTCTTCTACTTTAAAATGTTTCTAATTCAAAGAGAAACTTGGCATCGAATTAGTTCTATCGCCAAATAGGGGTTTGCTGCAACAAGGTTTGATAAATTGAACATGAATTTGTTACATAATAGGAATCTAACATGAAATTCCTTATAAAATGGCTAAACAAACTTCTAAGGTCATTGTTTCATTTTAATTATGTAAAAAATCTACTTAGTAAAAAAAAAAAGTTCATTTATAAATATAAATTAATCCCCCCTGATTTGTTCAATAAGTTTTTTTTTTATGATACGAATTATTCAAGTAGAAAATAACAATCAATAAATATGGAAATGAAACATACTATCATGGATACCATTAAGCTGTTAATAATTAGTGAAAAAAGATTAGTAACTAATGAGAATTCATAAATGAAGAAAAACTCACAGGAGATTTTATTAATTTGTTAAATATTATTGATAAACAGAAATTCCATTGCATCAAGTATTTAAGTACACCATGAAGTATTACTTTTTGTTTTATTTTTACTAATAATTCACTATAATACATTTCATCCTCTCTCCCTCCTTCTCCTAAGGATCTTCTGAGCTATAGAAGCCCTAACTATACAACTATACTTATTTAATTACTCTGGAATAAAGGGTTTGAAGGTGTTTCAATCGTCGAAGCAAGTAGTTCCAAAATTCAAGATACTTTTTTCAAATTAAATATTTTAATGTGAAGCATAAAGTCCCATTTAAAAGCCTTTAAAGGAGGAAAAATAATTGAAAGATAAATATTGCAGTTAAACTGACAAAAAAATCTGCTTTTTTTACATGTAATGCATGATGATACAATATAAGATATCAGATGTATAAAATATTTTGTCGATATGTAAAATTTCAAGATATTCATTTCTATGTGGTGATACTGTATATATTCAAACACATGCACAGACATGGCAGAGTTTATGCTCCATACCTTAAATTTTATACCTCACCTTGGTACTTATAAAAGGCAGTTTAATAAAGTTGTAACTTATAAAAAAAAAAACAATTACATGCAATGGTGCATACAATTAATTAATTGAATCCTGTAAATATTAAAGAAAAAACATGCTAATTAAATTGGTTAATACCACTAAAAAATATTGTTGAGTGACAAAAAACCTCAAAAAATACAATCAAATATACCAAATCTTAGAAATACATTAAAAAAATGTTGCAAAGACACAAACATACTTGCCATTTATTAAATGCATATTCTTGAATTTTTGTAAATGTTATTCATCAATAAAAATTATTAAAGTGAAAATAACTTGATCCAGAGCAAAGAACCTCTGTTAAGAGATAACTTAGATACTAGATTCATAATAGAATCGTTCAAATTAGTAATGCTTAACATAATTCTTTTGTTTACTGTTAAATATATTTATTAGGATAAAAGTTTTAGTGGATAATAGGTTTATAATTCAATTTTATGTAACAGAAGACCTACCTATCCATTTGGCTATAATATTCAATAAGTTAACAGATTCAGATAATTAATTCAGTATGATATAATCTTTCTGATAAAGCTGAAGTATTTTAGTGTGGACATTGAATGATAAAGTACAACACAAGAGAAACAGATGGATCTTGCAACAAATTAAAAAAGGCCTATCTTCTTTAAATGTGAATTTATAAAACAATGGTTTACTTCTACGATCTAAATTTCCTTGGAGGCGAAATCTAGACTTCTGCCTCAATTAAAGCCGTCAAATATAGTCACCATGACTATCAATAGCAAATTGCAGATCTCTCCACCTGTAGTTGAGAGACATCCAAATTCACTTCATTGCTTACAATGAGGTTTCTACTACAATCTAAATCTTTATACTATAGATATCTCAAAAATTCTGAGATAGTGCTTCAGGCAGCATACAGGCATGCGGAGGCCATCAAAACAAAATTTAAACGCAACTAAAATTCAAATTCAAACCCTGAACCAGAAAATATTTAATTTTAATTTATTGCTTTTTGCTTCATCGAATCATACTGAAGATAACCTATACTTTATTTGAGATAGAGTTGAGATTAGGGAAAGTGATAGCTATAGATATTTCTATATAATATTAACACATAATCTCTCCTAATCATCCTTCAAATCCAGCTTGAACACTTTTGTTGTTGAAAGAACCTTAGTACTGTTTTTGTTTTTTTAAAGACAAATGCATAATTCTTAAATTATTAATTTCGGGAGGTTGTTATAATCAGAAAATTACTGAACCTCAATCCAACATTATAATACAAGAGCAAGGAACATCAAAAAAATAAAAGCTGGTTCTTAAATATATCTTCCCTATGGAAAAGCATGTGGGCTATCTGGCTGTGTTTATTACTGCACATCACACCTTTACAGGTGAAAATATTGAATTTTAAGTAATTTTTACTTTTTCACAAATTTTTAAACACTGTTGGAGACATGAATTTCTTATTGCCAGGCAGTTTTGTTATAGATATTAATGTGCCATATGCCATTTGTTAAAAACAAAACACAAATTTAAAACCATTTCAGTACGGCTGTAATTTTAATATTTTTTTTTAATTTAATAATATTTTAATATTAATTAATAAGAAAAAATCTTCTTAAAATTATTTAACATTCAATATTCTTAACTGTAAAGATATGATGTTCAGTAGTAAAGGCAACATTTACCGGCAGCCAGATAGCCCGCACGCAGAGGGCATACGGAGAAATATATTAAAGAACCAGATTTCTGAAAATTCTTTCTCGAAAACATCGCTGGCTCTTAGACTACTAAAAAATCATTAAAAAGCATTTACAAAAAAATAAAATAAATTATAACCAGAATATTTTACAAATTGAGGAGAATAAGAATAGTGGATATGCTAGTATAGAGACACAACTTATGGTAGTATACTGCTTGAATAAGTGTCAATCCTTTGGTTTAAGTAGACTTCCATAAGGGTTGACTCTATTTACCACCATTTTATCATTGTGTTTTTCACGACAGCACCTAGTCCATCTCCTCCTCGATTTTATTTATAATAAACTATATCTTAATCATATTGTATTAATGTTTAGGCAATATTGATCTTCATATTTTGAAAACAACTTTTTCATTGTAGCCAGCAAAGTTTATTTCTGATCTTTGGTATCATATTGAAAATATAAAAAAATAAATAAATACTTTATGCTACATCTTATAGGAGATGTAGAAAAATAACTAATTAAAATTAGACTAACTTGAACAAGACAAATATTCTCTTGAATATTGTCGATTATAAACATTCAATATTTTTAACAATAGCACTTGCATGATTGTTACTCTTGATTATTGATGTTTCTCTTGATATTCTGTTTCACTAATATCCACTTTTGGTAATGTAAAAACACAAGTTGATGATACTTCTAACTATTCTTAATGATAAAATTTCAAATTAAAAGTAATTATAAAATATTGAGAGAAATGGCACAAATAAAAATAGCACGCAATTGTTTCTTCAATGATATAAAACTGAACAGAATCACTTATTGACAATTCAATTATTTATCTTTCAACAAACATGTTGTCAGTAATAAATTCAAAATAACATTTTTTTTTTTCAAATTTGCACGTCATGTAAATCTTGACTTGATTTTGATAATACTTGTACTAATATAACTTGTTTATAATTAATATAGATTATTGAAAACACATTAAAAATAAAATTAATTCTACAGACCTTTGTTCCTCATTAATGAGCATTATTTAAAAATCAACAATAAACAAATAATAATTTAATTTTTATACTACCTTACAAATACAAAAATGTTATCGAATATTTTATCATACAACATGGCATTACACGTAACACAATTGATACAACAACAATATAATCTGGTCTATCACACAATGCTAACAACTACAATTCTTATCAAAAATAAATCTTTCACAAATAAGATTTCATCACAGTCCAAGAATTCGTGCAAGAATATTAATTAATGACTTATATGCTTTTGTTTGGCATACTTTTATGGCATATTTTTACAAATTTTAATTATAATCTACAATAAATAAAGTCAATATAGATCACACCTAAGTGTGTTCATATAAAAACTAGTATTAAAATATATTTTTTATACTAAACATCTAAGTATAAAGCATTAGAAATACCTGTTGTTATCATATTTAATATAATTAAATATAATCTGAGTAAGGAAATAATGGCATGATATAACTTAAAATTTTATCAATGAGACTATTTATAAAGGTCATTCACTAAAATTAGCCTCTGCATGTTTTCTAAAAATGTTAAAATATTTAAAAATTAGAAAAAATAAATAAATAAAAAATTAGAAATTAGAAAAATAAATTGTATCGATTTAATAATATTTTTTCATTTATTAATTGTTATAAATTTATTTAAAAACATAGAAGTGCATCATGCATTTTCTCAGTCCTTTGTTATATCCCTAATCTGTGGTTCTCCCCTTTAAAGTCTTAATTAAAATCAAACAAACGTTTTCTAAGGAAAAACCAAATAACAAAAAAAAATGGTTCAGCTGTTTTTTAGTCTAAAGCCTTCTAGTTCAAGGCATAGGAATTCTGGACCTCTGTAATCAGTCCTTAGACATAACATAACTAAAAGTTTAAGGTTAGAACATACATATACCAACTATTTGATTCAGTTTGAGTTGTCTTTACTGTAAGTTCCCAAACAAAAAAAGAACTCTTTCAAAATCAACCGATTCTGTTTGAGATGCCGTAATGTTTATGTGAATACATTGCTTGATTTTCTTAGCCACCTTCCCAGCTAAAGTCAGATAAAAAATGTTTTAATTAGTTAAATGTTTTGCAATTGCAGGTATTTACATAAAAAAGCTGTTTGTTTTATGTCGAATACTATGAGCTGTTTTATAAAATACCACGCTCTCAGTCCTTTGCTTCCATGACGTCCAAAGAAAAAAAACTAGAAGTAAAAATGAGATTCCCCTTTCTTTGATATATGGATACAAAATGGTAGCTAAAGGAGTCGATACTGTATATTTTTAGAAATTTGTTGATCATGATTATATTCTTGAATATATAAGGAATAATTTTACATACATTGGAACAATGAAAGCACAGTAGCTTATCTACATACACAAAAAAGTCCTCATGATGAATTCAGCTGCTTAAAATCTGCGAAATGAAAAATGTGTTTATTATGAAGGGGAAGTATATGCAAGGTGTCTAGATATAGGTACGGAAGAATCAAGGGGGGTTCTATTTTGTAAATTAAAAATTACCATAATAATATGTTTTAAAAAATGGAAATAATATGGTAATAAATTAAAATTTCAATGGTAATATTTCATTGATTGTCCCTCCCTTTAAAAATTCGATTATCAAAATTTAAATAAATAAATACGCAACACTAAAAGTCCAAAAAGCCCAAGGAGTGTGGAAAAAATAAGGTATCTAAGGCCTTTAAATATTGTTCCAACTAGCTATGATGCCTATTGTCATGAATAATAATTAATATTTATCTTAGTAATCCTGAATTATAAAGGATTTGTAGATGTAGAACAAAAAAAAATGTATATGACCTACGGGACAAAAGTAAACATTATAAAAGTTAAAATGAACAATTAACAACAGGTATTTCTTTAGCTTTGTCAATAATATAAAAATAAACTGTGCTCTTCATGCTGATATATCTTCACCACGATCCAACTTCTGAACAAGACAAACACAATGAAAAGGGTTCATATTTATTCAGGACACAACAGTATACAAATTAAATTAACAAAACAATAAAGCAACAAAATATAAATAAAATGGTAAAAAAAAAATCAGGGTACTGGAAAAACAACCAAATATTTGGTTAGGATAAGGGTTTACACAAACAGTTTGATAAAGCTTTCTCTGTCATGAAATGATGCATTCTTGAACTTCATAAAATCCATCACCTACCTTTCTTGCTGCTAATTTTCCACCAAGTTTCTTCTTATCATTCGTTTCATCCTTCTCAATCATTTCCTCCATTACAGCTCTTTTGCGAAGCACTTCCCTCACAGCAGACAAGCTGTGGTAGACTGAATTTATCAGCCTAGTATTTGGATGCATTCCTACCATATCCAAAAGTGCAGATAATACTGATTTTCCAACCTAAAACAAAAAATTAGTTATTAATTTGTAAAGCTCTATTTTTCTATTTAAAGAATTTGAGTTATTACCCCCACCCTTTTCAATTCATTATTATATAATGTAAAATCAGTACAAAATCTTTTTATTTATTTCAATCTAACTCATAAATGTCTATACTCACTATAATCACTCATGTCTATATAGATATATCATTATTGTTTAATTTATATAATGCGGAGTACATATCATAACCAAATGTACAATATCAATTAATTTTTTCAAATAGTTTTATAGGAATTTAATAGATGACTACTACATTCCACGAAGGGTATTGAAAGTTATATAGAATCCAAATATCTAATAAATAAATAATGATAAATCTACTGCTTTTCTCTGAGACTATTAAACCAATTTGCCAATATTTTTCACCAAGTTCATCCTCAGCTTGGTATTCAACATTACTAAATGTATGTTCCATTGAATATGACAGCCTTAGCCAATAACTAGGCTGTCATATTCAATCATATATAACGATAGAACAAAATGTAAACTGTTTTATTATCAGTATATCAATTATATATTAGAAAAATAAATAAATATAAGTGTGTGAAATAGTAATCAAGGTGTGATGAATATGTATGATATAGATGCAGAATGTGAATTAGTATGACTAGTAGTCAGAATAAGAACTAGTAATCAGAAATACTTGATAAAATATGAATATAAACTAGAATAAAGAAAATAGTTTTTGTTTAAAAAAATGTTAAAGAAGAAAATTTTTTCTTGATCCATATACATTACATGTAAAGAATAGCTTTGAGTTTTATAAAAATTGAGAATTGTTGGGAATAAAAATGGGAAATAAGTTCATTAATGTTATAGAAAAAACAATAATAGATTGTGTAAAAGTTATGAGACCATGTGAGCTGTAGTATTCTGGCCGATCCAGCAGGCAAATTGAACAAGTTTAAAGAGTTGTTCAAGTTTTATTTTGATACAGAAAATAAATAATAATCAACTTCATCATTCTTAATAAAAGAGTACTGAAAAAAGTATTAACTACAAAATAAGCACCTCTTCATAGATTATAGGGGTGTACTTAGGAGGGACGATAAGGTTGGGATGGGATCTTCTTTCTATAGAATCCCGATACGGAGGTGGCAACATGTTGAGATTTTTTCCAGTGTTGTAGTTGCATTCGAGTGTGTAACAACGGACCAATCCAGTCGCTTTGTAAATAGCCACTCGACCACAACCTTCTCGAGAACTACCATCCCTCCGGTCCCTAAAAGAAAATGAAGAATAGATTATTTCCTAGAATAATTATGATATATCAATTATACTACTTAATTTATTCATACATAAGGGACATGATGCTTTTGGCTTATATAGTTTAATACCTAACTGTATAAAATAATAATGTTAAATATACTTGTATACTATAATGGTAAATATATTTGTAATAATAATAATGGTATTCTCATGGCAGTAATTTTTCAGTCTTGCTAGGAGTAAAATTGGAACTAAAATGTCAAAATTAATATATCTTTGAACTTGAATGCCGATAATCTAAACTCTCTTTATTTCAAGAAATATCATATTTTATTGACTGTAAATAAACCCCTGACCATCGCTAGGTTAGATTGCACTGCAATTAGAAAATTTAAATATTCATAATCAAGAATATGTAAATAATATTTTACAACAAATTAATTTGTTTAAAATATTTTTTAACTATGTTGATTTGCTGAAAACTTAATTTTCTCTTTGTATCTCATTTTGTTGGTTACACAAGTATAATATTTATTTAATAATTGAACAGGATTAAGAGCTACAACTACTTACAGTAAGCAGTGAGACTATTGTCATCATAAGTGATGAGTTTAGTTGACATTTTATTCGTGAATTTTGGACAGATAGTCGTCATAAAGGTAAGTTTTGTACTTTTATCACACTTTTTAAAAGTGTAAAGTGAAAAGATTTATATTATTTTATAGCTGCTTGTTACCATAATGAATTATGTTTAATTTTTTAGAATTGTAGGTACCCATAACGCTACATAATAAATTACTTAATGTTTTACACAACCGTCTTGCGATAACATGCAATCATTTTGAAAACAATATTTTTTAAACTTACCTTATGTACATGTTTTTTTCAGTAAAATTACATGAATCAAATAGAAAATGCTGGGAATACAGTGTGATTAATTTTGGAAATAGCATGCATTCCACTTTCATGTTCATATTATCAAAATGATTCCCGTACATAAAGATGCCTAAAAAAAATAGATTATTAATGCAATACATAAATTATGTTATTTTAAGATTATACAGGTTATCTAGGTTTAAACATAAAATATTAAGTGCAGGAAAAAAAAAGTATCATTACTTAATATATCAAAAATTCTTATTTTTTATCCATTATTCTTCACAAGCAACAGTTTCAACTAGAAAACATCGATCAATATCTAGCTAATTTGATTTCTGAACCCTTTAGTGACTGTCAGGCTAATTTATTTAAATGATTTATAATAATAATATTTCAATAATGGGTGGTTACACATCAATTCAACCAAAGAAAAATCACTTTCTCACCCACCATCTCAGATTTGGATGAAACTTGGCTTGTTTATTCTACCCATGAAGATAAGTCACCATGCCAAATTTTAACACTCTACCTCTTACCGTTTCCATTTATATACCTTTTAACGTTTTGCATTTCCGCAAATTCTAACCTATGGATATCGCAAAATGAAGGGCACTTACGTTTCGAAAATAATTTGTAACTTTTTTATTTACCATTAAATCTCCATGAAAGTTTATAGGACATTAAACCTCTAAGTTAACCTACTAGGGCTGAAAAAAAATATTTTGTTTGCATCTTTGTATTTTTTTTAAAGGAAAACATAGTTTAGCGTTAAATTAAATATCATCAAAAAGGTATGTGATAATCACAAAAACTTTTTTTCTAAATAATCCTTACTAAATGGGCTATCAAATGATGAAAAAATATTAATGGGGTTTTGACACCTTTGTTGTGTTTCATTACATTATATAATAGGTTTCCAATTTATTTTTTCCGTCCAATTATACTGAGCAATAAGGATTTCCAGGGATTATAATGATCTCTAGGCTTGCACTATTATTAAGGATATCTGAAGGTATATTTTATTATTCAATTCATAACATCATATTTTAACCTGAATCATCTTGTTCAAAGAACTTAATTTCAAACAAACTCAAAAATTAAAAATAAACAACAGGTGTTAACTTACCTATATAAACTATTTAATATTTCCAACATATTAATTGCATTACAAATTTTACAGGAAAACATTTAATGGAGTTTTGAAAATTTCTCTTCAATTGAGCTGACACATTTTTCTGGAAACCTATAGGTCCTTCCGGTCGAAGTGTAAGGAGGATCAACAATTGCAAGTACATGAGGTATCGGCACGGGGCAAATGTCCTCTCGCTTTGGCCAATGAAATGATGGTGATGGCCCTGCAGGATGCATAAATTGAACAGTCACATCACCTTCTTCTTTATTCACTTCAGTTATGATTCCAAAGTACCATAGATTATCATATTTACAAGCCACGTAGCATGATGGATTCAAATTTTCTTCTATCACGAATGATGTTGATTTATTAAAGTTAAACGTGAGGGCAGGTTTCTCATCGGAACTGATCCTCCTTGCTTCCAAGTTCCCTGAACTGTCTATCGGCTTAAAGTTATGGAAGCTTCTGGTTCTAGGGACTGTTTGTACGTCCTCAAAGCGTTTTTCTAAGTCAGAACGTGTCTTAAGCATATCATCTTTCGAAATAAAATAAAAATTAACTTTTGTAATGTTTGATTTACAAAACTCATACAAATGTGATGGAGACAGAATCTGATTTCCAAGAGGTCTCTGAAGACTTTCCTTTCTTGCCAACCTTTTCACGGTGCCTCCAATTCCATCGCATTCAGTCTTCCCATGGCTAGTTGCAAAAAACGCCTTGATCTTAAAATCTTGTTCATGCAAGCAGAGGTTGATAAAATTAAATTTATTTTTATATTGACCTGCATAGCCATCACTGAAGTAGTGAATCTCTGTTACATGTGAATAATTTTCTTTAACGTACTCTGACACAATTTCTTGAATTTTGTAGACCATAGAAACATCATGTTTCATGTCATCGGATATTATACAAAGAGACAAGACTAACCTTTCATTTTCAACACTGCTTAGGTTAACTATAATAGGGTGTACAGTGCAGGAGTCAGATGTCCAGTGGTATCCTAAGTCAGGCTACAAAGATAGCTGACTTGGGAAGCCTGTTGTTACATGCTCAGGAGGCTCAAAGGTTGCTATGAATGAGAAATTAAGTTACTAGGCTACAATTAATTTGTGATATTTGAGATATCCATGGATAGTTTGGAATATTAAAAACAATATAAAACCCAATTAAATTTGTTATTATCAAATCTTGTACTGTTTTAACCTTGGTTTAATAGGATGTCTGGCTATTTATCAAATTCTAGTAAAAAAAAAAAAAAATACTTCTAGGACATGGTAAAATCGGTAAAACCAAAATGTTACAACTTATATTTAACATAGTAAAACACAACAAAGGTGTCAAAACCCCATTAATATTTTTTCATCATTTGATAGCCCATTTATTAAGGATTATTTAGAAAAAAAAGTTTTTGTGATTTTCACATACCCTTTCGATGACATTTAATTTAACACTAAACTATGTCTTCGTTTAAAAAAAAAATACAAAGATGCAAACAAAATATTTTTTTCAGCCCTAGTAGGTTAACTTAGAGGTTTAAGGTATTTTTTTCCAGAATCTTCATTGTTTTAAGAATAAGCCTATAAATTTTCATGGAGATTTAATGGTAAATAAAAAAGTTACAAATTAATTTCGAAACGTAAGCGTCCTTCATTTTGCGATATCCATAGGTTAGAATTTGCCGAAATGCAAAACTTTAAAAGGCTATAAAAAGGAAACGGTAAGAGGTAGAGTGTTAAAATTTGGCATGGTGACTTATCTTCATGGGTAGAATAAACAAGCCAAGTTTCATCAAAATCTGAGATGGTGGGTGAGATGGCCTGGTTGAACTGACATGGAATTACCCTAATGTATTTTTAAAAAAAACAATCACAATATGAACACTACTCCAGTTTGGTGGTGTTACATCTAAAAAGACACCAATAGTAAATCTCTTCTTAAATTTCCATCCATAAAGATTTAAAATTTGAATTTCAAAGGACTTATTAAAATTATCATATATCTACTTTAGAAATAGTAAGAAAAAATAGCAATTAAAACTTTTTCAAATCCAATCAAATATCAGACAATGTTTTTATACACATAATTATTTTCCTGTTATTGTTATTCATTTCATAATGCAAGAGGTTATTCTGAACTCACCTTTTTTTGAGGTATGACCATGCATATCTATATACATAAATAATCCTGAATCATCTGTTGAATTACCAACTCTACCCAAACCAACTGGTGTAATTAAACGTGAAGATGTCAATTCTTTGTCAGGTTCGAGTGATACAACCATCTGATGGCAAAAAAAGAAAAAAGAAAACTGATAGTGCAAGGAAATTTAAAAACTTTAACTGAGAAAATCTCACATCACATAGGTATAGCACCAACACAAATAAAAACTTAAGGAAAAAATAGTAAGCAGATATTAAATGTTGAAGCAGACACATTTTGTGGAATGAAGGCGAACTACAAACATATTTTTTTTAGATTTTATCAATTATAACCTGATTTCGTCCATCTTGAATCCATTTATACAAGATATTATACATGCATTTGTTCATTTCCCATTTAGACAAAAACAATTAACTATATAAAGTTGAAATTTCAGATTGCTATAAAATTTATTTGTCCAGTTTCGGTTAATATATGACCACCAAAAGTGATACTCTACTTGAAGGTTATAACAGATTTTTATTAATCATAATTAGGGCCCGGATTTATATGCAATAAAAACCCTTAAATATGTACATATAATATGCATTTATTTTTGGGAAATATGCAGGCAAAACTAAATAAAAATGCAAAATAAAAAATTTATTATGTACTTTTTAATTTCTAATATTATATCTTTATAATATGAAAAATTAGTTACAAAACGCTTATTCCTCTTTCAAATTAATATTTACATGTACATACTTAGATTATCGAATGTGAAGCTCTGACGATCAGGTCGCAATATTTGTTTGTACCTACTACATGATCTTTCCACGTCGACTGATGTAACGGGAACTCTTTTAAAACATGATGCTTCACTAGGGCTGAATTAAATATCTTTTTCTCCAAAGTTTCTTTCTAGAATGTCGCAAATGGATCGTAACTGTTTTAGCCCAGGGTTGTTTTCGAAAACATGTTGAATTTTTTGTGTGATTTTCAGTGCAAATGTTCCATGGACGCTTTTTATTTTTTGTATGGAATCATCTATTATTTTCAGGCTTTCTGATAAAAGCAAATTTTGATTTTAAAGTCTTTTAATTGTTTCAACTAAAAAAACAAAATTTGACAAAATATAACATAAATTTTGTTTTAAAGTTGTTTTTCCCGTTAATTTCTTTGCTCTTGATATTGCCGACGCTGTATCATCTAATTTGGAAAGAGCATCTTTGATCTTATCAAAATGTTGATAGTAGTAGTGGGATGCATCTAGCCATGTTCCCCATGTTGTGATTATTGGTTCCGGTGGTAAATTTAATTCTGGGTAAATTTCTTTCAATACTTTAACCCGACTTGGTGCTTTCAGAAATTTTTTTTTGACATTCGAAATCAGCAAGTCTAAACCTTCAAATTCATTTCTGACAGTTTCGATTAGAAGAAATGGTTTTGGTAAGTCTTCTGACAGCTTTCCGACAATAATGTTGGCCACGTACCTTCCCAGAGAATCAGTCATCTCATTTATGGACACCCAAATTGGTAGGTCTTTTATGCGATTGCGTATTTTATTCATGATCTGGTAAATATCAGGACGATAATTTTTGCAAATAGTGCTTTCGTCTGGCATTTTGAGTCCGGTACACTTATCAAAAAACCCTTTAATTCAGAATTATTGATCTTATAAATTGGAATATCTGCGCTTACAAAAGCACAAGTCAAATCAGTGAAAAATTGTGACTTACTGGAAGTCAAAGTTGATGTAAATGATGTAGAAATAAATGTCTGGATGAATTTTTTATTTCTTTGTAGGTTTTCTTTATGTTTCGTTGTTTTGAAATGCTGCATTACTAACAATCTTCGGGATGTCCAACCACTCTTTTACAACTGTTACAAAATAAAACGCCCGAATCACTGCAAAAAGTTTCGTCAGGGAATTCGCGTAAATATTTGATTACAAGTTCACTAGCTTTAGCCTTAACTTTCGGCATGTTAGCGGTGCAATATTTCAAACCTAACTAAAACAATGTTTTAGTTATAGAGGAGCAGCAGAACCAAGAGTGCAAGTGTATTCTAAGAATTATAACATAAGGGGAAGGGCCAATCTTCCTAGAAAAAGAAATCTTATGCACAGAGGTTTTGAATTATTAATTGTTTCCTGTTATTGAATTATATGTTATTAATGATTCATCGTTTTTAAAAATTACAAAAACACTTCTGACAACTCATAAAACCTAAAATAGAATAAAATGCTTTAAAAAATAAGCAAAAACGATTAAATATGCAAAAATAAGCATTTTCCTTCAAATATGCAAAATAAAAGTTATCATATTTAATACATGAATAATGATATGATAAACATCGAATACTTTTGGCCCAAAACACCCTTTAAAAACTTCAAACGTGATGTACAAAGCATAGAAACAAATATGCAAATGCATAAAAATCCGGGCCTTAATCATAATATTGAAATATAATGCAAGCTTTTCAAATTTGGTATGTAATGCATATATATTGATTAATTTTGGTTGAAATTAACAAACCAGATATGATATAATACTTAGAACTATATTAAAATTAGGTAAAAGAAATTTTATATATAACCGAATACTTTTTAGATTCGGTATTTAAGACTATTATTTTAATGGGATAAAAAAAATTAAAAATCAGTTGATAGGATGTAGATGATGCTTTATTTGAAAATTCTAAATGTTCTTTACATCCCTCTGCATAGTAATGGAGGTATAGAAATAAATAATTAAAATCACCTATCGAGATTTTTTCTTTAGTTATTGTACTTATTATTTTGGTTTAATGTTTAATAAGTTATAATTTAATAATAATACATGTGGTTCATGCAGTTTTTAACTTGATTTAGGATCTCGTTTTAAACCACTGAATAACAGATCATTAGCCAAAAAAAGAAGTTTTCTGGTGCCCTTCAGATTTTTAAAAGTAAATGTAGTATACCAACCATTGGTTTAGAGTTAAAGTGGTTCACTGTCATATTTTTTTGTGCCAAGATTTATCAGGAGGAATTCCTCAATACAAATATGACTGTGATTTTTTTTTTTATTTTCATTTAAGAATGAAAAAATATAGAAAGGCAATGAAAAATCCTTGATACCAAAGCATGCAAGAATTTATAAACATAATTTAAAAAACTTATAACACATATAGCACTAAATTATTATTTTAAAATTATTATAGACTGACTTCTGATCCAGAACCACAGGTGATTTTATAAGTTGCAGTTTCTCCGGGGCCAAGAGACAGTTGACTTTTACTGAGTGATAAACCGGAGACTCTATCCTCAATCGATGAAGGTTTTTCATCGAATTCTTCTTCAGTAACAATAGTGTCATGGTGATAATACCTTATCATAGCTCTGTAAATTAGAAATAAATAATTATTATTATAAATAATTATCATTACTTTGTTATTAAATATGATGTGGAATTGAATGATAATAGTTGACCTTGATAATATATGTGGAAGAAAGTGGTCCGGGTAGAGGTCAATAAATGAACTTAATTTTCAACACTTTCTGTTTAATTCTTATTTTATTCTTTATTATGTCTTTTACTACCTTCCTGGCACTTGGTTGTTAATACTACACACTCATACAGTTTAACCTTTGTATTTACCATACTGTGCAATTTTTATCATTTTTTAATTTTCAATTGCCTGTATTCACCATACCTTTATTATTTATATTTACCATGTTTAAAAACTTTTGTACAACTTTTTAATTCTCAATTGTCTGTATTTTGCATATAGCCCTGAAGAAAACCACAAAGTAGGTCGAAACATTGGCTACTTAATAAACCTTTCTCCAATTCTAAAGGAAATTTTTTGGCCTCTACTTTCTTCCAAATGAGGTGGAATATTTGCTCCCAGAAAGGAGATGACAAACATATTTATAAAGTCATGGTATCAAATTATTTCAAATCGAACTTGATATAATTTTTTATAAAGAAATTGATTATCCTTTTCATTGAATACACAAAATACAATCAATATTTTATTATACCATTACATATCATTTTCAGCAATAACATACCTAGCTCCATAAATGCTGGGATGAAGATGGGCAGAGGGACAGCCATAAACTCGGTTGAGATTGACACCACGGGTGTCTGTTCTGTAATTTCCGCAAAATACTCCATCAGGATTCAGCATCGGAATAAGTTTGAATACGAAGTGCCTTCTTAAAGCAAAAGCTATAGAGTCTTCCCGTGACATAAGAAAATTCATCATACCAGCCATAACAAAACTCGATGGTGTTTCTCCTGGATGTACACGAGCACTTAGGAAAACTACCTATGACAAATCGTAATATTCATCTTATTTATTAAACCTTGACAAATTAAATGAGATAAGGTAAATTAAAAATTAATAAATCCAATGAAATTAATTTTTTCCCATTTGAATAGAATAATGGAATGAAATTCTTATCATCCAATAAATATAGTAATTAGGAATGTAAATATAAAGGCAAATAAATAATCTATACTCAAATAATTTAAAAAGATTTTCAAATTAGTCTTTTTTTCTTTAATAAAGCATCTAAAAAGTAAAAAAAAAAAAAATGGCTCCAAGCATAAAAGTATAATAATGAAATGTTATTAGAGTAGTCCAGTCCTAAAAACACTGGAGTCTAGTTTTGGGTTAAAACAGTTTAAGCAATGCTTCGGTTTTATCCACAATGAAACAATAAAACTCTTGAAAAAAACTCCAGTGCATAGGTTACTTTTTTTAAAACCAAACAGCACAACAAGCATTTTTGAGAAAAGCCAACCTCAGGCAGATCAAGTGACACTGAATATCTTCAATATACTTTTCTTCTGCTTCTGAATGATGACTGTTTTAATTGAGCTCTTGTGATAAAACAATACAATTAGTTAAAACATTACTTTCAAGATGGCTTTGTGTTAAATGAAATAAATATAAGCCAAATCGCAACAAAACAAAGATAAAAGATTATTTTCCTTATAATTGCAACAAAAATAAAACATCTTAAATGATTATAATCATTAGGCTTATTTTGGCTTATTATTATTATTATTATTTTGGCTTGGTTTACTTAGCTGACAATCACCCAAAGGCATTTTGCTATATTAATAAAAATCAAATCAGGCATAAGTTAAAGTTTTAATGATGCAGATATTTTCGATGAGACTGCAAAACCAAATAACACTGTTTGAATTCATAGTATATAGTATGATATTCATAGTATACCAAAAGGGGCTATCACGGGGCATTATTTTATACTGTGCGATAAGATACTGCATGGATAGAAAAAAAGATAGCATAATTACACTCGAAAAATAACACAACTGTTTTTCAGTAGATGGAATTGTGAAAATAAGAGATAAATTGAGACAAAATGTGATAGCTTTAAATTGAAATAAAAATTTGGCTAAGGGCTTAGGGCCTTACTGTGTTTGTAACTGGACTACTCATATAATCTATAAATATATGAAAAATGTTAATTGTACCTAAAGACATTTTTTGAAAACATTAAGCCATAAAAACGCAAAAAGTTTTAATAAAGGAAAAAACAACTAGTAACAAGCAAAATATAATATCTTTAATCAAATATTAGATTAACAAAACTACTATGTATTTGAATGAGAACTAAATTACATTTGCTCAATGATTGATAACAGCTCGGATGCGGTTTTAACGAACAATTTCAGTTTTGAAAAAAATTAAAATATTTCTTTCCTTTAGTAACAACTTAAGAACAATCTTCCTCTATTAACACTTATAATAGAAGAGAAAAATACCTTCTTGTAAGGTAAAAACCGGAAACATCGGGGAGTATTTTGGTCAGGAAACAATTTAGGCAACCGAGGTTCCCGTACTTTTGTTATACCATGGTGTGAACTTATAGTAATGAGATCTACTCTGCGAGATTCCAATGAATAAGTTAATAATTCCCTATGGAAATAAATATCATCCTGTTTTGGTTCTATAAATGAAAATAAGTAGAGTTAATAAAATGTTTACTAATATTTTCAGTAAATGAAACTACACTTTTTAATAATACCTGAGTTATTGTCCCCATGTCCGAGTTTAGTCTTACTATGGTTTTCCAATGCTACCAGGTGGTTGAGTAGATCAGAATAAGTATATGGATATGTAAAGGCAAAATAAACTGTTTGCAGTCTTGTGTCACCAAATCTAAACGTGAAGCTCACGGTGAACTGCTTGTCTTCCATCTATGACAAAAAATCTTTTGTTATATAGAAATCAGTGAATTCAGTAAATAATTTATGGCTTAATTAAGGGAAGACAGAAACACAAATGCCATATATTACAAAATTACAAAACTATTTAAGAACTTAACTATACAGAAATAATCCACATCCTGAAGTAATTGAAAATTTGAGTGAAACATAAATGGTATGGGATTCATTATATCTTGATTAAATGATGGAATAATACACTTTAGACAAAGACTCAGGAGAATGCATAAAATAGTTATTCATTAATTAACTACTCACATTTTAGAAAATAAAGCAAGAATGAAAGCTATAACTACGTGCAAATTAAAGCAGATTTTTTTAAAGGGATCTTATTGAAAAAAAAAAATCGGCACATACATTAAAAGTGGGTTTGTCCTTTATCCTTTCCCAGTTATTCTTTCCAGGAACAACTTTATAAACTGGAGTCATTCCTTGTGCATACATCTTGCATTGCTTGTTGAGGTTGACAATGTTTATCTTCACATTCGAGAAGGGCACTCCCTCTTAAAAAAAGAGAAAAACAAAGAGAAATTACAGAACTCTGAATATCATAAAGCAGATATCCAAACAAACACAATATAATTTCACCTCTCATCCCAAAATAAAACCATGTCCTGTTTCCGTTTTCGAATTCTGTTCCCGCACAGTCCGGCTTCGTCCATACATTAAATTCGAAGTCAGGCTGCTGCTCATTGACCGAATCAGACGAGCAGGTATCTGTAATAGAAAATAATGAATTAGATGATAGGACATGAAACTAAGCTAAGTCAACTAGAAGTACGATACCAATATATCTTACTGTTCTGTATAACAGAGGGTTGGACAGCTTCAACTGACCCTAAATTACCAGAATCAAATCGAGATAGGAAAACCCACCCATTGCATACAGTTTCTACCATACTCTGAAAATAAAAGTCAATTATTATCTGACAAATAATCTAATCAAGAGTAATATAAGCACTACATATATTTACAAAGAAACATACTCGTCTACGTTTTTTAGATTTATTAACATTATGATTATTCAAACCTCCGTTAAATAAATATTTGTTTCTGCAATACATTTCAAAACGGTAAATTAGGATATGATCTAAGTACTGACTAGCCAAGAAGTGAAATAAAACAACCTTACGTAGTTATAGAAACGAGATTCTGAAGTTTGACGAATAGGAATTGCAGTTCCACATTGGATTCCCCAATTCTATGATATAATCTGAGATTTGATTTACTGCTTTCTGTTTCCGTGACGTTCACGATTCAAACATCTTTTTTTTTGATAGGGGGAAGTAAAGGTTATTGCAAACAGAATGCGCTACTCGCTGCCTAGCATAGCTGAATCTAGGGCAACTTTGCTCATATTCCACGTTAAATCACATAAATAGTATTATAACTTATAACAGAATTATATAAAATAAAAACAAGGGATAGAACTAGTTGCATAATTTACTACTTCTAATTTACTCACCTCATTCTTCTCACTAAGTTCGGAAACCATTGTGATTGCAATTATTCAAATTTATAGTTAATACAATGTTTATTTTATCAGAGATTTATTAATTTACTGAGACGAACAGAAAACCATAATCAATAATAAGCTGGTGTTAGGATTGAAGCACCTGGTTGGACGCCGCCAAGTATGGACTTGGAGATCTTGGCATTCAGTCTTGGCTTAGCTTCTTGAAACAGAATCAATTTTTTAGGAACACCATGAGATGCACACTTCTTGAGGATATCATTCATTCTCACAATACTAGAAGGAATATATCATCTTCGTTCAGAGGTGGAGTATTAGAGGTCTCTACTTTCATTTCCTTTTACAACAGTAATTCCTTCGATGGAAATAAATAATAAAGAAAGATAAAATTTTGTTACTGACATCTAAAAGATAATTTGTTAATGAACTGTTTTAACAAAAAAAATGTAAAGTCCTTTTGAGTTTACATTTGTTATTTATTTTAAAATGTTTTCCATATGTGACGTTATAAATACATCAAAGGAACACTGAAGTATTCTTTAGGCAATATTCGATTAAATTATTTTTATTCATGGCTGGACTAAGATGTTTCAAATACGCATATGTAAAATAAGAAGTATCTTATATTAAGTTTTTATTATTATTCATTGTTGTGATTAATTGTTATTCCCAACTTATTCTTCTCATCTACTACATATAAGGCGAAGTTGTTTTATTATAATTTAATTTTTAATTAGGTGTCTCGTCATTTTAGAGTTGACCAAAACGAGCATTTTTCAGCTTAGGCAACTAATCCAGTGCCACAAAACCTACTATAATAACCTGTCATAAAATACTTATTACTGGATATTTGAATGCTAAATATCATTTTTATGTAACGAAATATCGAATAGACTAAACAAAATCGAGTGCTTAAGAATCAATTTAAATTTTCCAATATATATTTGGGTATCTGTTCCACAGGTTGTCGCTTCTAATTGATCTACAAGTTTTAACTGTTTATACGTTTCATTTTTAATATTTTCCAAAAATACAAATTCTCGTGAGCTTTAATGTGGAAAAGAGAATATAATTATGAGTAATGAGTAAATTTTGGTAATTATTAAGACGTAAAAGTTTCAAATAACATTTTCAAGTATAGATGATATATGCTTATTGAAACGTTCGTTTCTGGTTGAAATGATTACTGAAGTATACATATTTCGCATATTTACATTCTTTTGCGTACTAAAGCTCATGATAACTTGTATTTTTGGAAAATATTAAAAGGGAAACGAATAAACAGTTAAAACTTGATGTGACTCAACTCGAAGCAGTAACTTGCGGAATAATTACCTATATTTGTTATTAAGGTCCAGTACAGATTTATAAAGAGACGTAGTTTATGTAATATGTTATATTAGTCGTGAATCAATTTATTTCATGTTAGGGCATTTCTTCAAAACGTTGTTACCTAACCTCTCATTATAGATGGTAATCCTAAGGGTACGCGTACACATAAACCGTCATCGGCCGAACTTTACTCGGCCGATAACACCCGATCTCGGCCTTTAAAATCAAACGTATGTAAAACAAAAGGAGTGCTTACACCACTATAACTGCCATCATCCGATAACGCCCGTTCACAGCCGATCAACCGACGAACCCGAACTTGTTGGGATTTCTCACCCGAGTATTTCCGTCAGCGATGTACGTTACCTATAGTTTGTATTCTGCCTTGTTATTAGTGGTTCGACTGTGTTTAATATATACTGAAATGTACTAAAACGCATTCTAAAATATTCAAAGAACTTGATGGGTTTCAATTTTAATTCTTCAATAAGGTGGTGGTATTGACCCAGTTGTTTTCTGTACATAAATATTTCATTGACCCACACACGCCGACGTCAGTTAAGGTGCATAATCATACATTCCTGAGTCAGCACTCTCCCCTTCCCTCACTATTGTATATAAGCCTTGCTGTAAGACATAGATGATAGTCAGATAGTCCGATATAGTTAGTCGTAGTCATTATCCTAGTTTATAGTGTAGCTTGTGTAAATTGTTTGTTTTGTTTGTTTACCAATAAAGTTTTTTTAAGTTCTTTGTGCGGCAACGTTCTTTATCTGGCGCCCGAACAGGGACCCTATTAGCCTCAGGTCAGTAAAGGTGAAGAAATTTTCCTGGAGATCAAGAAAATCGAAGAAATATTCCAACAGATTTTGGATCAGTCCAGTGAAGACAGCCTTGAACGGAAACTCAAGAAGGACCGAAGAAATAGTCATTGGACAACAGGTTCTGGAGTAAACCACCTGAAGTTTGTGTTTCTACACTTCAATAGGGTCAACTTTGATAAGGACTTCGCAGAACTCAAAAATATAACTTGAGGTACATTTTAATTTTAAGTTTTCTATGTATGCCTAAGGATAAGAAAAGTAGAGTTAGATTAGATATAGGTGAAATTACCGAACAATTAAGCAATTTATTAATTAATAATAATAGTAATAGTGATTTTTTAACCAACAAAATGAGTGTTTCATATTCTATGGTGAAAGAAGATTACGATCATATTCCATATTATGATGGTAATCCTGAAGATTTAATTTTTTTTGTAAAAACTGTAAAAGCAGTCTATGACACAGTATGCGGTGACAATAATACCCTAAGGATTCAAAACCACGCCCTACTCTTATCTAAAGTAACATCTAGATTAGTAGGTAACGCCAGACATTGTCTTCTCACAAATACATTCATAAATATATCCGAATTACTAGACCATTTACAAAAAAATTTTAAAGACTCACGTACAGTAGAACAACTTAAACTTGAATTACTAAACGTTAGATCGGGACCTAGAGAACACCCAATTTCGTTTATTAACAGAATAGCTCAAATTAGAGCTTTGATATTTTCTAGAATCTCACTAGATGATGAAATTGTTAATAAAGAAACAATAATGAAATTACAGGACCGAGAAATTAATTATCACATTAAAGCAAACTTACATCCAGAGCTTTGTGACTTTTTAAATCATCTTCACCTTACAGATATAGATGATATCAGGAACGCAATACAAAATGACTGTTCATTTATTTTAGACCGCTTATACGGACATCAACAGCAGTATAATCCAAAAAATAATTTTAGACATAAAAACCACAAACCATTTAAACAAAATTTTAATACATATAACAGTAGACCTAATTATAATTATAATCATAATCATAGTTTTAATTACGGATATAACCCTAATCCTAGCTATAATCCTAATCATAATTACAATCCTAATTTTAACCACGACTATAATAAATTTAATCAAACATTTAATCACAATCCTTACCCAAATACTAACTTTAATCCTAATTTTCATTTTAATTCTTATTCAAACCCTCAAAGCCACGATCCTAATATAAACTATAACTATAATTTTAATCAAAATCGTGAAAACAGAGATTTGAGTATGAATAGGAGAATTAACCATCAACCCGCTAATAATTTCCAGGGTTTTAACTGGGAACAACAGAGGCAGAAGACGCCTTTCCCTACGGGACCCTTTAAACCTGACTCATCAAATACCGTGTCTATGAGAACCGTAAGGTCAAACAACTCGCCTATGAATCACTTAGTACAAGGAGATAACGAGATAGGTGATATAAAACAACAACTAGAGACACTAACCACCAGATTTGATAATTTTTTAGGACCAAGTCAGCCGGAACCATCCCCGAATATCCCCTAAATTTCACTGATCATTTACCACAATTCATGGATTTTAAAAAACGGACCTGGCTCATTGATACTGGCGCCCTAAAAAATTATATCAACCCACGTTCCTTACCCGAGGGAACTGAAATTAAATCGGAAGAATTTATTGTTAAAACACCTACCGGACGCGAAAAGGGAACTACAACAGCATGTATTGACCTTGCTCCAAATTTAGGCCTTGACAGTAAATTATTAGTTAAGTTTTATATTTTTCCTTTTAGCGATACTTATGATTTATTATTAGGATTTGAAAGTATGAAGCAACTTGACATTAATATATTTAGTAAACAAAATGAAATTTCTTTACTTGGAGGAAAAGTTAAAATTAATAATGGATTAATTGAAAATAATATACACCAATTAGATACTATAAGTAATAATAATAATAATATTAAAGATTTAATTAGACATGAACATATGAATGAAAATAATTTAAATAAATTATTACAACTATTAAATAAATATCCCGAATTGATCAAGGGCGAAAATGACCCACTCAGATCTACAAAACTACTTAAACACTCAATTAAACTAAAAACTGACAAACCCATTTACAGTAGGAACTATAGATATCCTCACCAATTTCGAGAAGACATTTCACAAGAAATACAAAGACTCTTAGATTCTAATATTATTAGGGAAAGCAACTCTCCATATAATTCACCAATGTGGGTAGTACCAAAAAAGGCCGATGCTAGTGAAAAAAAGAAAATTAGAATGGTTATTGACTATCGAAAACTGAATCAGGAAACCATTCCAGATAAATTTCCGCTACCAAACATAGAAGACCTTCTTAACCAACTAAATAAAGCACAAATTTTTTCTACAATTGACTTAGCGTCTGGTTTTCACCAAATTGAAATGGCTGAGGACTCAATTGAAAAAACAGCCTTTTCTACAGAATCGGGTCATTATGAATTCCTCCGTATGCCTTTTGGGTTATGTAATTCTCCCCCGACCTTTCAAAGGGCCATCAATATGATGTTAAGCAATGTACCAAATTGTTTAGTATATATGGATGATATAATAATTTTTTCTAATAATATTGATGACCATTTTTATCATCTAGAAACAGTCTTTCAAAAACTTACTCAACATTCACTCACAATACAGCTAGACAAAACAGAATTTTTAAAACATGAACTCCCATTTTTAGGATACATTGTTTCAAAAGACGGACTAAAAACCAATCCATCTAAACTCGAAGCTATTGAAAACTTTCCTTTACCAAAAACTCATAAAGGAATTAAACAATTTCTAGGCATGACGGGATATTACAGGAAATTTATTCATAATTATGCTCACCTGGCTAAACCTTTAACCCAAGCCTTACGAGCTGATGAAAAATGTATTTGTCCCTCTTCCTACCAAGAAGCCTTTATCCTTTTGAAGCAACATCTCCTCAATGCTCCTATCCTTCAATTTCCAGATTGGGATCTACCTTTTATTTTAACAACAGATGCAAGCTCTGTAGCACTTGGTGCTGTTTTATCCCAAATTTCAGATGGAATAGACCATCCAATAGCTTTTGCCTCACGCACCCTCTCGGATACAGAACAAAGGTACTCTACCATCGAAAAAGAGTTATTGGCCATAGTCTATGCATGTAACCATTTTAAGCCATATCTTTACGGTAAAACGTTTGTAATACACACAGATCACAAGCCATTAACTTGGCTATTTACAATGAAGAACACCAACGCTCGGCTCATGAAATGGATATTTCAACTATCGGACTTTGAATTCGAAATTAAGCATATAGAAGGGAAAACCAACTATGTTGCGGATGCATTGTCCAGAAACCATCAGGAATTACATGCCATCGAAGAAATTGACTATGAGGAATTAGACAGAATTCTAGAAGAAACCTCAAATATGCCTTTAGCTTCATCAGATGAACTTGATGAATTTCTTGAAGAATTTGATGAAATCGGTAATATTCATCCTGTACCTCATAACAATAACGATCATGAAGTCGAAACCAGCAGTCTTGCCACAGTTCACTCTCAAGAGTCATCCAACCAACAAATTTGGATAATTGATCAAGATAAGCCAATAAATATTGAGAAATTTCAAATCTTTATTCAACGAGGAAAGAAGTCAATTCGGGTAGAAAAACCTTTTAATAAAACGAGATTTTATATTGATACCGCATATCCTTGGAATAATGATTTAAATGAACTTTTATTAGAAATTTTCAAGCCAAATACAACCTATGGTGTATTTTGTGAACCAAACATAGAAACAGTTCGTGACGAATTCGAAGGCATTTTTTTAAAAATATCACAAATTATCCAGGACAATTATCCTTCGGTAAAGATAAAAAGGTATAAGAAAAAATGTTTAGATATCACCAATACCAACGAACAACTGGACATAATCAATTCTTATCACCTCGGTAAGACATGTCACAGGGGAAGCCTTGAAACATATGAAAAACTCAAAAGGGATTATTATTGGCCTAGAATGAAAGATACCATAACTGATTATTGTAATAAGTGTGAAATATGCAGAAAGACCAAATATGATCGGAAGCCAATTAAAACAAAATTTTGCATTACACCAACTCCAGACAAACCCTTTGAAGAAATCATGATTGATACTTTACATTATGAACAAAAATTCATAATCACCATAGTTGACACATTTTCCAAACGTCTTTTCGCCAAACTGACTGATGCTTGTAACTCTATCCAAGTTTCAGATGTGATAATTGAATATTTGGAACTATATCCCTCTCCTGACAGAATTAAGATGGATAATGGCAGGGAATATAAAAATAATTTAGTTGAAAACTTACTCAGATCCCAAGGAATTGAACCCTACTATGTTACTACCAATCATCCTAATTCCTTAGGGCTCCTTAATAGAACCCATTCCACGCTAATAGAAATTCTTCGAAATTTGAAAGCAACAGAACCTACAATAAAATTAAAGAAGCAATTATGTCTTGCAGTAATTGCATTTAACAACACTTTAAATCAAAAATTAAAATTAACTCCTAACGAAATAACATTCGGGACACAAAAAGATAAAACAGACAAAGCCTCAGTGACTGAACAACTAGTAGAACGGTATCACAATGATCTAAAACTGGTACATGAACAAATAAAATCAAGAATAATGGACGAAAAAACATCCAGAACTAACTCACTTAATCACAATAGAGAAGATGCTGACATTCCTGACAAAACCTATGCTAGAGTTAGGACTAGAAATAAGAATGAAAATCCTTTTAAACCAGTTTATAAGTTACAAGTTAAAAATAAAGAAATCATTGCACATTCTGATAACATTCAAAGAAAACGTAAAAATTATAAAACTAAAAGAAAACCTGCAACACTATATGTTTCAGATAATGAAGACAATGACAATGATTCTTCTCCTATGGACATTACATAATATTCCTGCATATGAAATTACAGACTTAACTAATGCACCAGGTATAACAGCAATAAACATGCCACCTGCATTTACTATAGACAAATATCATACTTTGTTACATTACATTAATTTCACTCACTTAAAAGAGGAATTAATATTCGCAGAACAAAATTTGAACTCATTCAAAACTAGTACCACTTATGATACAGTACATAGGCAACTACAATTTGTAAACTCAAAGATAGATTCACTAATAAGTACACCTCAAACAAACAGACCAAAAAGAGGACTTATTAACGGTATAGGTTCCGCTATTAAATGGATCACTGGCAATCTCGATGCTTCTGATAAAGATCATTATGATCAAATTATTTCAAAATTAGAGAAAAACTCGTATCACCTCGAACATAACGTAGAACAGGAAATCTTATACAATAAAAAATTAATCGAGGCCTTTCGAAATGATATTTTAATATTAAATAAGAATAATGAACGAACTTCAAAGCTAGCAAATTCATTAGATATGACAACTATAACAACCCATTTAAATGAACTCTACTCTATAATTAATTACATAACCTTAAGAACTTTAGATATAGAAAATTCCCTTGAATTTTGTGAATTAGGCATATTACACTCTAGTATGTTAACTCATAATGATATTTCATATTTATTAAAACGAAACATATCCTTAATATCAACAGATTTAGAAACATTATGGCAAATCAGCAAAACTAGATGTTTCATCAAAAATAATATAATTCATTACTTCATATCAATTCCATTAAAACAAAAAATGTACAGTACCATGTATCTCCTTCCAATTCCTGTTTCACACAATAATACTCTTGTAACAACACTAACTCCTTATAAACTTGTTTTATTAGATAAGAATCGAACCCTCACGGGAAATTGTACCTTTATTAACACATATTATTATTGTATAAATGTCAAAGAAATCGACAACCATTGTATCCAGAATTTACTTAAAAATAACTTTAAACATTGTATTACATCTAGTATTAATGTAAAGTCTTTTATTAAATACATTGATGACATAGATTATTACCTTAGTTTTAACATTAGCTATGTAACATTAGAAGATAAAGCTTTGTATCCTATTTTCCTACCTTTAACTGCCTTGATCAAACTTAAGCATAATGAAACACTACTGCAATGTCCTAGACCTAGTACTATAATGATTGATTCAAAAATAATTAAGTTAGAAAATACTATAAGTAATACCCTACCTTTAAATATGTCATTTGATGTACTCGAATTACCACCTAATCCATCTATTGTATTAGAAGATTTAGATTATATATCTTTCATAGAAAATGATTATTATTTGTATATTCTTAACATTATTGTATTGTATCTTTTTGTATATCATATCTGTATCCTTGTCTTAAAATATTGTACATGTACCTCAAGGTCTGGACCACCAAGTCACCAGACAGAAGAAATTCAATTACCACCAATATTTAATCCTTGGACTTTACCTAATAAATAATGCTCTCCGGAGTTTCGCATCTTGAGAAGGGAGGAGTTAAGGTGCATAATCCTACATTCCTGAGTCAGCACTCTCCCCTTCCCTCACTATTGTATATAAGCCTTGCTGTAAGACATAGATGATAGTCAGATAGTCCGATATAGTTAGTCGTAGTCATTATCCTAGTTTATAGTGTAGCTTGTGTAAATTGTTTGTTTTGTTTGTTTACCAATAAAGTTTTTTTAAGTTCTTTGTGCGGCAACGTTCTTTATCTGTCGACGAATTAAATTCCGGTACGAATTTTCTAAAAAATACATTTCTTCGAATTCATCCATTTTAAAAACACGTCTTCACTTTTTCAAGCCGCACAATCAACTACAGAAGACCGGCTACGTCCCATGACGGCAGCAGTGTGAGCACATGCACGTCCGAGTAAATCGGTCCGACATCGGCCGACAATATCGCTTTTGGTGTACGCGTACCGTAACTCTCAGTCTAGTGCCAGCTCCTGATCTCTAGCCCTAAAGAAGACCTGAAATGTGGGTCGAAACGTCGGCTTCCAAATAAACAGTAATCCCTTTATAAGAGAATTTTTTGAACACCACTCGGACCATTTTCTTCTTCACACATACGTATAAGGTCAACTAATATTTTTGTTATAGCTTTGAGTTAAGACAGCTGCAAAGCTTGCATTGGTTCGCTCTAAAATATTATAAATAGATACAATATTGATTTATGAATATTTGTCGTAAGCGTTACATTTTTATTGATTTATAATATTATCTCTATACCTCTGAATTTCTAAAAATTAGCGTCTTGCTCAAATTATTTTTAATTGGAAGTGATTTATCACCCACTTGGAGTATGTGATAGTTGACTGTAGAATTAATTAATTAATCCTGTCACAGGCCTGTTCATTACAATTACACACGTATAAAGTTAAAACATAAATAAAACTAACCACAAACTACTAAGCCCAAGATCGCGGGTTCGTAGCTCGGCAGGTGGCCCTAGGATTTTTTAAAGGGAGTAAAAAAATCCTTAGTTACGCCGTCCTTCGGAAGGGACGTTAAACGGGGGGTCCCAAGCCTGTACGATGTCAGGTACTCGTTAAAAATCCCTATCCTAATTAAACCTGGATAGGCAAAAATTAGAGCTCCCAATGTAGCATCGTCCAATTAGCCATAGCAGCATAAAGTGACGTTAAATGAACAAACAACAACAAAACTAACCACTAACATAAGTTAAGGTAAGATTACAGTGTTGCCAATACCTATTCATGAACACACTTACTCTTTGATCTGGAATTACCCTCGTCTACATTAATTATACCCTTTGGTTTATTTAACTGTATAAGCTTCATAATTTTCCAATCTTTTCATTTGATATACTCTACTTGAACGGCATTAAGCTCGCTTTTAAAAAGCTTTGCAATGACGGAGTGTGGTTGTTGCTGAGCAGGTGATAGAGCTCGCGAATACACTGCACATAAACAGAAACGAGAATAGAGATTGGCAACGAATGCAGGGGGAAAGTTCACTGGGAACACGAGAACAAATAAATAAAAGTAAATTTACTCCAAAAATAACCTTACGTTGGAATGTACCGGTTGGGCAGGTTCCTTGGTTCCTTGTGTAATCGCTTCAAACTAAGTTCAATGTCGGTCGTTGCACCCTACCTTATTGACGGACTAGGCGGTACCTGCGTCAGGTTTATTTTTTATTTTCAATTGTTGATCAAGTGAATCCGAAAAAAAAGTAACATTATTTTAAAAATGTTACTGACTACTTCACTTTCGCTACCCCTACATGCCAGATGAGCATACATCTTGTAACTTTTTCAATGCGGTAGTACAGATGGGGTTTTTCAAGTCCCTCGGGATTACTTTTTTTTACATTTCAGTTTTTTTTATTCTAATTTTTATTATTGGTGCATTTCAAATTTATTGGTTTAAAAACTGCAACATTTTGTATTTTACAATATGATAACATTGTATACATGACTTTTTTATGTCAAAAATATTTTTTTCGTTTTCAGAATAAACAAAAAAAAATTAACTATTTATAAAAATTCTTCCTGATTTTCTTTAGTCATTGGGTTTATATTTCTTTTGCTGTAAAAACAAAGTGGTTGAATATACTCGATGAAGTAAAGAATAAAATTGCAATAAAATGGCACATCTTCTTGAATTCCTTAATGGTTCCGACTCAGGACTTTTTTTTTTTGATTATCCATTTGAAAAATATGATTGATCTGAGCATGGTAAATTTTGTCTACTTAGGAAAGATAATTTTTTTTTTTAATATCACTCCTACTTTTGAAATCATAAGAGAAAAACACAATAAGAGTGAAAACTTCGCTTTTGATGTCACGAGGCTTCAACATCTGAAAAAAAATATCATGGCTAACCGGAGATATTTTTTTTTTACGTGGAACTTCGAGTTTAGTCACAAGTTTTAACTTTTCATTTGTCTACCTTTTAATATTTCCCAAAAGTGCAAGTTATAATGAGTTTAAGTATTGAAAAGAGAATGTAATTAAGGGAAATGTGTGTAGAAATGAACATTTCAACAAATAAAATATCATCTATATTTCAAAATGTTAGTTGAAACTTTTATTTCTTGATAAAAAGCTTACCGAAATCTTCTCATTACCCATACTTACATTTTCTTTTCTGTGCTAAAGTTCACAATAACTTGTATTATTGGAAAGTATTAAAATGAAAGGAACAAACAGTTTAAACTTGTTGTAACTCGACTCGAAGCGATAACCTGCGAATCGATTCCAAAGACATATATTTTTCTTTCATGCTTAAAAGACCCAAAACTCATTATGTTAAAAACGACACCAACGGTCGTTTGACACCAACGGTCAGTGGGGTAACCCTGTGACATAAGATCTTATGTAACCATAATAAATATCAAGAAGGGTACAAAACCTAACACCTTTGTATATAATAAGTGTTTGTTTTTATCGAATAATCTATTTAATCTACAAACTGTATTGGGAATTAAGAAATCAACAATTGTTGAAGAAATAAGAAAAATTTTTATTGTATACTTGGAAAATATGGATCCGAGTTTACAATTAATTGTTTGCAATATTTATTATTGAAATAAAATTAATAAATGCGGCGTTCAGGATCAAAATTGGATAACTCCAAAATATAAAAAAAAAATCTTATTTTGTATTTTTCCTAGGGTTAATCAAGCAATATTAGGTTTCCGAAAACTTATAGTATGAAAAATAAGGCGGCCATGTGTGTGTTTGACTCGTAGGCAAGATTCCTTGAATAAACTTGCGAAAATGTAGAAAAGTCAAGTTTTGAAATTACGGAGTTATCCGCTTTTGTTCCTGAACGCCTCAAATATTGTCACATATAACACACATTTTCTTTCGCTTTTCCCTTTCATAGTAACTCTACGAGGGAGTCTTATATTTCTAATACTTATGTTTCATGCTGCAATAGAAATAACCAATTTCGTTCCAATTTCTTCGTACGGAAGATCAGCTTTTCTTCAACGTCCCTTTTCAGTTAATTTACGTTCCCAGGCCTCCCTAATATAAAACCAATTTTTTTGGCTAACCTCTCGTAACAGGGGTGACATAGTGTAACTTTATTTTTATTCTTCACTTTTACGCTACCCATACCATGGGGAGTATTTGATAGGGGTGAAAAAGTGAAATTTGAAGGATATTCACCTTGGTAATGATGCCAAGATGTAGGCTAGAAATTCCTCAAAAGTTTGCAGGAGTAACAAAAGATTTACCTGAGGGAACTTCGTTTAAAAAGCAGTCTCAAGTTTGATCTGCTATTCAGAAAGTAAGAACACCAAATGAAGGGGTAAATATTTAAAAATGAGCTCAGCGGTAGAGCGCTTAGTCGCAATTCCGAATGTCCTGGTTCGCTGGCTGGATTTGAATCCAGGACACTCGGCATTACTTTTATTTAATCTATATTGGCAGACTTTTATTTAATCTATTAGCGGCCGGAGATGAATCCTATGGGCTCTAGGACCCTCCTGGGGCACACCCAGCGTATATAAAGTGGGTACCCAAAATAAGGGGAAAATCTGGCGGTTGAGCGTGATCCAGGATAAATCATCTCACTGCAAAACTGTCGTCCAAGAAACAGTACAGTCTCTACCACGTATTCAACCATAAACCCTTCACGGGGTGTAGTGGTTGAATACGTGATGATTTTGCTATGCTGTCCTTAGCTGGCCCATTTAATTATCTCACAGAAAATAAAGATTCATTAATGTAATACTTTTTTAGTTACTTGTTTAATTTTTAAATATTTTTCTGTGTTATATATGAAAATTATTGAATAGAAGGGTGATATAACAGATAAAGTGAACCTTCATTAGGTTTCACAGGGTCTTTAAATGTTGAAGGTAGAAAGTGCCGAAGTACTCCTCAAGGTCTCTCCACATATGTAATATTGACATATATTAAAATGACATTTTGTAAATAGACATAAGTTTAAACTATTAAATTGATGTGTATCCATGATCAGCATCCCATGAAAGATTAATTAAAATAAAGTCTATATTTTATCTGATATGAAAGACATTAATTAATTACACAACTCTCTGTCAATAGACACGTATACCTTTGCGAAATAAATGGTTAAATATCATTAAATGATAAATATAAATTCTTATTATTAATATTAATTGCTATAATGAAATTTAATATGCCCTCTATCTCAATTGTGGCGATCTCAGAGTTTCACTCCACATTTGTCAAATTAAAAAGTATTACTTTTATTTTTAAGAGAAAAGATGTGGCCTGGCCGGGATTCGAACCCGGGTCTTCCGCCTCTCCATTATAGCAATTAATATTAAGAATAAGAATGTATATTTATCATTTAATGATATTTATCCATTTATTTCGCAAAGTTATACGTGTCGATTGACAGAGAATTGTGTAATTAATAAATGTCTTTTATATGAGATAAAATATAGACTTAATTTTAATTAATATTTCATGGGATGCTGATCATGGATACATAATAGTTTAATAGTTTAATTATTACTTTAATAGTTTAAACTTATGTCTATTTACAAAATGCCATTTTAACATACCGATATGAATATGTGGAAAGCCCTTGAGGAGATACCTCGGAACTTTCTACCTTCAACAATTAAAGACCCTGTGAAACCTAAAGATGGTTCACTGTATCTGTTTCATCACCCTTCTGGGAGGGGGGTATTTCAATAATTTTCATATATAATACAGAATTACAAACAGTTTTGCGAGATTTTCTTACAGAAAGAATTACAGAAGTCATTGCTACTAAGGATCAGAATTAATTAAAAATAGCAGCGATTTTACTTAACGTTAGCAATCTTTAGTTTTTATTCAAGCAAAGAAAGAGATAGGTAATGTTAAAAAAAAGAACATTAAAATATAAATACAATTTTATTTGAACACATTGATAAAATAATAACTAAAATGACTGGTTCAAGAATTATATATTATTTTTTTAAGAGTTTTTAGTTATCAATATTTTGTATTTATTTTTTAAGTAACTAGTTATCAATAGGGAATAACAATTTTGTAAAATAGTGAACAAACTATGATTGCAACTAGTTTAAATTACAAATAAATAAATCATGTTAAATAACTAATTAAAAAGATACAATTTTTAAAATAAAAATAAATGCTCAGGAATTATGGGTTATTATAATAACTCAATACATAATGTTTATGTCGAAAGAAAAAACTGACTAGTAATTTTAAGATACTAATATCGATCCAGAATTACTTGACAGGTATTTCCATGTTTAAAAAAATACTATATACAAACAGTAAAGAGTATTATTACAAATGACTGTTGATTTCTTCTGGTTCAGATCGTGTTGATAAATGTAAAAACACATTTTAAGCTTAGGGAGAGTAGTTCAGTCAGTTCCGTACTCAATCGACCAATTCATTTCGTCAGTTTTAAAATTAATTTTGTAATGATGTGCTAAAGGATAATATAGCAAAGGGGTGACACAGATTAATAATTTGGAACCATTTGTTGAAATTGTGATTGATGACGTTGAAGACTTAAATTCATTCAAGATAAGCCTTCGAATAATAAGGGATGTCAGTACAATGAGATATTATTTTTTTTTAAAACATATTGGAGGAAAAATTTTATAATCTTTTTGATTAATTCGTGATTAAGACTTGTTAATAAATTCACACATGAATGAATAATGCAAAAATTGATATAAGTTGTTTATTCCAAGTAATTAAAGATCCACATTGGGTCCCTTGCTATATTTTATAACATTTAAAATAATAAGATAAGAACAGAAGATTCTGAAGAGTAAAGATAAGAGACTTAAATTAAAAACATTTGTATGGAAACAATACACCATTATGGATGAAGAAAGGGCAGCCAGGTCTGAAAGAATGAAGTTTTGGGAACAGAAGAGGAGGGCACAAAAGCATCACAGCTAATATTGTAAGGACTGTATTGTACATGGATTGATTTAAATGCTATAACGTGGGCGTAAACTAAAAAAAATAAGATATTGCTAGGAAGCCATTTTTACTGGCTCATTTTTTTCTATAAGCTTATCGCAATATATGCTCTGGATAGAAGACAGTAAATAAATTGATTTCCAGAAATCATAATCTCTATTTCCATACGAAAAAATCTAATACTGCAAAGGTAAGGATAATGCTCAAATCATTACCAAGCTTAATCCTATCTGTAACTTAAAGGGGCCTATACACGGTCAATATTACTGACAGCATTGTCAGATGCTGTCAGTAATACTGATCGTGTAATGGCAATACTGATGTACTCAAGTGGGATATTGAGGAGTGATGGTTCACTCTATCATTCCTCAGTCAAACCCGGCGTAGGGGAGGGAATACTGACAGTACTACTGATCGCGTAGGCCCGCTTCTTTCATTGCTCAGTATTTTGTACCTGTTGAGTGCGCCGCATCGACTGCTTTACGATGCAACAATGAAAACATCTTTTTAAAAAGTTTTAAATCATTTATGTAATATTTTTCTTAAAACTTCATTTTTTTCTTATAACACCAGGGTTGAACTTAATTTCATATGTAAAATTGTGTATTGTGTATGTATGGAAAAATATATATTTTTTACTTCAATTTTATTTTTATTTACCTAAATATAGTTTTTCAGTGTCTAAATGAGTGTTTCACAGGTTTCTATCACAATCCGGCTAATGGAGAAATTAACGTTGAAAACATTAACTCCTCAAAATTTCGGTCTGTTGCTAAATAGCGTAGGGCAACTGTCAACCTCTGTTTTGGGCATATATTTTCCCTTATATTTGTATCTTGTCTTTTAATATGAGGAGAAACCATATTGAATAAATTCTTGAATAAGTTTTCATTCATACGAAAATAATTATAATAATCTGATTGTTCCTTTACTGAAATCTCGTTGATTAAGTTTAAATTGGTGAACTTATCCCTGTCCAATTGTCAATCCTTTACCCAAGCGTCTTTTCTTCATTTGTTGGCCGATGCCATGGCGATCAAAATTACTAAAGACGCTCTATCCGTTAAAAAGATAGGTATAAACCTGCGTGAGAAAAAGATAACTGTTCTTATCCCAGGTTAACTGTGAACTGAGTTAAATACTGACAGTAATATTGACCATGTATGCTGTAGAAACTTCACTAATACTGACAGTAATATTGATCGTGTATTGTGTAAAAATAAAAATATAGGGTGACTCCCCAGTATTTTCGTCATTCCAGTACTGTCAGTAATATTGAACGTGTATAGGCCCCTTAAGACTTGGCTTGCCTTTGGTGCGAATCGTTTTCGAGGTGACAACCAAGGTTTTCATTAAGATTCTCTCTCACAATGAGATTAAATAATTATTACAACTTTTGATAATGTTTCCTCAAGTTTCACTGAACAGACTTTAGTGATCCTAGACAATCCTGCAGAGGTGAATGAGCACGGTGGGTAGCACGACCGCATGGGACACGGGTTGCAACGGAAGCGCAAAGCTGTGGTTGCGGATCCAATCTGCGAAGTAGGAGATGTCTGTGTAGACTCCAGGACTGTTGGGCCTCGCACAGCCGTCGCCCCAAGACACCACGCCATATTGGGTATCGTTGCAGACCAAGGGTCCTCCTGAGTCACCCTGAATGAAACCAATATTACCGGTCAATATAATGAAAATACTTGAAAATTATAACAATTAAAAAAAATATTAATAGTAATAATATTTGTAATGTTTTGAAGTACTTATGTGAATCAGTACTAGTAATTAAAATTGTTGAGGCGTGATTAGCCTGAATAGAAAAAAAACAAAAATGAAATGAAATAATAAAATATTTTTAATTTTGAATATGTTCGATAAATTTAATAAATTAGATCAAATACTGAAACATTTGGGTTTTTACATGTGGGTTTATTACATTGAAACTTAAATAAAAAATTATACATTGAGAAAATTATATATATACAAAATTAAGGTAAAAATTCTAACAGGAACCAGAACAAAAGAATGAACAAGGAACTATGGTTTTTAACTAATATTAGGAATAACTGTTCAATAGACAACTTTACGAGAAATGAAGTCTCTTAATAGCGGAATATCAAACTCGGGCGACGGGGCCACTCGGCGAGGGACGGCAGCCTCCTTACTGGATGAGATCCGAGACAATTTATGCAAAGTTTTTCTTTGCAAATGAACCCAAGCCGTTCCCGGCCGAGTAAACTTTTGAACTCGCGGCAGTGGTATATATTGTGGCATTCGTGACAATAGGGACACTGCAGAGCTGCAGCGAATGAGCGAGCGACTCGGTTTATTGGTTGCATAGGAGATGATTCTGGTTTCCTAGGGGGAAACTTCCGGCTAGTATTAGGCGATGGTAATTCGGACACGGCGGCGGTAGCAACTCTAAGTCGAGTAATATACTTTAGCAAGTCGGCGAGAGTTGGGAAGTCTTCAGGATGTTGTAATTTGAACTCTCTCTGGGTGACCGGATCCAGGCTTCTTAATGCCAAAATGTACACGAAATAATCCCCCAAGTCCGGAATATTTATTGTTCTTAATTGCTGACCTAATTCGGAGAATGTTTTTAAAAAGGATTCCAAAGCCTGCGGTAATGAATGAGCGAAGGGCTGGAAACTTAGCATGCCCTCTACTATGCGTGATGCGAGCGCCGACAAGTTATCATATCGCGCGGTTAAGGCGGCCCATGCAATGGAATAATTCACGTCTAAATTTTCCAAGTGGCTTATTACCGATAGAGCTCCTCCTGAAAGGCAACTCTTAACTTCATTCCGTCATTTATATTCTTGTTGTTATGTATGAGCGGGACGTATGTCGTTTTAAATGTTTGGAACTGAGTAATATCCCCGTTGAACATGGGCAAATTTAGAGGGGGGAGGCGAATTTCTGGGGTACTAGGCGCGGCGAACACAGCATCCGGTTGATTTGATATTAGCGCTTCTAAATCAATGATTTCGGCCTGCGCCTGAATGAATTGTTCTTTAAGATCGGCGGGGACAGTTCGGTCATTGAGAATGCATTCGGTGATTAAAGCATTATGAGATGTTCTCATTTCGGCGATTAAGTGATTTAATTTATTGATTTGAATTTTGGCTCGTGAAATTTCCTTCTTAGTCACTGCCGCCTTACAATTTTCGGCGAAAATTCGAAATTCACTTAATAATCCTATTAATATCGCTTGGTGAGCGTTTTAATTTTAGATTGACAACGACTATACATTCTGAACTATTAACAATTTTTAAGTCGGCTGAAAACAGAAATCACAACTTAATTATATCAGATGAGGACAAAGCAGAAGAATTTGCCAAACACCTTTCAAATACATTTATTCCACATCCTGAAACCAACCCTACGCACATTTCCAATATTATTGAATTCCTCTCTTCACCCATTCCACTATCCTTACCTCCTAATGCTGTAAACCCCTCTGAGGTCAAATTCCTCTTACAAAAATTAAAAGTCCGTAAATCTCCTGGACATGACCTTCTAACCACCCAGATCCTTCAACATCTTCCTCAAAAAGCGATTATTTTCCTTACCTATCTATACAACTGTATCCTTCTCACAACTCACTTCCCTTTGTTGTGGAAACACTCCATCATAACTCTATTCCCTAAACCTGGTAAACCACCAAATGACACTTCATCATACCGACCCATCAGCCTGCTTCCTATTCTTTCCAAAATTTTTGAAAAGATCCTCCTGAAACGAATCCTACCCATAATCGAATCCAATATTCCTTTACATCAGTTTGGATTCCGTCCCAGGCACTCGACGGTCCAGCAGGGTCTCCGAGTTGTCGATCACATATCCTCTGCTCTTGAAAGCAAACAGTACTGCACAGGCGCATTTCTGGACGTAGCACAAGCTTTCGACCGGGTATGGCATGCCGGTTTGCTGTTCAAGCTCAAAACCCAGTTACCTCAATCCTTATTCCTAGTCCTTCGATCCTACCTCTCTGATCGCTACTTCCAAGTGCGCTGTGGTAACGAATACTCCAATCTTTACCCAATTCCAGCTGGAATCCCCCAGGGCAGCGTCCTGGGTCCTATCCTATACATATTGCACACCGCTGATATCCCAACTACTCCTGAAACCTTCCTTGCAACGTTCGCAGACGACACAGCTCATCATCTCATCCAGATCCTGAAATGGCTTCCTCGAACCTCAAAAGGAAGCTTTCACTCATTGAAATTTGGTGTAACCAATGGCGGATCAAAGTCAACGAGGAAAATTGCAAACACGTGACTTTTACACTTCGCCGGGGAACATGTCCTTCTGTCCAATTCAACGAAACCATCCTGCCTATTTCCGACACAGTACGATACCTTGGCTTCTTCCTAGACAAAAGGCTTACATGGAATCCTCATACCAGACTCAAAAGACAAGAACTTAACAGACGTTTCAGCCAACTATACAGATTACTATGCAGGGCCTCCCATCTTTCAATAGACAATAAACTACTAATATACAAGACGATCATCAAACCTATCTGGACCTATGGACTGCAACTGTGGGGGACCGAAAAAAAATCGAATATCAGACGCATTCAATCCTTTCAATCCAAAGTCCTGAGAACTATTGTCAACGCTCCTTATTATGTCTCCAACAAAACCCTCCATAATGATCTCAAAATTCCTTTTGTCCTCGACCTCATCCCTACTAAATTCTCAAACTTTCACCAAAACCTTGTCTGTCATCCCAATCCTCTGGCTCAGTCATTATCCAGTTCCACCCATCCATATAATCCACCCCGCCGCCTAAATCGGCAATGGCCCCGAGACTTGTTATAATAATGCTATTTCGAGTACTGGCACTGGCCAGAATCTGTGTGAAGCGCCCTTAACCAGCTTCCATTGGAGTTTATTCCAGTGACGCGGCTGGAAAAGGGGGCAAGGGCCTTCTGAACTCCTGCTTTGCCCTCATTCCTGGGGAAGAAGCTTAGTTCGGGGACCCAGGCAAATTGTAAATAGGGTTTGAATGTGTAAATTATTTTATTTATTTTTATTATTTTTATCTAGACTTATTTTATTTTGTTTATACCACTTTTTTGTTTTGTTATGGAATGGTTGTAGCTTCATAGCACCATTACTTATTGCCCACAAGTGGCAGATTGTAATGTCTGAACAAAGTGTTTAAAAAAAAAAAAAAAAAAATTATCTCAGAACAATAATAGCAATTACTCGTGAACTTAAATTAACATGCATTCAACATTTGTAACCTAAATAGAATGAAAGAGATAGTACATTTTAATGTGAATCACATGGGTCGAAGTAACCTTGAAACAATATGGCCGAATATACCACGTAACACAATAAAACAATATGGCCGGTGACTCCAATGCTTCAGTATTTTTCGGCACCAAAATGTTGAGGCGTGATTAGCCTGAATAGAAAAAAAACAAAAATGAAATGAAATGAAATAATAAAATATTTTTAATTTTGAATATGTTCGATAAATTTAATAAATTAGATCAAATACTGAAACATTTGGGTTTTTACATGTGGGTTTATTACATTGAAACATAAATACAAAATTATACATTGAGAAAATTATATATGTATATACAAAATTAAGGTAACAATTCTAACAGGAACCAGAACAAAAGAATGAACAAGGAACTATGGTTTTTAACTAATATTAGGAATAACTGTTCAATAGACAACTTTACGAGAAATGAAGTCTCTTAATAGCGGAATATCAAACTCGGGCGACGGGGCCACTCGGCGAGGGACGGTAGCCTCCTTATTGGATGGCGATGCCAAATAGTCTTTAAAGAATTGTAACCGCGCTGCAAGGGCGCTTGTTAATCCAAGTAAAGGTCACTTACTTAGTTGATAATCGTCACCTGGTCTTCAAGTCTTCCAAATGCCTGACAATTTTCTTGGTTGATCAGTGTCGTCCTCTCTGGACCACGGAATAGCAGAGGGGGTTGCAGAGATCCAAGGTTGCTTCTCAGTCTGATGCCGTAAATTTTGCAAGCTGGTGATTCGTTCACGGTTGAGCAGCAAGTGGGCATAATCGGAGAACATATGGTGAATATGCAAATTTCTTTTTATTTAGATGGCTATAGCCGATCATGGCGGCAGTGACTAAATTATTGGATATACACTGTTTGACAGTTACACGACTGAACAAAAATAATTTAAAATGGATATTTCAACAGAAACTTGCTATTGATTATGGCTATTGAAACTATGGCTATTATAAATTTTTGATATATTAGGATCAGACACAAGGCACATAGTAATATGAAATTTAGCTATATTAAACATCACCAACAAAACGTGAGAGGGGATAACATCACACAGAAGTTTTTACACATAATAAATCATAAGGCTTGAACGGATGGTTGCCGTGGATATATAAATCAATTATCCAACAGTGACAATCTGATATAGTACATGAAATTGGTAATGTCAGAAGGTACATAAGGGTGAAACATCGAATTGCTGAAGATTAAGATATATCAGCATGTTGTGTCCTCTAACAACCCTCCACCGGTTTGCACTTGCGCAGATGACTTGCGCCATTGTTCAGTAGTTGTTGACATCAACGCTATGGGAGTGGTATTGCCTTTGTGCGGTGTACAATTACAAAGCTAAGTATAAGAGCTTTGTACTTATTATTATGGTATTCAATATATTTATTATATAATATAAAATGCGTGCTTATTTCAACATATACTCGTAACACAGTATCAGCACGATTGTAGAAATGTTTATCGGAACGAACCGAATATAAGAATTTTACAAGCGCGTACATATATTCATCTTTTGTATTGGTTTGATTTTTGTTACTTCTCCTGTTCAGCCTTTTTATTACCTTCGCAGCTGCTTTTATAACCTCCTCAGCTGTCCGTGTATTACCTTCCTGTGTCTTAGTAGTTTGTGGAGCGTGTTGGAGCAAGGTTGCATTGTCTAATTGATGAGTCTTTTTGGACTGTTGGTGTGAGATGTACTGAACTGTGTCATCTTTGCTGCGAGTAAATTGTTATGTTTGTCCTGATATGCTGTTTGGCTGGTTGGTTTTTATCCAGTTTTTTAGAGACTGAAGGCTTTTTTTTGGCATTTTTCCTCTTATATCTTACTTTGTTTATTTATTTTTTTACGACATTCAAAAATGTATACATATGAATGAAGATTAATATAAGGCTCACCTGACAAGAGTCTTTCCCTCCGTTTTTGAGCCCAGCACAGAAGACTCCAACGGACCTGTTTGTGACCCTGGAGCACTGATAGTAGTCGGTAACAGGGATGGCGATGGCCCTTAGGGTGTATGAGATCTCAGTCCTTGTCGACAAAGGGTCGGGCTGAAAAAGATAAACCAGTCTCAACGTAATATCTTACTCCTTATTGTACAACCATGATTTAGGACATAAATAACGTAATGATTAACTATTGCTAGACTTCACAGTTAAAGTGAAGTAAATAAATTCCGAAGCATTAGAAATTTTTGATGAGTGCAGGTATTTTTCTGAAGAAGTGTTAGTCTCACCAAAAAAGACGAACAGGAAAAAAAATAGCAGTGGATTTAGAGTACAGTAAGGCATAGGGCAGAAACAAATATACCCGACATCGGAAATAATCCAAACCAATTAAATTTAGAAAATATTTTAATCCCACTATTTTAGACAAAATATTTATTCTGTTTCTCTCTCCTGTTTATGTTTAATTTATTAAAGTTTTCGATCGAAGTGGGCCCGGCCCAACAGATATGAATTGCCATGAAGTTCGTATTAGTAAATAAAGCTGCTTTCGATTATTTGGAATGTTATTTTAGGTTAGTACCAAGCACAAAATGCACAGAAAAATAGTTTTATCACTTGTTAGGATTGTGTACACAGTATTGAGGTAATTAAGTATGTCATATTTTTAGTACTCTATTTACATAAACTTAACTTAACAACAGTAACAAAAAAAATGTGGTTTCAGCATTACGGTAGATGCAATGAATCAATTTTATATATTGAGGGATTCCTTCTGTTAATTACCGTATTCTTTCATAGTCTCCAATCTGATACAGTTAACATATCAAATTAAAAAAAAATCAAAGGTATTTTATGGGAATTTTTTAATAAGATTTTTACCAAACAAACATTATTCATTGGGAATAAAAAATAGAGGGAAATGTTAGAGGAGTTCATATCAAAAGCTAGTGTATCCAATTTTGTTAAATTATTACAACAAATAAAAAGAGGAATATTATGGGTTGGTCACATTGAGATAATGTAAATTTTTATTGAAAATATTGATTTACTCATTGTCATAAAAAAATAAATAAGGCATGAGAGAAACATGGAGTGCAGTGTAGGCCCCCTCCAAGTGGTGCACTCTGGGTAATGCAAAATGGCTTAAGATGGGTGGACAAGGCTCAAAACTGTGGAGAAGATAACTTGTCTAAGGGAAGGAGATCCAAAAATCAAAACTCTGGTCCTCCAGGTTGGGGATTGATTCATCGGACCAGCTCCTCAATCATCATTCGAAAAATTAAATTGATAAAAAAACCAAAAACCAAACAAACTGAACATTTTTTGGATATCGGACTTAAATCAGTAAAAAATGCTATACTTTTGAGCAATGGATTTATTAATTTTTATAGCTGTGCACTTACTTGTTTAATGGCACCCCATCCACTAACGGTGCACATAGTGCCTTCCTTCGGTCGTTTAGAACTTAATCCAATAGCTTTCACAGTTCTGTTGTTTACAGGTACTTTAGACTTGAGCTAAAAAATGAATAAGGATAACATATTAACGGCATATGAAACAAGATAAACTTTTTTTTCTGTGTGATCAACGTCCTTACCGGCAACAGCTAAGGCAGGCAGAAGGACGAGATAAGATAAAGAAAATGATTACTCTGATGATCTAATATTGGATCATTTTATATTGTGTATTATTACTCCAATAGCCTTACCCTAATGACTGCCACATCGTTGACGACGTACCTGGCATCTTCGTTGAAGCCAGGATGGACTATCGCTTTGTCGATCTTGTAGAGAATCCGCTGTTCCTTGAGGTTAGTGTATCCCATCGTGACGCTCATATATCTCAGCTCTTCCTGGTTTCTATAACATTAATAAACTATTAAACTATATCGGTGTGTTACATAAACAACTTAAATTGAAAAGCGATATGTTTTAAAATTATATTTATTAATGTTAAAAGTTACTATACTCTGTAATGTTATGAAATTTAGGGAATATCGGTTAAAAGGAAGTAAAAAAGTAAATTGGCCGCATTCGAAATGAAATATCTAAGAAGAGTAGATTGCCGAAAGAGAAGAGATCACACCCGTAATAAACGGATTAGTGAAGAAGTAAGGTACCACCATTGTTAGAAACCCTGGAAAGGAAAATACTTCAATATTTCAGTCATGAAAAGGGAGCCTCCAACATACTTAGTTGAAAGAGATAACCAGGCTGGTAATAAAAAGAGGCAAACAGTGTGAATGAAAACGCCAGCGAAGGACCAGGACAGCTGGTGTAAAAGGGTTGACGAGGCCTCTCCACGCTGAAAGGCACCAAGGTGGAAGAGAAAGCAGAAGATTAAAATGAAAAATAGTGGTCACTGAACCTCTTTCATGTATGAACGATGATATCACTGGTTTATACAGGAATTTCTTCCGAAGTTTCGATTAAGAGCCCTGCCGTTATTTGTTTGCCATACTTAGTAATATCTGGTAAGATAAGTGTCCGAGGGCACTTGAGGGTCACGAAAGATATCGTTGATGCAAGGAAGGTATCTTGCTATCTGTGTTGATACAGCTCCCCAGGAACCCCAATACCCTATAAGGATCTTTGAGGACTAGTAATCAGGATCCGCTTCGCCCCTAATCTCGAATGGATTACGATGATGGATTTGTTGACAATTCACCATCATTTCCACTCATCCAGTGAGTGGAAATCCCTCAACACCTACTTCTATCTCATCCCTATCCTTCTAGAAACCTTTCCTACAAAAAGTCGTACTTGATGGTATCTTTAGACTTCAGAGTCTTCATACATTTCCAGTGACATCTATCTAACCAAACACACTATTTCTTAAAGAGGTTCTATAATTTCTTAAAGGTTCGTGTGAGATGTATTGAGGCTTTGCATAACTTAGGATATGCATCCCTCTATATCATGTTTTTTTTTTTTTTATATTCGGTACGACTCTCTAAATGGTGATTCTTACCACCGGGTCTCAGGTCCAAAATACACGCTTTATTCTCACAGCGATTCGCCTTATCTTATGAGAGACATGTTGAGGAGTTCTGATTATCCAGTCTTTTTCCAACCACTTAAAAAAGGATCGGTAGGTTTCGGTATTTATTTAAGTAGTGAAACTCCGTATGTGGACAAGCGAATTTTAAGATTGGTCTATGAATTGATTTATCCAAACTTAAGTCGGAGAGATCATTTAGATTTTATATAACGTTTGTTACAATTAGGATGCCTGCTGCCCCTTATTCACTACGAAAATAACACGATACCGCATCCCTCACACAGTAAACTCTCTCTCTGAAGAAAAATCAAATTAACCACTTACTCCCCGGTGCTGTAGAATTACTAACATAAGCTGAACGTTACCGTTTTATGCAGTGCCCTGCAGTGAGAATATGATGTTGATCTATGATGCTTCCACCGCATATGTGCTGCCCATACATCCGGATTGAAACCTGTAAAAAAATGAATCTATAATTAACTAGTAAGTAAACGCTTAGAACTTCGCAGGTATTTCCAGATAATAATCGAGTATTGTAAGAAAAAAAAAGGCATAGAATAAAATAGGCATTAAATCAAATTGTGCATTTGTTGGGTACAAAAATGTTTTTCTCTCTCTCGCACGCGCAAATTTAGATTTAAATTTTCAAACGAAGGTATGGACAAAACAATTCCGGATCGATATTATTTCATTGCCGAACCATAATTTATTGGTGAGAACGTCCCCACCGATCAGTCTGGGAATTCAAAATGATTGTCGGCAATATGTATATATGAAATATTTTCTGTATTCATAGATAAATGTACTTTTCGTTTTTGAATATTTTTAATTTAATAAAAATGTCATCTCTTTAAGTTTTTATTCTTCGTGTCATCTGACCACAATATTGATTGAATCTCGTTTAAGTATTAATAAGATAAGTACAATTTTATAGCTGGAATACAATCCAGTAAACTATGGAGTCTACTTGCAATTTTTTTTTTTTTAGATCTGGTTATTTTCGGTGTAAACAATCAGTAAGAACAAAACAACAAAAACAAATAAAAGATTGATAATTTTACTCTAACCCTACTCTTCCCTGATCATCTACCATCTATAGTATGCCCATCAGTATTTCTTTCTGAACAACAAAGTTTCAAAGCTTTCGTTTTCCCAGAAAAAATATTTAACAAGACTAATTTAAATGGACTTTGCCCTCCAGTATATTGTATAAAACATTTATTTCTTCTGAGGTATCAGAAAAAAAAAACATGTACTTAAGATAATATCACACAATTTTTTTCTCTTTATATAATCTGTATCCACACCTCTCAAATACAAAAAAATTGGCAATAAGGAGATTAACAGGCTAACATTAAAATAAAACATAATGACATGAGAGGAATGAAGAGGAACAGTACCCAGCGGTAACTCTTCCGTGGCTTGATTTAATTTCCTATGATAATTGATAGATAGTTTTGCATGTAATAATATGCTTAATGTAATGATATGCTTTCGTTAGTTTATTAGATAAATTAAGAATTAAAGAAGACATGATTTCGCGGAGAAAAACGTGCTATGAAGAATATTCGTGGCAGCGAGAGAGTCGGCATGGACTGATATGAAATTCATTTCTTTTTGTCGCGTGATGAAAGGGAGTTTGCAGATTTAGTGCTTCTTGGTCCTCAGATTCGGCGGTGCTCAATATAAAACTCTAGTTAACTTATTTTTCTTATATAATATTTTATTGCAATAACTTAAAAAAATAAAAGATAAGCTATCGTTGAAATCCTAAAAATGATAAATAATTTAAGTGACTGGCATTCTAGGAGTTTGAAAAAAAGAATACCTGAAACATTTTTCAAAGTATAAAAAACCTAGCTTTCCACTGTTATGAAAACTGGGAATAATACGAGTAAATATGTGTCTGTTGTCAGAAATCCGTATAGCGTTCTAATATTATTTCTATCATTATGATCCATTACAATTATAAGTACTGGCAATATATATTTTTGTCGACGTATTTTTTTTTTATGTGGCTGTCAATCAAAGAATCATGTGGCAAGCAGTCATGTGGCAAGCGATCACAGAATAGTTCTTCAGCTATGGCATTTAAATAAAATAAATTATTATTTCATAATTTTATTTTCAAATTTTCTTATATACTCGAAAAAGAATAAATAAATAAATCTTCAAATAAACATCTTCATAAACAAGGAAGCAATTTCGTATCTTTGAAACATCGTTGTAATACTAGAAAGAACTTTTCTAATTGATTTAAAACTGAACTATGGTCTGTTGAATCGACTTAAAAATTTAATGAATCTAATACATTCATTATGTATTCCATTATCCGAATTATCAAATATTATCCGCAAATGGATAATAAAACTTCATTAATAATAAATCTGCATGTACTACAAATTCATATTAATGTACGTCAATTATACAAAATTAATTTCTATGAGTGATCGCCCCTTTGGAGGGTTTTGCTCAATCTTATAAAGGTGGGGAAAAAATATTCCTCCTGATTAATCAGATTAATGATGAATTCCTAATTCATTCTTTAATATTAATATTTTTGATATTTTTGAATTTTAATAATTATTTCAATAATACAGGCAGCAGTTTGGTAGGTTCAGGGTTCAAATCCGGTTGTGGCAGATAAAGTATTTACCTAGTGGGATACACCGACCCTCCTTGGGCTCACCCAGTCCCTATAAAGAGGTTACCCTAATTGGGAAGAAAACCTAGTGGTTGAGAGTGAACTCGGACGAATTACCTCCCCACCCTTCTAGAAAAGATGGGTTGTTGTGGTAGAGTATGTTTTTTAACTACAATAATTTAACGAAAAAATATATTCTCGTTATCTCAGTTTATTTAGAATTGTTTTGAATTATAATCTTCCGTACAATATATTCGTAATCTGTATTACTACAATAACCTGTGCTCGGAAGATATCCTTCAACCGTATTTGCTGAGATAAGGACAATTCCCGACTATTTTATTGTCGACTAAGAACACTGGGCTACATCAAATTTACCTTTTACATGAAAATGTTCTATACTGATAGTATTTCACTCGCTGAAGATATATATACAATTAGCGTTAAAATTCATAGTTAGCTCTCATTGTTCTTTCTTACCATATTTAATATAATAGCGGGTGGCGCGATAGATTTACTAGTTAGATACTAGATTTAGTATCACATTAATGATGATAATTCCAAATATTTAGGAATTACCCGCAGAAATTTTATTATTTCTTATTTGTTTGTTGCCTCTAACGCTAACTGTGTTTTGTTTACCAGTTACAACGTGAAATTGTCATAGTTTTTTTTGACATTTTTAGTGAAAAATTTAGTTTTCATTATGTCGCGTAAATGTGTTATTAGTGCAGAAAACTTTTGCTGCAATGAGGCCAGGTGACCCATATAACTAAATATGCTCAATAACTCAATGTTTAGAAACTGCTAACTTCCATTATTTTGTAATTAAAATTAAAAACCTAGACAAATCGTGGGTACCACATTTTAGTTGCACAACTTGCTGCACAAATTTGATTAAGTGGCTAAACTAAAAAACACGTTCATTGCCTTTTGGTGTTCCAATGATGAGGAGGGAACCTACCAATCATGCGAATGATTGTTACTTTTGCTTGACTCCACCCATCCAGCACGGTATATCAAGAAAAAAGAAACGAAGCGTGGTATACCCTGACGTATCCTCTGTATTGCGACCTGTACCACACGGAACCGATTTACCTGTTCCTCGACCTCCCGAAGAGTACTAGCAAGATTCTGAAGAAGAGATTAAGTTCTTGAAAGTTGACTACAATGAGCCTACATCCTAACAATCGTCACAGTTTTTGGGTGACAATAATGTTTGTGACGAACATCATATTGATTTTTTTCCTTCTAACTGCGGTGATGTGACGAACATGGTGAACGATTCCACCAAGACATCTCGACAATGGAAAAGAGATACCAGAGTCGATGGAATGCGTCAATGCTAGTGGACTACTGCTGGAATTTGAGAAGAGATACCCCTGAAAGCAATTACAATAGACAAACGAAAAAGAAGAGAAAACCGTTAAACAGGTTTAAACATTTTGTTAATATCTCAAAATTCCCAATTTTATATAAAAAGTAAAAAATAACAATAAATAAATATAGTTTTTTTTATAATAAATTGCTTTGTACTTTAACATGTTACTAAAAGTTATATTTTGTATATTAGATATATTTTCAAAATAAGAGCTAATTAAAAAAATATATTCGTGTTTTCGTATTCACTAACCTCAAAGCAGTATAATAGTTCAAACAGTTATGTGTAATACGTATAGTGATAATTATCGGTGAATTGATAGAAATCAAGACATTTGCCTAATTCACACAAAATCATCATTTACATACAGTTACATTTATGTTCATATTTTGATCAAAAATTCATCTCACAAGAAAAGAATAATTATTTTTAGCATGATAATACATTTTCATTATTAATACATAACTATTTTTTTTAAATAAGGAAGGAAGAAGAGAGACACGCTGAATCAACAGATTACAATTCATCTCGAAATCAATTTGTAAATTTTTTGTATAAATCACAGCAATGTTTTGTGGTAACAAAATGTTTTCCATTAAGTATGTGTTCCTCAAATTATTCTTATACTTTATCATTCTGTTAAAACAATTATTAAAAAAAATATTTTATGTTATAAAATTATTATATTGACACCTGATTGCAATATCAAGTTCAATCCATTCCTTGTTGAGTTTTCAAGAATAAAAAATATTAAGATTAATTGTTTTTTCTGTTTTGTTTATTTTGTACCACTACAGTAAAAGCCATTTATTGTTTAATATTTTCATGACGGCAATTAAAATACTATAATGTTTAAAGAGATTCTTATCTTATCTTCTAGATAAATTGGTTTACTAGTTCAGTTTATTTATTTTTAATAATCATATTATGGTTAGTATTTTTTGATCAGCCTATTTAAATTATAGAAACTGTAGTGTTTCCTAAGAACAGTTGGTCTAAACAACCATTGTGCAGGGAGGTTGGTTTGCCCTAGATCACGCTCAACCGCCAGATTTTCCCCCTTATTTTCGGTGTTATACTTTATAGAGGGTGGCTGAGCCCCAGAAGGGTCTTAGATTTCATAGGATCCATTTCCGAACGCTAACAGATTAAATAAAAGTGTGCCAGCGAGCGGGATTTGAACCCAAGACCATCTGCATGGCTACTTAGAGCGCTAACACACAGCCACTCTGTTTCCCTATTTATTAATATCTTTATATTCCTATATAAACATATTATACATTCACTTTCAAAATAACGACACTTACATTTCGGATTAAATTATTACTTGATGCAGTATTACTTTATTGTATTATTGATTAAGTGTTTAAGGGAGTTTTAACTATGTTATAATGAATTATAGTAATTTGTATTTTTAAGCAAACGATTTTGTTTTATATCATCGATATTTCATTGTTGATTTTGTGTATGTTTACATTTATCTACAAACGATCATCGTTACTTATAGAAGAAATCTTATATAAAATATCAACTTCACAGGGTCACAAATGGTTAGATAAATATTCACATAAAAAGATGCATAAAATATTTAAAAAATAAGAAAGATAATGGGTCAATATAATTCACTCTGGGAATGCTTCAGTGGTGAGACAGAAAATAAATACTTTTATCTATTGGTTATCTTGATCAAACATGAACGTTTATAAATTTAGATCAAAAGGACATTGTTGAATTAATGGCGTCACCATTTGAAAATTTATTAGTAATTATTAGTATGAAAAATATATGTTTATGCATATATTTATTTTCGTAGGGACACGTGTTCTTTTTTTGGGATATTTCATACCTACTAAACTCTCTGACAGTCCTATCATACCAAGAGGGTAAACGATATTTGAATTGTATTACATATTTATCAGAGTCCCACAAATTTTAGGTCCGATACAGGATGAACCCTATAGATTAGAGAATTTAAATTATGCACATATTTGGAAAATCATGAAAAGTTAAAATTATGAATCGTTCATTAAATGGTTTTTAATGAATAACGAAAATCCGACGGAAGAACTACTGCAGTGGTCCAATACGACAATGGGAAAAGTTGGTACTGTCTTATCCCATAATACCAAGAAAGATATTTTCTTGGAAACGATTTGTACAGACCATGTCAAGCTAGAATATAAACATGAACGGGGAACTTACATTTCATTTAAATTTTTAAATAATATATGAGACGGAGAAAAAAATAAGAATGGGCAGTATAATAATAATTTATACTAATTGACTATCATTACTCATCCTTTTCGTTATAATATGAACTGACGCCATAGTGTTATTCAGCGTTAATTGGAAAATTTACGTTTACTCGTTTCCTATTAAAGACTGATATATTATAGAAGGAATAATTCACATTGAAAAAGATTTTTGATATGAATGTGCGAAAAAAATTTATGTCAATTTATTATCTGCACTACTCATTAATCATTAATGACATTAAGTAAAAATTATTATTATTTGACTCATGTCCCTGTCTATTGTTCGTAAAGATCAATTGCAATGTTTGTGTTTATGATATCCAAACGGAACTAATAAATTTATTACAAGTTGAAGCGTTTTCGAAGTATATAATATTTTTGTATATATGTCATTACTGTACAGAGGCAAAGCACTACTGACGAAATATGATTTAATAGGAAATATATTTACCTGGTAAGGAAAGTTCTCAATGGGAACTTCTACTCCACCAACAATTTTTAATAAAAATTTTCCGCTATCTTTGCTCTCAGTGACCGCTACATCTGCAATAAACGAATTAATTTAGCTCAAACACCCGCACACACAAGAAAAGGTACTTCATTGTTTAGCGATTATTGAGTTAGCCATATATTCTAAGAAGTAAATCAACGTACTTTGATCTAGAGCATGTACTATTGCGTAAAAAATTAAGAACCTGTGCATGATCGGCTTACAACGATGACAGTGCGGTACTTGTACATTTTATCTTTATCAGTATGATAACGTTGATAAGATCTCTTTACCTGGTGAGTAATTATTGCTCTGACAATGACTGCCATTTTTATTACCACAGGAGTTAAGAGGTGACAAAATTAGTGCTTTTAGAAGCTTCTTCGTATTAATCGGAAGAACTTGCTGCTCCTAATACTTTGAAGAGAAGATTTCCAGATATTTCAAGTATTGTTATATACTATTCCACATCCATGGGGTGTCATTTTTCCTCTCTGAAAGGTATTTATAATATTTAAGTTGTAATAAAATTGCCTTAGTTTTTTTTTTCAATTCAAACTTTGAAAACAACTTCGTTGCGCGCGATCTAACGGGTCCTACTCATGTGACATCCCTCAGCTGTTTTGACAGTTCAAAACACTGGTTGAGTGGAGCTCCCCAAGGGAGAGGTTACGCATTGTTTGTTTCATGTTTTCTTATTTTTTATGTTTTAATTAACTTTATTCTCCTCATTTTTCACTGTTAGGAGTAGATGGATTTTAAATAGTACCGCGGGAGCCGAAACCGGCATTATTTTATAACTTATCAATGATAAATGTATGTATTGAAATGGAAGAAGTGTCCACAGAGCAAGGTCCTTCAGAACTTCTACTCCAGGGATCGAGGAATGGTGACATTAATTTAGTCAGGGAGATCTTGGAAGCTTCAAAAGAAGGAAGAGTTCCTGTTGATGTAAATTGCAAAGGTAATTTATTGTCCTCTTATTGCACCATCTGTAAATATCAAGATTCAGTTGATTAATATTTATAGTTTATTAGTTTTTCATTTATGATTTTGCCTAGTTTTTTAGGCACTTAAACTACCAAGTTAGGCCAACTAAGGCTGTAGTTGGTTTTTATAACATATTAGTTTGCTATTATGTTTAGGTAAAAGCAAATCAAATCTCGGATGGACCCCCTTGCATTTAGCTACATATTTTGGCCACAAAGAAGTTATTGAATTGTTGATCGAAGCTGGGGCAGATATAAATGCTGTCAATGATGCAGGGGATACTGCTCTTCATAAAGCATCCTTTATTGGACGAGAAGTATGTCTATAAAGATATTTATTATTACTTGTAGAGGCATTGACAATCACTTGACATCAAATGGAACATGGAACAAACATCCATTATCATGAATGTCTGTGGTAGTTGTAGTTTAGATCAGGTGAAATTAAATGGGCTGGAGTATCTAATAACACCCCTGTTTTTTTTTTTATTGTGCTGTATAAAAATTCAAACACTCCAGCCAATTTTGAGTATGGAAAACTGATAATATAAACAAATGAACCATAAAGTTCTGAGGTCGTATTACAACAATAATAATTAATATTATTTATCTGTAAATACAATTTTATTAAAATATGCTACATTGATTATAAAATACATTTTAAAATATTGATATTATTACGTTTTAATTATATAAATAAATATAAATTAAAAGGAAAGAACAATTTTTAATCTATTTGTAATGTATTATTAAAATATCCACTGTATAATTTTTGGGTACGGACTTAAGGTTAAATTTTCTACTATTTTGGCTATTTTAAATTCACTTTAATAGCCCAATTGATGTGTGTTTAAAAGACCATGATTCCCTACTTATCAGTAAAAACTGGAACAATGGTGTGAAGTGATTGTGAGTGAGATCCTTGAAATTGTCTCCACTCTAAGCACTCCAGCTGTTCAACTAGTGTTCAATTGTTCTTTTTGAACTGATCGTCATTGGACAATTTAAAAACATGTTCATCACTAATCAATCTGTAACTTTTATTTTCAATTATGTGAAATGGTGAAATTTATACTGTTTTTGTATAACTAAATGGTTTAAGCCAATATTTAGTAATTTATTTGTATGATTAATGTTTCTTAACCTAGGTTCAAAGTAAATAATTATCATAAACTTTATCTTGTTAAGATAATATGTACTTCTTAGAGATTATTTTTATGATTAATAAATCATATAAAATAAATATTAAAAATTTAAGTACAATTATTGTTGAAAGATTCTCTGTTATTATGTAACTTATGTAAATTATGTTAATCTTTTTTTTTTATTCTAAAAACAATAGGACAGGTTTTTTTCATAAATGCTACTATTTTTAAAAAAAATGAATTTCTAATTACCAAAACAAAAAAGTATGTTTTGTTTTATTACTATCTTTAAATAAGCATGCACCATTTTTTCTTAACATTTTTTTGGGAGGTGGGGGAGAGATTCTGAGGTATTTATTTTTAATTATGAATATGAAAGATTTATTGAGACTTTTTCACTTCAGTTTATCACTGAATATTTATTTGAGATGTATAAACAGTTTTTAAAAATAGACTTACTCATAGATTATGCATTAGCACACTTAATGATAAATTTTATGTGGCATTTTATTTTTTACCTTTTATTTGAATGATTGGATTTTCTTTCAGGACCTAGTATTGCTTTTAGTGGAAAAGAATGCTGATGTGAATATTCACAATGGGGAAGGGCGTACAGCTAAGGAAGTCGGCGTTGAAGGATGTGATGCCGTGAAGTTGTTGGCTGCAGCAGAGCGCACTGATCTCCGAAGGAAAGAAGAAGCTCTACTTTCAGCTGCAAGGAATGGTGACTTGACTGCCCTCAATACAATAGTAATTGATCTTTTCATATTTTACATAACAATAATTAATACTTTTCAGAAATATTTGTTTATTTTGTTATTTAAAATAACAAGTTTTGAGGGGATGTTAAAATTTATTTTTTATTCCCTGATTAAATATGGTTTATAATAAAATAATATTCATGGCTTGCTCTTCTGATTCTAAAACAATATATATTTTTTTTCTAAATACTCATTCCTTTCTAACTAACTAACTAAAAAAAACAAACTTTATTTGCAATTTTACATATACAAGCAGCATAAGTGTAAATACATGTTCCGGACTTCCTTTACATGTTTAAAGAACAGTGATTTTAATTAATTAAAGTAATCTTTTATAAATAAGTTTTACAATAGCAGGAGAAATGTAGAACTAACTAACTAATATGGCCCAACAACCCAGTGATGAGTCCTGGCCTCCACCAGCACCTTCCGCCAATTGTCTTGGTTCTGACCAGCTGCCATCCAGTTGCGTACACCAAGGATGTTCCATGCATCAACCGCTACTCTATCACTCCACCTAAGCCAGGGTTTTCCTCTTCTTCTTGTCCTGTATAGAGGCTCTGTCAACAGCTTCTTGGGCAAATCTTCCTCACTCATGCGAGCCACATGCCCTGCCCACCGCAATTGGCCCAGTTTTATGACCTGGACAATATTCAGTTCTTTGAATATGTCATATAGCTCCTGGTTCTTGCATCTCCTCCAGTTTCCATCCACCAGCACTCCTCCAAATATCCTGCGAAGGATTTTCCGCTCAAACAGGAGGAGGTCTTGTTCGCAGGCCTTAGTTGTTGTTGTCTAGGTTTCCAAGCCATACATCAGGACAGGATGAATGATGGTCTTGTATAGGTGCAACTTTGTTTGACGAGAGAGCATGCAGCCACCAAGCTGTTTCCTCAGAACAAAGCAGCACTGGTTGGCAGAGATAATTCTTCTTATTTACATCTACTTGGTTACTCTGGGTCACCGTTGAGCCTAAATATACAAAATCAGAGATCTGTTCAAACCTGTATTTCCCAAAGGCCAGCAACTCACCTCGCCTGGATGTCTCTTCTGTCACCAATCACTTGGTGTTTGCCTGGTTCATGTGGAGTCCAAGTCTCTTCGCAGGACCCACCAGTGCCAAGAATGCCTCTCTGACAGCCTGTACAGAGCGACCATTGATATCTATATCATCCGCGTAGGCTAAGATTTGTACATTCCGGTTAAAGATGGTTTATCCAACCTGCACACCAGAATCCCTCACAGCCTTCTCCAGGGCAATATTGAAAAGAAGGCAGGCTCATTCCTTTCATTGTCTGAAAATGTCTAAATCCATAGGTCTGGGCCATTTTCAATCGCTAACATGAGTGCCCGTTATTGGGAAAAAATGAGAACTATTCCACTCCTTTTATTCTACTATGGAATGTTTGAAATGTTGAAGAAAATATCTGGAGGCATAGATAAGAAGGGAACATGACTAGATATTTAGGGTGAGAAGGGAAGGTAAAAATATGGTAAAATAAGAGGGGTTTTATATACCTTTAGCCAGGCGTTCTGTCACTAGCTTCAGTTGTACAGGCTGCAGAGGCAGTCTTACTGAGAAATTGTGCTGTGATCCATTATCATTTCACTCCCTCACTCCATAAAATCTACTGAGTTAAAAAAAAAATCTTTCGCTATACTCCTATTGCTCAATGGAAAACGCTAACAGTTTTCATTTCCTTGCTCTAAACGAATTACAATAAAAAAAAAAAACTTGAAAATTTCACTCCCTAATTCTTCACTACCAACATTTCTTCCAAAATGTTCAATTATAGGGAGTGAATAAACCTGATCTTTATATGAAAAGAATTTGGGTCTTCGTTGCTTTCATAAGATTTACCTGGCCTGCTAACATATGTATTTTCCAATGAAAATTGGGCCGGAAGTGGGTTATGATTAGATACGAGAATTTTGCTAAAATCTAGTTGGGAGTATTATGTTTTGACAAATAGACTATTTATTTGTGCATAGAGAATAGCTTTTGCATCCTAAAAAGTGGACCTACAATGGGTCTCAATCCTAAGAACAAAATAGATGAACAACAAAATATTATTAAAATTATTGCTGTACAATTATGAAACTAGATCCTCTGATAGCTTTAGAAATATAATTGAAAGAGTAGGAGATTCACAAAAGGAAGAAAACAGAGAGGTAGGTGGAACTAGTTAACACTTTAACTGCCTTATGTATATATTTGATACAAATTGATTCAACCTTGTCAAGCCATATATATCATGTGTATACATTAGAGAATTATATAACGAGGCCATATGTATCAGACTGATACAAAGGAAAAGATGACTTTGGAGCATGTACAAGTCAAAATACATTGCCTTCTGACTACCAAATATAAATTGAGTTGTCCTGCTGCATTACTAATTGAGCAAACCATCTTGATGTCTTTGCATAAATAGAATAGTCTTTAAAATTTTGATAAGACCCAAATGGCGACTTTCCAGCGTTGGGGTACAAATCAAGATCTAAAGATCAAAAGACTGATAGTCTCTAAGAAGCCACTTGCCTTGTGAAATAATTACAAATATCTAAAACTGAAAGGTATTGTGGGGAAGTGGGGTGATAAACCTTGTCATTTCTCAAACACATTTTCATTAGTACTGAGCCCTTTGCTATAAAACAGATAAATTTAGTCATGAGTCTCATGCATCGTTTTGTTCTATATCACAGAATTTGGATCATGATCTAGCAACTGCACAAGTCCATCTGTAACTCGTTTTCAGTTATATTAACAAGTTTAACTTTAAAAATAGGTCATAAAAGTTACATTATTTAGGTGTACATAACCAATAAAAACAATGTTTTTTCTTTAAGCTGAAATGGGAGAAGCCACCTAATATCAATTGTACGGACAGCTTGGGCAACACTGCCTTGCATTGTGCTTCCTACCGAGGACACAAAGAGGCAGCAGTTCTTCTCCTTCAAAATGGCATAAATTCTACTATCAAAAACAACAGAGGTGAGAATTTGACATAAAAGTTATCTAATTAATTATTATTATTATTCCATGGTACTACAACCTGTAATAGCTTATTATTATTATATGTAGGGATAATTTATTGGGAGAACCACATGAATTATTTTTTAAAGGATTGCTCAGCTTTCTGTTATTCTGTTTTCATGTTATACCACGGAAGTAGTTAATCCATTATTAATTTATTATAAAGACATTATCATTTGACTCACTTACATTAGAACATTTTCTCCAAACTCAAAATAATATAAACTTACAAAAAATTACTGGAGTAACATTAGAATATAATTTTAAGATTGCTTAAATGCATTTTATGCAAAAACTGATTGGCCTGAAAAAAAATATAGAAGAGGAAAAAATTATAGGTTACTAGAAAAAAAAGAAGAAGAAAATATTGTATACTTATTATTTTTAATTTTGACACCACCTATGCAGCTGACATATTAATAAACTGTCAGAATTGCACAAATATGAGCTCTTTATGCACATCATTTTAAAGATTAATAAATGTTAAAACAAATGGTTCAAACCAAATTTTGATGTTTCTAATTTAAATTTATTATAAAAATAGTATCCTTTCCTTCTCAAAACATTTTTATTATAATGAATAATTTTCTTGTAAACAACTCCAGTTTGGATGTGCATCAGCCGTATCCACCACAAAGCATTATGCTCTACAATTTTTTGTATTAGCATTTGTTTTTTTTTCATATTAATCGTCTTCCCAAAAAATGAGAAAATAGGTTTTTTTTTAATGTTGATGTTATTCTCATAAGACAGAGTTACATTAAAAGCGTGAAAAGTTTCCTTCCTCCTTTTACCTTATTCTTCAGAAGCTGAAGATATTTGAAGAATAAGGAAACTTAATCCTATTGATTCCATTTCGGTAGGGTTTAAAGTTAAAAACTTTTCCAATCAGGGTGGATAATGATAATAATAATAATCTGTATAATATATCCTAATGCTATTCTGATTTAATAGATAAATCTGGTGTTTATGAAAATTGACACAAACATTCATCATTGGTATTTATTATTTTTTTGGTACATGTGTCCATGAAGCCTGTTTCCTTTTTTTTTTTTTTGCCAATTCTATTTGTTCTCTTCAAATATTATATTTTTATTCTAGGCCAGACTGCAACAGATCTTGCAAAGGATTCTCAGATGAGCCAAGTGCTATGTGTTCGTCCTGTGAGGCAATTACAAAAAACTGTTAATAGATTCGAAGGACAGCTCTTGAAACGGTCTAGGTTCCTGGGTTGGAAACCAGTTTGGGTGAGTCAATCCTGTTGCTTAGCTTGGCATAATCGTTTCTTTTATTATTACATCTTATAAGAGCAATTATATACATATATAATTTGGTGCCTCACAATATATTAATACTTTGGCCCATATTCTATTATTATACAGGGTGTCCCGAATTTAAATGGCAAAACTTCAGGAACTTATAGGGAACCGAAAAACTAAGACAAAAAGTCCTTTAGAGATTTGCTCGTTTTTGCTTAGTTTTAGAGAAAATCGCAAAAAAAGAAACAAAACAAGCTTTCATTTTTATACTTATTTATTTACATTTATGTTTATGTTATGTTCTTTCTAATGTGAATATTGCTCAAAATGTTGTCCTCTTGCACTAATGCAAGCATTACATCTAGCACTCACTTGATAAATTGCAGCTAAACATTGTTCTGATGATCTTTGGTGCACTGCATCTATGATTCGGTCTCTTAATTACTCTCTTGAGTTGATTGACACCGAATAAACTTTCTGCTTCAAGGTTCCCCATACGAAGAAATCCATGGGTGTCATATCAGGTGATCCGGGTGGCCAAGGTACTACTCCTCCACGTCTAATCCATCGTTGTGGATAATTTATATCCAGCCAAGCTCGAGCAATTCTGCTATAATGAGCTGGACATCCATCGAGTTGGAACCATATTTCAATCCGCTGTTATAAGGGAATGTCATCTAAATAATTAGAAAAGTCGTTCTCCAAAAAATGTTTAAATGTGATACCATTCAATCTTCCAGGTAAAAAATATGGTCCCACCAGTAATCCGTTTCAAATTCCAAGCCAAATATTAATAGCAAATTCATGCTGAAACCTATTCTCTCTAATAGCTCTGGGATTTTCAAGAGCCCTTACATGATAATTTCTTTGATTAACAATTCCTCCTCTTATCAAGGTAGCTTCATCGGTCCATATAATTTTTAATGGAAATAAATTATCATCGCGAATTTTTTCAAGAAACCAGTTACTAAAATTCAATCTCTTGAGGTAATAAATTCTGAACTTTTTGAAGATGGTATGGGTAGCGATTATCATCTTTCAAAGTTCGCCATATTGGTTGCCGCGATATTGCTAATGCAGCAGATGCTCTTCGGATGCTAGTCTCAGGATTGTTATCGAAGTGGCGTTGGACACAATTTCTTCTCCAATAATCTGCTCTTACTGCTGCCTGGAATTGGTCGCCTTCATTACGTATTAAGAATGACCCATTCTCTCGTAGTCTATTAAAAGTTAACGAAAAGACTCGTCGATTAGGCACTCTTCTATTTGGAAATCGGCGCGCATACTCCCGCACCGCTTCTAAACCATTACCGTTACAGAAACCATACACAAAAATCATATCAGCGTATTCAACATTACAATATGTATGCAGCATTGTGACTGATGCTATTCACACAAAAATATCTGAGTAACTGACTGAAGACTGATTTAGGAATTATAATCCCAGAAGGAAGCCAAAATGTAAACAAATAAAAGAATGTAAAGGATAACATTAAGTGTTTACATATCTCACTGCCTAGCCTGATGAACTTTGAAAGGTGATAATCGCTACCTGTAACATTTTTGTTTTGTTTCTTTTTTTACATTTTCTCTAAAACTAAGCAAAAACGAGCAAATCTCTAAAGGACTTTTTGTCTTAGTTTTAAGGTCCCCTATAAGTTCCTGAAGTTTTGCCATTTAAATTCGGGACACCCTGTATAATGGAAATCTTTATATTATACAGATAAAAATACCTATCCACTAATATCTTGGTATTTATCTGTGTTCTGCATTGGTTATTATCCATACTTAAGGTTCATTTTTCAATCAAGATGGATAAAATAATTGTAATTTTATTTTATTTCAGCTTATCTATAATCTTTCTATTAATAATATATAATAGATACTGTTTTAATTTTTGTTAATAAAAATAATACTAAAAATCATTATTATGTATTTCATTTTCTTATCACCTTATTTTTTTCTAATATAGGCAGTTCTTGAGAGAGGAGTACTTACATACTTTACGACTCGTGCTGATGCAACCTCAGGTGTGAAGAGAAGAGATTTTAAGTATCTAGATGGTGCAAGAGCTGAACCGATAGATTTAGCACCATCAGCATTCCATGTTCACTTCTCCGATGGCACAACACATAGACTGTCTGCACCGATTTCTGCAGAAGATCCCACTGGTCTGCTTGCTAGGCAGGTTCGTTTGGGCTTTATGACATAGAGATTTTTTATTTGGGTCGAGAACTAACTTTTTTTCTAATTTCATCTTTTCTTCTGTTAATTATTTTGTCACTCTTTATATTCTACTTATAAATAAATTTCTTAAAAACACCATTATTAAAGAATCCTATCAACTGCTTGTATAGTCAGTCGACCTGCTAAATTTATATAGGAACACTGTATGCATAATTTTTGGGGGAAAATTATTTAAAAAGTTATTTCATCACTAAAGTTTATGTTACACTTTTGTTTCTGGCGAATGCCTTACAATAAATAAAATGCCGCAAAAATCGTAATTATCAAGGAAAGGTTGTATAGTTTAACATGCATAACACAATAAAGGAATAAATTTATTTTTCTAGGAATTAGTTTAACAAATACCTCGCTGAACATTACTAAGCAAGTTGCATCCTCACATATAAGTTTTTTATCATGCCTACATCAGTTCAAAATACAATATTTTAATTAAATTCAAGTTTGTATGCAATTACAAAGGGATGTTACGATGAACTTTGTTAAAGCATGGCATACATAAGTGTGGTTTATCCACACAACTATCGCAGAATGTTACAACTTTTACAGTACAGTTCCTTGCCGATTTGGAACCAAATTTTTTAACATTTCTTTCGTAACAAATTTTACACCACCTTCTTATCGAATTAAAGTGGCCTCCCTTTTTTTTAATTTCGTGTCGTTTTCTTCTTTGTTCAATTCGTGGAGAATTATTATTATTATTATTACACGACATCAGATTCATTGCTAATGTTTTTCGGAATTCGATGCTTGTTATTTTTCGGTTTGTAAGACTGTTATATATAACCCATGAATTCACGACAGCTGTGTTCAGGCAAAGTTCAAATACAATTTTTTTATACCACTTTACTGATTTTCGTAGAGGACTGCAATATGAAGCCATTTGATCGGAGATGTCTACAGAAGACTTCCCTTCATTATAATCCACAGTAATCTTCGGTTTTGTAACAATATTCCCCCTTTTCTGCATAGTCACAGTTTCATTAGAGTGTTTCGTTGATAATAGAAGAACATCACGCTTGTCCTTCCATTTTAGTATTGTCAAACCATCATTGCTTTCCTTAGCGATATATTCATATCGCATTAATTTTTTTAAAAGTAGGTCTTTTGGAATTCCACGGCGATTTGATCGTATTGTTCCAACCAGATGAGTGTTTTGAGCAACTAGCTTTTTGGCTAATTCGAGACTTGTGTACCAATTATCAGTACATATTGTATGGCCTTTACCAAATATACTTTTGCACAATGATAGAACAACATTGGTAGGCATTGTTTTCTCTCTATCCATTTTTTTCCCACAATAAATTTTGAAGGCGAGCGTGTATCCCGGTCCTGAACATAATTTAAATAATTTGATACCATATTTATGTCTTTTTTGTTTTATATATTGTTTGAAGACAATGCGACCTCGAAAAGGAATCAGAGATTCGTCTACGCAAACAATTTCGCCTGGTTCAAAATACTTTTCAAAGTTTTCATTCAACATATCAATGACTGGTTTAATTTTATACAAGCGGTCATTTACATTTTCCTTGTCATTGTTGTTAAAATGCAACATTCGTAGCAAAAGTTCAAACCGATTTCTTGACATTATTGAAGGTGGAAGAGTCTGCGAATATGCTGGATCTTTAGACCAATACAAACTTATTTCTGGAAGCTTTACAATTCCCATCCACATAATAAGTCCAAAAAACCGTTTTAGTCAGTTGCTATCCATTCATCTAATCAATACGATGTTTGTTTAGATAGACATTGTTGCGCATACCGATTCGTTTTTGAAACGACAAGATCGAAGAATTCATCACTCATAAACAAAAAATAAATATCTTCCGGTTTTTCGTAAGTTTGATTGCGTGTTTTGAAACCAGGTGTACCAACGAAAGGCGTAAGGCGCGGTTGGTTTCCGATGGGATCAGCCCAATCTATATGCGAAGTAGTCATATTGTTTATAGAAGGTTCAGTATCTTCGTCTTCACTACTGGATAAAATGCGAGTGCTGCGTGTGGAAAGGCAATGAAAAGGTATGATTTCATCTGAACTGTCTGAAGAATATTCAGAAAAGTTTCATCGTGCAATCCTAGGGCGTTTTGTTAAAATTTCTGCGAGTGGCACGTCAAAATCATCACTAGTAACACTGTTGCTGTGTGAGGCCATGTCTGCTTATAAGGAGTAATTATTGTAAAATTTGGAAAAGGTCTGAAGAAGAAAAGGCGGGAAAAATTGCAACCTTTTGTTAATGTAAAATATCCGAACTTATAACACTTAAATAATTACCGTACTGTATTTCCTTCGTTTAACACACTGAACTATAAATCAATCCCAGTTTTAGTAAAGCAGTACGTATTGTATCAACGACACGCGAATAAATGACTGATCGCAGTGCGAAGAATGCAGAAAACAAGTGACGGCGAAACAAAATTGCCCACCACGCCGCGTGGGGCGTATACGCCCCACGATTAAATGAAGGCATCAGCAGTAGTACTAAGATTCCCGTGATCGACTGCATATTGAATTTTTAAAAAATTCTTCATTTTACAATGATAATACCAAATGGCTTGAACGGAAAGTTCAGCGTGGGGCGCATACGCCCCACGCGGCAGGGAACGTGTTGATAATGCTATTAATTTTTTCAATATTTCCATTATCTTATTCTTTATTGGATAGAAATGAAGTATTGGATAGTATTGAAAACTTTTGTATTTTATAACATGGATGGGAATGACAACTGTGCATTTTAAATTTTATTAGTCTTATTTATATTTTTAGATCTATGGTCGTAATTTCTTTATCTTTCATTGTTCGGTTTAATGTTTTAGAAGTGGCTGAGTGCTCTAAATGACCATATCGCTTTTAACACGCACTATATGAACCAGGGAAGGGTATCTGCTGATAGTGATGATGAGGATTCACATATTAAACCTCTTGGGTCAATGCAGGTAAATGAGGTTCTTTTATTCTTACAATTTTTAAATTTTTTTTTTAATCTCTGAAAAAAATAAGTTCTAAAGTATTGCTTAAGTATTTAGTATTAAGTTTTAGAAATAAAAATATGTGATTTACATATATTAACTAAGTTTGTTACAGCCATTACTGAGGTATTAAAAAATTATTTATTTTCTTTTAATTTAAGTAAATAACTGCTTAAAGTTCTAAATAGTGATAGTCAAAGGGGTCTGTATAGATCTCCATAGCCATTAAACGAATATTTGTTGCATACAATGACATTAAAAACTAAACCACTGAGTGATATAGTTATAATAACAATATATATTAGATTGAGATGTTATGCCTGTTACATATGTAAAAAAATGGTTTATATATTTGATATTGCATCAGCAAATTAAATTAAAACATTAAATTCATTGTTGCATCTGCTAATTAAATTAAAACATTAAATTCATTGTTAAGTTAAAATTCTTCTGTAACCATGATACAAGGTAACTAATCAGCTGTTTTTTTGCTCAACAGCCAGAATTAGTAGGTAAAACCTTTTTGTAATTAAAAAATCTAAATTTGAAGCTCATCTAATTGTGGTAAAATCTCGATACCGAAAAAAGAGCCATTATCTATCAGAAGAAGAGTTTGTACTAAGTCAATGAACATCTGAATAGCTCATGCTGGTTGTTTTGATTATTTGTCAGAACTTCTGCTTTATTAAAAAAAAAAAAGATCTGTACCACTACAATCATTGTAGGGTTTTGGGCTAAATACATGGCATAGGATGTAATGTTTATGGGGCATCGATTGTGTTGGAATGTGATTTGTTCTAGATCACCCTCAACTGCCAGATTCCCCCCCCTTATTTTGGTACCCACTTTATAGAGGCTGGGTGAGCCCCGGGATGGTCCTAGATCCCATAGTATCCATCTCCGGCTGCTAACAGATTAATTTTAATCTGATTTATTTAATTTTAGTTATTTCTTGTTTTTAAAAACTAATTGAAAAACATTGGTAATCTTAACCTGAATACTAGTTGTCCCGTGAATGACCAATCCCTCTTGACTTCATCAACAGTTATCCTTTCAGGCTATGCATTCATACCTTGGAATCTCGAAGATCAGCTTCTAGCTCTGAATTTTTAATCTGTTCCTATTCTTCTTTCTTAATCTGAACATTCTTCCATATAATTAAAGCAAAGAAGGCCAAACACTGAAAATTAAAAAACAAAATATATAATTAAGGATTTTGTTTTGGTATAGTTATTCATTGAGGTTATTGCACAATAGCTGAGACTATTGTACAGAATTCACCAAATATGAAAAATATAAAAATTACCTCATGTTGCCAGTACTCAAGTTTTTGCCTCAAAATTTTCAATCCTTCAGTCTATGAAAAATTCATTCATTTTTTTATCTGTTTTTTTTTTTTTTTTTGCTTTAGCTCCCATTCTATTAACGTTTTTTAATAGCATAGGATCTAATAAGCTGTGCAAGTTTTGGCTCAAAAATCTTTGTCTTTCCCTTGAACCATTTTTGGATTACCCTACTACTGGATTTTTGGATTAGAAAATGTCTGTACCTTGATAATTAAAATTAAATGAACAGTCTGAATTGAATCATAGTTTGATTCTTGTTAATCACTAGGAACAAAATTGTTGATTAGATTGTTGTTAATTTTTAAGGGCTACAAATTACTCTATGTCAATTCCACAAATTATTTATTTCTGTACTTTTAATTTTGTTAATTTTATATATCCCTGCCAGTGTTAAGTTTATCTCAATTTCATCATTAATTAATCCTGAATTTAGCTAGAAACATTTAAATTCCAAAACTAGTTTTGATGGTTTAGCATTTTAAAGATATATATCATTTAATTGGGTTCATTTTATATTTTTTTAACAATATCAATTTTGTATGCGTTATTATTATTGATGATTTTTTTCTAATATCCACGTTTTGTAATTTCTACCATTCCAGGATTCATTACAAACAGCTTCTGCCCGATATCAGTTACTTGAAACAAGACTTCAAGAAATCAGCAGTATACTTGAATCTGGTGTGAATGATCCAGACACCACAATACCTCAAGCATTAAAAGTACTTGGACTTCATTTGGTATTCTTTATTGTTTTATTTATTTTTCTGTAGTTTTATTTTATTGTTTATTTTACTATTTACTGAAAATAGATTTATATACATATATAGAATTTAATATTTAATCATATGTTTTTGAAATTTTACTTCTATTTACAATCTCTCCTGGAAAACACTTGTAAAACAGTTTTCAACTACAAGTATATAGTTTTAGTACCTGTCATAGGTTATTTTGGTATAGGCAATTTAAATTTACAATTTCATCAAGTATTTGACAAAAATTTCACTTAAATTAAATTAAATTATTGTTTGTTAGCTAAGGTTTTCTCATTTGGTTGCAAAAAAAAAATAATAATAAAATGGTCAAAAACATTCTATTTAATGGTTTAAGTAAGTCTGTTTATTTATTTTTCAGCTAGAGAGGTTTTGTGTTTTTTTTTTTTTTTTTTTACGTTGGAAGGTGGAAATCTTCAAATACGCGGATAGGTCCGTAACTATCCGTGTGTGGGATTTTTACCCACTAAAACCACCTCCCTACACCTGTTTCTCACCCTCCACGGGACCGCCATTAGGCATTACATCATGGGGGGGGGAGTGGCTGAGTGCCGCCTCATTGCGTTTTGTGTGTGTGTGTGTGTGTAATGATGCAGGGTTGGTTAAAATAATTCCTTTGATTACTTTCTCTATATTTAAATAAAATTATCTACTATTAAATAGTAGTGATATATCATATCACTACTATTGTAAAATAAAGGTGCACCTCAAATTACAAATTGTTGGAAGATTTTTGTCTATACTAAAAAGTATTAAAAATCTTTTTAAAAAAGTATTAAAAATCTTTTAAAAAAGTACTAAAAAATATCATTTCATTAAAACATAACACTCTTCGAACAGTGAGTTTGAGTTATTTTTGAGATATACCTTTAATTTAAAGATGAGTGTTATGCATTGAGTTCTCTTGGAGGTTGTACTGTCTTTAGCTAATGGGTACTGTTTTTACCCCCAATGTGAGACGTACCATCTCTGATCTATATTTATGTGATTTTGTATTTTTCTGATTTCTGATTTTTATATATTATATTATATACATTATATTATATATATTTCTGATTTTCATGAAATTCTGATGCCTGAATTGGGGAAACATTTACTGGTTATTACTTTATGTTTAAAAAATTGTGACTTTGATTTTGATATCATTCATTTGTATCCTTAATCGTTTGGAATATGATCAGTAATCGTAGTCATTGTGGCAAAAATTGGAAAACCTGGGCACACTCTTAGCTTTCCAAAGAAACTTCAGATAAAGAATAGCTTTATTAATTGTTTGTATTCTTTGAATGATTGCACCTGGGTGTTATGTTAGTTTTATTTAAAACAAAAATATCAAAAAAGACTTAATTTCTTTATGTAATACTGTTACCAATCTTATTCAGATTATTATTATTTTTTTTCTTTTGGACTACTTACAGTGGTAATAAAAGAGTAAACAAGCTTTAGAATTTAATTATGGAAATAAACAATTTCTAAAATACTAAATTCATTAATTAAAACAAGTTACTGTTTGGTGTGCATTTTTTAAAAATTTTATTAACTTTATTAAACTTCATGAAATTAAACGTTTTCACTGTTTGTTTTAATTTGTTTATTACCTAAACTGTTTTAATTTTTTATTTCCTAAACAAAAATTGATAGTGATATTGGTATATATTTTTGTTACTAACCAATATATGTTATTAACAAATTATATATCTGTGCTGGTAGCTGAAACCTTATTTCAAAATCATTTTTTTAAAATAATTTTGTGTACCTAATTTTTATTTTTTTAATTTGTGTACCTAAATCATCCTAAAATTGAAATAATCCTAAATCCAATGATTGGTTCCAAATTATTGGTTTTAAGTCTTTCTAATGCCATAAAAAAGGTATATTTCTTGGACTGTTTAGTTAAGGTTACAAAAACACATTTAGAAAAATGTTTTGTAGCATTTTTAACCTGTCATGGCTGATCTGTCCTAATGAATTGGATGGAAATAATTATTTATGTTTTCCACTTTGCATTTTTCATTTTTATTATTCATCTGATTCTTTTTTTAAATTTAGAGATTTGAAGAACTCACAGATACTGCTTCAAGTATGCTCCATTCTTTGGTCCATTCTCTAAACTTGATTAAACAGCAGGAAGAGGTAATAATTGTTTTATATATATTAAATAAATACTGTAAATAAATGGTTTTATCTTGTTGTGTTGTTTTAGTAGCTTATGATTGTTTTTTTTTTGGTGGACTATTGTTTTTATTATTTTTTCACAGTAAAATAAACACTAAAATGATTGGTAATAGAGAATCTAAAAAGAGTTCAGTTTGATTTTTATTGTATTGAGTGTTGGTTTTAAAATCATTGTTATTGACCCAAAAATCTTTTCATCACAATGGAAATTGATTTTTTCTTTTAATTTTAATTTTCCTCTACCTGAAGTTGGTTTTTTGTTGTTTGAGATTAGTTTTGTACACAATTGCAACTTATTTTGTTTCATGATTGTATAGTTGTATATATGCATCTGATATATACTGCGCAAAAATGAATAGGGATAATGTTAATTTTGTAGTACCTAGCATTTATATTATTATTTAATACGGTATAATTTCTAATAAATATTAACGATTTTTATACTAAAAATAATATTGCAATGCTAGGCAAAGTAAATACAACAAAATAATTGGTATCTCTATTAATTTTTGCACAGTTTAGCTAAAAAAATTGTGATTCCATTATTTTTTTTCACCATGTATTTTTAAAAAATTTTTAAAGTAGTTTCATAGTTATATTTGCTTCCAATATTGAGCCAAATTGAATATCAAGCCAGAATAAAATATTATTGAAAACAATAAATGTGGCTCTATCGAAATTTCAAATATTTCCTTCATTTAGTTCTAATAAAAATAAATTCCTAAACTCTCTACCAAAAGTTTTGACTATTATCACAGCTTATCCTGGTAGTTATGAGGAAATTTACTTTCTACTAATGGTATTTTAAATTGAAAACCTTTTGTGACTCATCAAATTTCTTGGCATCATCATGATAGTACATATGAAATTCCTAAATGATTGCAATGGTCAAATTACTTTAAGTTTAATGAAAAATGATTACAATTGGCATCTAAGTTTTTACCAGCATAAATATATAAAAAAACATTTTCATGCCTTTGATTCTATTAAGTTCCAAAAACAATCAAATGTCATTGAAGAAGGTACAATATAATATTGGGTTGTTTTATTTGAAATGTCAATTTTCAAAGTATAGGTTATTTATGAAATTATGAAATTTTTACTCTCATTATGTATCTATTCATAACATTTTTCCCAATATGTTGTCAAACTTTCAATCCCACAACTGAAAATTTCAGGATTTTGTGATGAAACAAAGACTAAAAATGCATTTTTGTTTTTGACTGGATTACAGTTTTAAAAAATTGTATCCTTTAGGAAGTTGTTCAAATTTCTAAACAGATGAAAGCTTGTTAGAAATAAGTCTGGTGATTAAGGTGGAACCTTATCGCACCTTAGTGTAGAAGAACTTAGTAACCCAGCTCGCTTAATTTTTCTTCACTGTCTGTCGTGAAACATGAGGTCTGGCATTGCCATGTAAGAATATTGGTCTCTTCCAATTAACCAATGAAGGCTGTTTTTTTATAAACTTTTGTTGCATTATGTCAATAATCCATATCCCTGCAATATGATTTGGATGTGATGGTTTCACCTCTGCGTAGAATGGGGAAATAAATTAATCTACGAATGTCACCAGCAGAAAATTTCGCAAGCCAATTGCGAATGGTCCATTTGCTACAACACACTTCTCAGAATGCTGTGTTAACGCTTCTTGTGGCTTGGGCTGCCGAGTGTCCAAGTTTAAACTCATAAAAAAAATTACAGAAAAATCATGTGTTTCCATACTCATATGCATACTAAACAATGCTCTTTCAATTATAGTGATAGTAAATATTATAATAAAACAGAGGATTAATAACAGCTGATTACGATATGTAAACAAAAACAGTAAACAACAGAAGTCCACTCATTCCACTTTGAATTTTAGAAATAATAAGAATGGACATTTCATGTGAAACAACGCAATATAAGCTTTCTCAGATGGTTGTTTTCTTCAATCCCTTCCCCCTCCCTTTAAGAGCCACCTATAGCCAATCTTCTATGAACTAAATGACCAACAATATCTCCACCATTAAACAAATGTTATGTTCAAGTCTATAGTTTTGTTGTTGATAGATAGCTGTGTGTAGTTATATTACTTGATGGTATGTTTAAATTAGGTGAGAGTTATACAATTAAAGCAAGAACAGGAGAAGTGCAGGGTTCTTGAAGAAGCATTGAATGTTCTGGCTAAGGAACACCATGAGCTAGAACAGTCAATGGCTTCACATTTATCCAGCAGTCCACCTGTCTCCCACCGTAGTAACTCCACTTCTTCTTGTGAGTCTCTTATTTTATTTTTTCACCTTTTGCTTTTTCATTTTTTATTGTGAATCAGTTTCATTTTATTTCTCATATCGCTCTTTCAAAAGAATAATGTCATAACTCAAAGAACCTAATTTTTCAATAGAGGTATTTGAAAATTCCACGTGAGTTAAAAAGATAAAAATTTGGGCATTGGTAAAGCAAAGTATTCCTATTTTAACAGTGGTATTGAAATTCTTTTATTAACCATTAGAACATTTTTAAAATGTTGAAACTTTTTTAATTTAAACTTATGTCATTATTCCCATGAAACTTCAAGTTCAAATATGAGACAACTCAAAGTATGACATTATAAAAAAAAAAACATTTTGGGAATGAAATATCAGTTCTGTCATTCCTGAATTAAAAAGCTTCAACCAATAGAATTGCTACTTAAGGCTTAACTTAAAAATGTCTATATATAAATAGTATAATGTTTGAGTTATGCCATTGTTCTTTTGAATGTGCGATATATTTTTTTAAATTTATTTTTAGCCACCATCAGCCCTACCTTTGCATGATGTGTTATTAAAACTTATTTTTACTAAGGCTTTTCACTTTTTTATCTCATGATGTGGAAAATGTGCGTTATAGTATCTGCTCGTTAAAAAATCTAGTAGACCTTTTTTGTGCATGTTTTGTTTTTAGCTGAAACTTCTTCTGGAAATTAATGTTGTACTTATTCGAACCGCTAACTGCAGAAAGGCAACTAGTCCACTTTTTGAAATTTTACATTAATGGCAAAAATATTTACAAATGATTATACTTTTATAAATTTTACAAGAGAGGCAAAAAATGGGATCTTGTGCTGGACTACTCAGTCCCTATCTGCAGTAAACGAAATATTGAAGGTGTTGTCAAGAATGTGCTATCTTGCGAACAAGTGTCAATTCTGTAGTCAATGATGCCTTCTGTCTCTGATGAACGTTAAAAGTGTTTAAATACAAAACTCTCAAAAGTTAGACTGGTTGTCTTTATGCAGTTAGCGGTTCATATGATTTCTTACTATTTTTCGAACTTTTTGTTGAAAATAAAAAAGTTTCAAATCACTTCTAACGTATAATTTAATAAATTTGATTTTTATTTATCGTAATATATATATTCTTTTGGTATAAATTAAAAATTATTCCTGGTTTTAAGTTTTTAATATGGTTACCCTAATGACCTTATGAATTTAAGTGATTTGTGAATCCTAAAATGGTTCATCTTGGAGGTCCCAGAATTCTGTCCAACAATTTTTTTCTCAAATACTCTTTTAGGTTTCTATTATTACAAAAGATTTCTCCTGGTTTAGACCGTGTTGATAAATTTTTCACCAACCTTTTGCCTGACTTAATATCCATCAGCGAAAAATTTATCAATACGGTCTAAACTAGAAGAAATCAATAAATTCTTTTGTAATTTTTTTATTTTTTTTGTATTCTAATAAGATAGAGACAGTGAAAATATTTCTGTTTAGAAAAAATATTTCTCCCTAATCTCTGAACCTTTCATTGTAAGGATCCCATTACCAGCTAAGGGATTGTACCAAGGGAAGCGAATAGTCATTGGAAATTTCTTAGAAGTTGCTCCTTGCGGATGGATTTGCTGACCAACAGTTTAGAGCGATTCCCCACTCTTGTGTTGGATAACCTACTCAAATATTTTTTAATTCACAAAATACCACTAGCAGCCAATGGATATTTCTCTGGTAAAGCAACCAACAGTTTGGTAATAGTTGTCTAAACAGTGTGATAAATATGCAGCCACGAAATAAACAGCTATAGATTATCCACTTGATAAGAACATTGTCAATTTATGAACTCTGACAAATGAAAAATTTTAATTCCTCAAAAATAAAGAAGTGAGCATCTTAACAAAATAACAGAGGCAGACAAAACTGAAAATAACATAGGGGTCAAGTAAAAACGTATAAATAGATGTATATTTCGAATGTTTTTTATGTCACTGACAGTATTTGGAGTATGGGAAATAATAGCAAAATCTCTCTTTCTGAATATCATTGTGTTGATTTGTTAGTAAAAGAACTGAAATATTCATTTAAAAAGCATAGCACTGTATAGAGGAACATAAATCAGAAACTTTTAAAAGAGAGAGAGAGATTAAAAGAATAATTCAAAGGAAGCTAGTGTTTCTATAGTTCTTCTTTTGGTTATAAATATATGGAATATTAAAAAATGAACGGATCTATTTTTATTCTAATCTACCACTAAGGGCCGATGAAGCCTTGTTATAACTGTTGAGGAATCTTTCTCCTACCAGTATGTTATAAATTTGTTGATTATTTTAATAATTATGAAAGATTCCTCTACATCATTGTGGTTTTAACCATGACTGTTCAACTGTCGCTTATATTTATTTTCCTAATGCCGAATACTGGTACATCAAATTTTTCTTTCAAAAAGATTGATCATTCTATTGATACCCAGACACTTTATGACATTTTGATTGATTAGGGAAGTTAGTAAATTTTATTTTGTTTGATTTGAATATTCAATAAAGGTAGGGGATTCAAACAATTTTTTTTTCGCTTTCACTTCTACTGTTTAGTTTACCTCTAGAGCATGTCATTAGAAAGATAGCAAGAACCAAAAAAGGCTTGAATATAGATTGTAAATCATGCGTATTATGGTTTGGTAATCTTGGGTAGAGTGGGAAACCATAAAACTAAATACAATAAACCTGATGAAAGTTAAACGTAATGAAGTAGAGATTGAGGTAAATTCAGAAAAGACAAAATATGCAGCCGTGCACATTGAATTTTAGGTTATATTGTTACTAAAAACAATTAAATTCTAGAGGAAATATAAAAATAGAAATGTTTGTTGCTTTTTGGTTTGGACATTAATTATTTGGCATCTTTTGTCATGAAACTTTATGAAGTAGAACTCATGTAAGACATTGATGATGCAGACGTTATACCGCTTACTCACTTCTGTTTAGGAGAAAGATTTATTGTTAATTTAACATGTTTTTCAGTTGATAAGAATTGAAGCTTTTAAATTAGTTATAGTTGTTAAAATATTTTTTTTTTTTGGTTTCCTTTAGTTTATAGGTGTAATGTTTATATGCTTTGGTAGTAACAGCTAACAATTGAACCAGTACTTAAGATTGAAAATAGAATAGTACTGATAATGTTTGAAAACTAAATTTAGACAATACATGGAGGATTTGATTTTATACTAGATAGTTTATTATCATTTTAAGAATCCGACTATCTTTCTAATACAGGAAAAAGGAATTCAAATTGGCCAAATAAACAATAAATTTTTTACATTTTATTGTTTATTAAATTTATTACATTTATTTAGTTTTTAGGCCTTATATTTGTATTGGTAATATAAATTGACACCAGTTGGGCAAAAAACTAAATTTCTTGAGGATGTGTATCCCTTGGATGGATGCATTGATTGTGTAGACGAACTGTCAAAGCATACAAAATTGAATCTGTTGCATCAGTCTCTTCTCAGAATTGTATCAATTATTTTTGAAATTAACCTCCATCCTTTATGATCACCTTCATAAGGCTTGGCCTTGCATACAATGTGGAAATGGTAATGCTAAAGAAGTGTGAAAATTGTAGTTTTGACATGGCATTGCCATGTTGACAGATAGAATGGAAAAAGTAATTGAAAATGTTTGTTTAACATGTATTCTTTTGATTGTTACCAATAAATATCTATTCAAAGTGAAAAAGATTTTCAGAATACCTGTAAGTTCCTAATAAAATATATTTTAACTGTAGCATAAATTGGCTGCCTGGTAATAAATTTAGCTAATTACTCCCACAAGGTTATAGAAATGTTTTACATTTTATCTGTAATTTTTTTAAAAGTAGTTATATTTTTTGGTTTCTGTAACATTTTGTTTTCATTAAAGAAATATTTATTTTTAGCAATAAATTTTGGTTACATTTGTTCTAGTTCGAAAACGCAACCCAAGATACTACGATATATCTGATGATGAATTTTATGATGCCTTTGAAGCAGGTAAATGAAAATTCTGTCCACTTAAATTAAATTTTAATTTTGAATTAATGTAATTAAAAGGTTTGGCTATTTTTAATAGTTTGGGTTTATTGTAAAGAAAAATGATATAACTTATAAAGCTCTGAGAAATCTTTTATGAGAAGTTGTTCCTTATGGAAATTTTATAGGTTGATTCATTAAAGTAAATTGATCGAAACATATAGCCAAGAATATAATAAGCCATGATTATTTATATATGGGTATAGATTGCTTCAATTTTATTTTATTTTCATAGTTTACTATTTAATGTCTTAGGATTGTAGAATTTGTGGTAGTAAGGCTTTCTATTGTTTATTTTAACCGACAATTTTTCAAAATCACTCCTGTTGTTAAAAAAAAAATTTTTTTCTTTCAATTTTTACAAGAAGTATTGAAATTTATTTCTAAAACTTTTATTTGTTTATTTTTTTTAATGAAATCAATATAAATTGCCACTAACATTTAATTAAAATATTATTGGTTACTATCAATGTTATAACCCATATCCCTTTTTTTCTTGATTAATTTATATGAAGTATGAATTTTTATGAAGTCAGTAATGTTAATTGTTTTTTTTTTTTATCACAATTACTAACTCAGTTTAATTAACTTGAGTTATACTATGATAATCATAATAATTTCCTTATTTACTATGCATGTTCTGAGATTAGCTACATAGTCTTGGATAGTAACATAATGTACATTTTATTACTAATGAAAATTTATTTTATTTTATGTCCCTAATTTTCTTAAAGCATATTAGATTTTTTAAGCTGCTTACACAACTCGCAGTTGCTCAGTTATGAGAGTTTTATTTTTCCTTACCTGTAAATAATCCCAATGCGAGCACTGTATGTGCTGAATAAAAGTAATACAATTCAGCATGGCTGTGTGCTCAACTAGAAATTCAGCCTGTATTTTATTTAAAATTTTTTTCTGTATTTTTTTTTTTGTAATAGTTCCTAGAATAGAAATGACTGAAGGTAGCGAAGAAACTGTAGCTCTTCCACACTGATTCCAGAAGCTCTTTGCTCCGTTTGAACTTGTATTGTTGAATTATAATAATTATGAATAACTATGGATGTGGGGCGGTATTGTTTTCTATTGACACATCCTGATTATTGATCTTATCTTGCCTATCTTAATTAATTATCGCCTTAAAGTAATTTCAAGGATGAAAACAGCAATTAATTTTAGCTAGAATATTTATAATCTACTTATAATAATTGATCAATATATTACTTCCAATATTTTTTATTTTTTTTAATAATATATTATATCTAAAAGCAAATTGCTGTAACTGAAGGCTACATAGATACAGTAGGGGGTAACTTGAATTCAATTAAATTATAAATTATATATAGATCTCTATTTATGAAAATGTAGATATAACTACACTAGTGTCTTTACTACCTGAAGCACTTTACCATGCTTCCTCTATGTTTTGTTGATTAGGTTCCAAGAAACCTCCTAAGGTCTGAGTAGTCTCTTGCAATATTGTCAATAGGTATTCATTTTATAAATTAAAATAGGAAGTAATACAATATTGTATTTTTTATTGTTTTATTAGTATTATGTTATTTTTTAATGTTAGATTATTTTATTAAAAATATGTTACTTGCCAAATATAATAAAAATTGAAGTTAAAATTTATATCTATAAATAACTCTTGAGGAAGTAAAGCCATAAATTCTGCTTAATTTTATACACTCATTTTGATGTTATAATGACATAACTGATAACATATAAATATGTATATGAATAAATGTATAGTATCATTGCCACATCAAAATGAGTGTATAAATTTAAGTAGAATTTATGGCTTTACTACTTCCTCACGGTATATATAAGATATATTTATATATATATATATATATATATATATATATATATATATATATATATATATATATGTGTGTCAGTCTTAGCAGCTATTTTGACATATATTATGCTCCCAGCAAGTTGAAGCTGGTAGTAATTTGCCCACATATGGTTCCTGGATATTTGTTTGCATCTCTCATGTATTAAATAAATGTTAATTCCTCAATCCTCACAAAAAATAAGTTCTTTAAACAAATTATAATTGTAATGTTCCCCTAGTGAATATCACTTATATTAAATGATACATGTTTTAATGGAATATGCTGCCTGCTTTTATAGATCTGAACCTATTACGTGAATTGTTTAGCATATTAAGAAAATTATTTATTTTTTAATTATATTTGACAGATGTCAGTGTTATAAAATTGTTTATGTCATTGAAAAGTAAAATTGTAATAAAATATTCTTAATAAAATTATGGCAAAGTTTCAAGATGAACTCTGTGAATTTTTGTGTCATGCATTCATAGAAAAAATAATTTTCTTTTGAACGGGTTCAAAAATAGGCTGATTAGTAAGGGATCCTTTTGTCACATTAAATTTTGAATAATTATTAGTTAAAAGATATTATTGACAATTGTTTTCCTGAATAGTATTCTATTCTATTCAGGCTCTGATGACGATACTTTGGTGACGGCTGGATCTGATAGTGATACCCTAGTTTGTGTCCCTTCGCCAACGTCTTCAATCGCCACTCTAGCTTCTCTCCACTCCTTCAGGTCTGCGATCGAGTTTGATGATGTTAGAGTCTCAAGACACAGGTATGTAATAATATTAGATTTCCCTGATTGTCATAGTGTTTTTGAGAAATGCTCATATTATTGTTTTTGCATCTGATTATGCTCCCTTTAGTAATTTTATGCCTAGTTTTGCATTTCCTCTTTATACTTCCGCACGAAGCACTGAAAATACATTCTTTTCTTTTTACAATCATTTGTTTTTATTTACTTTTAGAAAACATTTTAATTTAATGAAAATTTTTAGTAATAAATCTTTTCATGACTAAAATTGTTGTTATTCAAAATATGTCATTATTTAATAAATGATATATGTAGTTATTTAAAGTTTGTGTACTTGTAAAGTTTGTTACTGTAAAAAAATCCATGTTCAAAAATAAATTACTAAACACTCAAATATTTAAAAGTTGGTCAATCATAAAATTGATGTTTTTTTAGGTTCTTTCTTTCTTATTATTGATGATGATTAACATACATTTTTTGTATGTTTAAGATTTATTTATTTGTTTAAATGGATCGCTAACATTGTTTTAAATTCATGTAGGCATTTTAATCCACACAATGATGATATGATATTTTTCTTGTAAACTATAAACTACTGTTTTAGAGGCAGTATTTGGCTTTTCGTATCTTGTTTTAGTTTTGTTTTTTCAATGGAAATAAATATGACAATCTAGAATCTCAAGAAAACATTCCACAAATATTATTTGTTAAAATTACCTGAAAATTAAGTCTGGTTTTATTTAATATTCTAGCTAATTTTCATGCATTGTTCATTCTGTGTGTGAATTGTCAGTTTTCGTTATTGCATAACAACAACCATATATATTTATATTTAAACTTTTAAGTTTGATATTCACTTTTAAGACAAAATGTTTGATGAATGGTTAAAAAACCATTGTTGTTGGTTATTTTTTGTATGGCCAAAAATATTACTCAATTAATAAGGAAAGACAATTGACCTTTTTATGCAAAATTTATTAAATTTTAGTTATTTATTTACTGTGACACATATTTACAATACACCTATAATTCTCTAGAAGCATTATTTGGATGAGTTATGATTTTTGAATTGTTATCCTAAATTTGTAAGATAAAACAAATTTTTAAGGATTTAAAAATCAATATATTGGACCTTTAAATAGGACGTTTGTTCTTTAAGTTATTTTGATAGAGTGATGGAAAATAGAGGAAACAGTAAATTATTGACACTAAATCTTTAAGAAATTACTAATATTTTAAGCCATTTCACTTAGAATACAAAAAAAAAAAAGAATACAAAGAATATAGATTTATAAACAATAACTTAATCTTCAGTTACATCTCACCGTCGGGTAATTAAATTCTCCCGGCTGGTCAAAGATAAAGTTTTCATTAGTTACTCCAGGTATTCTTGGGACAGTTTAAGGGAAATTAATGTTTCGAGAATCGTAAAGAGACTTCCCTTAGTAGAATGGAAATGAGAACTGCCTTCTGAATATTGAACAACTTGCAACTCTTCTTCCTTTTGAGATTCCGATTCTGATTTGTGATTTATCTATTAATTATAAATTAATTAATTGAAACATTATTTTACAATTAATTAACAATTTCTTTATGTTATATTTAATTTTCTTTTAAAATAAAATGCATATATAATAGTTTAATCTTATTTTTTCTAACTTATGAAATGGATGTTCATAAGTTAGATATATATTCTAACTTATGAATATATTTACTTCAGAAACATTGGCAATTAAAGAAGCTTTAATATATATATATATATATATATATATATATATATATATATATATATATATATATATATATATATATATTAATATACTGGCGCCACCTCTGATATATATACATACACTAGTCGACTCGGCCACGCGTTGCTGTGGCTGTTGTATAGTTTTAAAAAAAATATTACGTTAAAATTTGAATTTTAAAGAAACAATGAATGAATGGAATAAATGAATTAAATAGATTTTATATCTAAGTACAGTATATAATAAATAATATACAAAATTCTTAACTGATATAATATAAACATTAGATTAATGAATGAGCTATATCATGGTCGATTTTTAATCATGGCTAATAATATTTTTTTAAATTATAACTATTTATTTCAATTTAATTAAGCACTTTTTTATTTCAATTTTATTAACAATATTTTTTTAATCTGTTCTTTGTTAATACAAATATATTAGATGGTTTACTAACACGTGAGCATGCAACATATAATTGTCAATGGGAGAAACATGGATGTTATAGGACCAAACTGCAAATGGACACTGTCTGGCCTTGAGACTTGTTGATGGTCATAGCAAAAGCCAAGCATGTATCAAATTGAAGTCTTTTGAACAGTGTTATGGGTTCTGATGGTATCATTGGAATACATGGCTACAGGATGACTTATCCTTTAAAGATTCCAGTCAACATTGCTGCTTCAAAAACATTCCCAGTGATATTTTTGATGACTAAACGTGTAAGATTCCATAATTGGTGGATTCAAATTACATATAATCAATAATAATGGCCGAAACATATCACTTAGGGGTATGAAAAAATATATTATTGGAACTTAACTCAGGATCTGTTAGACCTACCGAGCTGTATTTGGGCTCAAATTGTAGACAATTTAACCGTCTTTAAAAATGGTCATTTATGTTTTTTCTCTAAAATGCACCGATTAGGAGATACAGACCAAAAAGTAAAATAACTCCAAGTTTTTCGACCACCAAAAAGTAAATTAAATAAATTTAAATTACAAAAAAATTAAATGCATTGAATGAATACCTACACAAAATGAATGAATGCATTCACAAAAATTCATTCAAGTCGATCCAGCCATTTAGTTGCAATACAGATAAATAACCTAGATGCCGACTGCAGTGCCATCTGCCGGGCTGATTTGTGAATCTAAACCATCCAGGGTGTCACCCAAATGCATACAAAAAAATTCATTCAAATCGGTCCTGCCGTTTAGGAGTTCAGTCATAGGCGGATCCAGGATGGGGCACAGGGGCACGTGCCTTCCAGACGGTTGTTTGTGTACTGTAGAGAATCCATAAGAGTACATACTTATAGGCGAATCATGTGATGATAGTTGTTAAATAACGAAATAGTATCAGTGAAACTATTGTTTAGTGTATTTCTAAGTTGTTGTTGATTTTTTGCCCGTCTGCCCGTTGTGCCTCTCCCCAGAAAAAAATCCTGAATCCGCCCTTGAGTTCAGTGACATACACACGGCGCTCTATTTATTTTATATTTTACTCTATAGAATATATCCTTTTTTTCTTAATTTTCTTTTTCTTGCCGGCCAACGTAGAGGAGCCTATCTCTATCCATCAGAGCCATCTTTCCCGCTCCTGACACACCCTTTTCATTAGTACTCGGATTTTCCTTCGCCTCGCTCCTATCTTTAGTATGATCTTGATATAAGATTCTTGTGCGACCTCGGGGCTTTCTGACCAGTGTTATTAAATATATATAGTTATAATTTATATTGCATTTTTTGTTTAAAATCATAAATTAAAACATTCAACTCCGTCTCGCTCTTCTTATATTTAGTATCTATTCCCAATTAATACTTATTTTTGTTTAAACCAAGTATTTTCGAGTTTAAACCGTACAAAGTTGCGATAAGAATTCATTGTGATCTTACCTGTAGTTATGTGGACTTGAACAGCTACTATGACGGCCACACCTTGCCAATAAACAAAAAAAATTGTTTTGTTTTTATTGCTATTTCTTGCTTATTAAGCAGATTTTAATGAATAGCTAGGTTGAAAGGAATCAGTTATAAAAATAGCAGCTTTCTTTTTCCCTGTGTTTATTTATTTTTGTTAACGTCACTTTATACTGCTAGGCTACTAAAAGTAAAAGGCTACCATGGGTAGCACATACAACACGTATGGGTTCAAATGAAATCCCTAAAAAACTCCTAGAAGACAATGTGAATGGAACAAGAAGGGTTGAAAGAATGATGCTCTGATGGGTGGATGGCCTGGCTGAGGACGATCAGACCATCTTACACATTCGTAATTGGTGAGCAACAGCAATGAACAGAGATGACTGTTGATATTGTCCTTTTCCTCACATGGGATGTAGAGCCATCTATTTATGCTAATCATGCGATGCTGAAGGGAGGGCATAGAATTTTATCTATCCAGATATAATTAGGATACCTATATCTTTAACGAATACCAGTTACCTCTATTCCCCGATGATTTTTTTTCCCAATATGATCTGCAACGATTTGTCGCTGTACCCCGGGATCGACGATCGTTTCGTCTTCTCCTAAGCAGCGAATTAATGAGTTACCCAACCCTATTCGTTCTTCACGCCAAAGCCGTTCCGTTTATACAGCTCTCTCACCTTGGGCGTAGATTTGCATTGTGCAGCCTCTTTCAGAGTTTTATCCCAATGATAATCATTCTCTAATAACCTTCTTGCCTCACATGCATCTCGAAATGTTGAAAATTGATTATTGAGCTTTTTGAGCTCTTAGAAAGAGATTGGCCCAAGCCCATGGTGTAAAAGTATTAAAACATATGTTTATTATTTATTTCAAATTAAATCATCCCCTATTTCAACCCCTTACAACCCTGTTTTTGCATTAAAAAGTAGCCTATGTATTTTCTCAGGCTCTAGACTATCTCTGTACCAAATTTCATTTAAATCGGTTTTATAGTTTAGGCGTGAAAACTTAACAGACATACAGAGTTACTTTCGCATTTATAATATTAGTATAGATTACAATATACACACACATATATATATATATATATATATATATATATATATATATATATATATATATATATATATATATATATATATATATATATAGTAATAATTTGAAATGATAGAAATGATATAGGACCATTGTGTATTGTGCCCTTGTCCAGAACTGCCAAGTCCATAGAAGCCAATTCCCTTCTAACAAAGGGCCGAAAGAGAAACCTGTCCTTATCGTTGTCCTTCGTCCTACTTGTTCATCTTTTTCTGAATATATTTTCTAAAATTATTGAAATATATATTTTGATTTTGAAGAGAAAAGATTCGGCATGGCCGTGGGTTTTCAATTTATTATTTTTATTTGTTGGAACATTGACTTTCCTTAGGGAACATCAGTAATTTCTTATTTGTTTATTTTTTAAAATTTTATTATTTCCTATCTCAATTATCAAGGATTTATGATTTTAAGATACATACAATCGGAAAAGGTATCTTGAGACATTTCATGATCTAATAAAATAAAGTTCTTAATCTGACAAAAAAACTTTACCACTAAAACCCATTAAGGGTCTTGGGCTTAATACATGTTAGAGACTGTACTGTTTCTTGGCCAACGGTTGTGCATGGAGGCGATTTGTCCTAGATCACACTCTAATTCCAAATTTCCCGCCTTTTTAGAGTACCCAGTTTATAGACCCTGGGTAAGCCCCCAAAGGTGCCAGAATATCCACCCCCACAGGTTAAATAAAATCTACTACAGCCGAAGATTCAGCACGGTAACTCATTGCTCTACCATTAATCCTCACCGCTTCTTATTTAATCTGAAAGTGCTTACATTTCTATTCTGGTTACAATAATTAATTAATTTTAGGTCAGGTCTATAAAAGTATTTTAAATAATAAAAATATAGACAAATTCACAATTTACGGAACAGTTTGCGCTACTAGCCAAATCTTAGTGTACGTAAACACGTCCCTTAGTGATCTTACATTTTCCTGGCTAACCTTATTATTTCCACCTTCACTTCTTTACCCAACGCGGTCACGCCCTTGGTATAAATAATTACTTTAGTAATTAGGCCTTGAGAAATATAACGGAAGTTTTGGTATGGTATGATTACTTTTGCAATTAGCTATCCAAATTTATAAGTGATAACTATTATATTGGTAAATATAAGATAGGATTAAATAGACTAATTTCTCTGATTTTTTCTGTTATGGAAAGTTTCGATTGATCACAACTTCTGCATTCGACATTACTTTAATAATGATTATGTAATCGTCATTTGGGCATGGGATTAATGTTATTTCCTTGTATTACAATCAGTATAAAAACTAAAAGATTGTATGAAATCTGATAAAGTAGTGTTATTTGAAAATAAAATAGTAATAGTCATCCAACTGAGAATGGCCGACATATGGATTAGAGAGATTGAAGATCCTGGGGTGTCCCTGGATGCCATAGAAGAACGTTCTTCACTTAAGAAAAAACTTCGGAATGCTTAAGCCTTTCAAGAAAGGCCAAAAAGAAAAACAGGCGCAATTCGGATAGAAAGAGGAAAGCGAAACTAAGGGAATGAATGAAAGAGAAAAATATAAGGAAAGAACTGCTGAAACAAATGCAGTAAATAGTGGCTGTCGTAAAAATAAAAAAACCTAAAAATTGAACTAATGATAAAAAAAAGTGTGTGTGTCAGCTCCGACACGCGACTGGAGTTTACCCCTTTCCGTTTCAAATGAATTTTAAATGTGTTCTTGCCAATTAATCGCTCTCTACTGATACTTATCATCGCATATTCTTTTTTTAAATTTGTAAATTATTTAAAAAAAATATTTTAAATTAATGTGAACTATTTTAATTAAAATTATAAATATTTATTTCTTTTTAATCGTGCCAACGCTTCGGCCTACGTTGTAGGCCATCTTCAGGACAAATAGTGGGTGCGGTGACTTGTTACAATACTAAAACTGTCAACTGAACTAACACACCCACACATACACACACACAAATATATATATATATATTTAACAGGTGAGATTTAATATTATGAATTTATTTATTTGGTTAAATTTTTCTAATGGGTCGTTCTCTAATTGGAGGTAAATATGGATCTGAGTCTTCCTCTGTTTGATAAAATATTGATTAATATTAATTTTGTTCATGAAATCACTCACCTCATTTAACGTGAAGTTTTCTCGGTCCATTATAACTGGAGGAATCTTCTTAGGTGGGGCCACCGTAGATTTCTGAGTTGCTGGTAAATTAGCTTGAGCAGTAAAGCTGTTCGATGTCACTACCGGTGGGGCTTCTTCTGCTTTCCTTGTCTTCCTCTTAGCCGATTACTTCCCTGTCTTTACTTTTTGAAAGGAGCCTCATCTTCTGTGTCCTGTAGAGGTGTATTTAAACCCAGCATGATCACTGCCTGTCCACTTCCTAATACACCAATCTCCTGTCCTAGTAGCACTACATACTATACACTACACACTGTACACAATTAAATAGTCACTGCACAGCCTTTCTAGGTAGCTAGTCAATTTCCTACTCTTATCAGAGCAACACAATCTTGTCGGCTGTTGAGGTTGTATCCAAGTAATAGACCCCAACAGCTCAAGGCGGAATCTAAATAAGAGTAGTAATAGTGTTGTTTGGATAGGTGTCTTTAAAAAGGCTCCTACACAAAAAATTATCGCAGTTCAACACTTCGAGAATAAAGCAATAGAATACACTGTTACCATAGAAACCACACGCATCTCTTCCCGATTAGTCCGGGAATATAACTTTTAATTTATATTTATTATGTAAAACAAATAATACAATCTTATCGAGAATGTAGCATTACTCGCCACTTTTAGCTAAATTCGTTTTTACTTCTCATAAGCATTTTCATACCGCGGGCTAAATACGAAAATCGTTTCTCAAGATGTAAACTCCAAAAATAGTTCTATTTTCTTCCATGCCCTATTCATTACTAAATGTTGGCTATAATTCTTTTTTATTACTTCTAGGTTTATCCATCCGCCCATGTCATTAAGCCACAAATATTTCTCCCGATAGCTCTTTTTCCTCCTATCTTTCCCTCAAAGGTCTTTTTAGCAAGAGAAATGGCTGAATGAAGGAACATAAGTGCTTGAAATGCCTGAATATATGATCCAGGCCTTTCTTCGCCTCATTAATTGCAGCATCGTTTTTTCCCACTTTGATTAATTATGCCGGGACTGTATAGGCTTATTTAGTTGTATACAGCCTTATATATGCATGAATGTTTATATACACATATATATTATTTCAGTAGAAAGAAAGAGTTATCTAAATAGCAATAGAGAGTTGTCTCAACAAAACAAGTGAAATTAAGTGGCTTTGACCTGACGGAATGGGTACTTATAGGGATGTATGACTTTTCCTTGTAGAAAGACTTGTGTACACAATTTTGTGCTCGGTTGCTTTTTAGGACCTCACTAAAAATCAAATTCCTGCGAAGGAAATATAAAAGAATAAACTTCGAGGTTCTGTTTTAATACGTCGTTTTCTGTATTACCTTTGAAACGTTAAGATGAATAATTTTATAATACTCTAACCATAGATTTTCATATAGGACTGAATTAGTCACCAGTGTTTTTTCACTTGATGATTTAAATTTCGTTTTTTAAACCCATTTTTAGTACAAATGACCACTACTCTCATGCCTGAGAACACTAGGAGGAGACTAAAAAGAACGCGGATGAGGGGACTGTTATCATAGGAAATTAAATCAATCCACAGTAGGGGTACCGCTTGGTACTTTTCTTCTTTATGTCTCTCATGGCATTTTGTTTTATTTCACTGACTGACAATTTGCTTATTATCTATTGTTCGTACAGACGTGGCTATGAATTATAGAGGAATCTGTTCTATAATGCTTAAGGAATGATTATTATTGTTACGGGCTACTGGGTATTAAAATGAATTAAACAATTCCTTAATCAAAGATACTAATATTTATTAACAAAATGATAAAAAGGATACAATTAAACTATTAACAATTAAATTATTGAACTAATATAAATTTGTAATAACAATATTCTAGATATTATCATCTAGGCCTAACCCCTATTTAATTATTACAATAATATAAGATTTTACTAACTCTAGATAGCTTAACTAGTTACAATAGTTTCTATGAATATTATAAAATTACACTACAATTTATAACTAATAATTAACACTTACAGTTCACTAGTCCACCGACCGTAAGATTCTTCAAGTATCACAAACTGACACACAGTAACAAACAGAAACAGTTTATTACACTCGCGAGACTGTCACCGTTCACTGATACACTTATTACACGGGCCGGTTCAACACTGACTAGTTTATCACACTGACACTCACTTATTACACTTATCACAGATCTTCACTGGTCTACTCTCAGGCTAAGACTGACTGACTCGAGGTGACGGAAGTCTTTTTATAGGCAAAGCCGAACATTCTAGAACTCGAAGGGGCCAGATAATTCTGGAATATTCTTAATCCTTTGCCGACAAAAGAAGACGATCTAGAACCGTCCTAATCCTATTTAAACGTCTCCGCTTCCGCCTTCTGCCGGCGCCCGTAACACTGCCCCCTCCTTAAAAGTGCTCTGCCCCAGAGCAAGTCCGGAGAAATCGGGCATTTATGAGCTTCTACTGATGGAGACGCACCTTCTTTCCAGGGGTTGAACGTGCACACCAATATGGCAATTCCAGAGTTGGCGAATGTCTGTTCGATCATGTCCCTGACAATCTTCCAGTCCAAGCCGTCGTATCCACAGCCCAACTTCGGAATAGCGAGCTTAGTGACACGCAGTCTCAGAAGCTTACTCCGAAGGTCGTCGAGGCTTCGCCGCAGTGCGTCATATGTCGGCTTCTGATCAGAGGCACGCTTGGTAACCAAGTAAAACAGGTGTCGTCCTTCGTGCGGCTGGTGGAGTGCCTTCCCGACACTTGGTCCTTGGCGTTCCAGCTCCTCAGTTCCGCCGAACTTCTTCCTGAAGACCGTTGCAATCCCTCGAGAAGTCCTCAGATCTTCGGCAACGCAATGGGCCAGAGAATACTCCACTGGTAACGAGAAGATATCTCTGTAGATTACCTGAGTTACTCCACGGGTCCCTGGTACTTTAGTATGAGCAACTGAGTTATTTGTCTTGACGTTGTTTAGGTACCTGACCTGCTGGTCTTCTTTCGGGCCGTGGTCTCCTTTGTACGGGGCCAGTCTATTGAAATGGACTACCTTGGGTTTTCCTTTCGGCTGCTTCCTGATCCTATATATGACGTCATTGATCCTCTTGACGATCTCATACGGGCCGTCCCAGGAGTTCTGAAGTTTAGGTGAGTAGCCTCGCCTTCTTCGAGGATCATGTAGCCAGACCAAGTCTCCAGGTTGGTAGCCACCCTTCTCAGCCCTGATGTCGTAGCGCTCCTTCATTCTGTCACTAGCCCCCTGGATGTTTGTGCGAACCTTCTCGTGGATATTATCCATTCGCTTCCGTAGATCCGTGACGTACTCCTCTCCGGCAATTTCCTCGTCAGGCTTGAAACCGAATTTCAGATCACAAGGCAACCGAAGTTCTCTGCCGAATACCACATTTGCGGGAGTCTGCCCCGTTGCCTCACTGACTGAACTGCGGTAGGCCAGCAGGAACAGGTGAAGATACTGGTCCCAGTCTCGCTGATGGTCGGAGACTACTTTGGACAAATATCGACCCATAGTCCTGTTCATGCGCTCCACCATGCCATCGGATTGAGGGTGAAGAGGTGTCGTCCTGGTCTTCCGTATTCCCAGTGCTTCGCACATCCCGGAGAAGACTGCAGACTCGAAGTTTCGTCCCTGGTCAGAGTGAAGTTCCATGGGTACCCCAAACCTACTGACGAGCTGCTTCACCAGTACGTCCGCAACCGTGACTGCCTCCTGATTCGGAAGGGCGTACGCTTCCACCCACTTGGAAAAGTAGTCCATGGCCACGAGAATATACCGGTTACCTTCATCCGTCACAGGGAAAGGGCCAGCGATGTCGATTGCTATTCTCTCAAACGGTGCTCCCACGTTGTACTTCCTCATTGGGGCCTTCTTTCTTCTTATGGGTCCGTTAGAAGCCGCACAAGTCGCACAACGCCTGCACCAGTCCAACACATCGTCCTTGAGATTCGCCCAGTAAAAACGTTCACGTACCTTTTCCAATGTACGGTGAACTCCAAGGTGGCCGCCAGATACTCCGTCATGAAGTTCCCTGAGTACTTCGGGCACTTTACTTTTTGGAACGATGAGCTGAAGTCTGCGCTGATCTCCTTCCGTGTTCTCCAATGCCCGTTTCAGCAGCCCGTTGTCCACTAGAATGGAGTCCCATTGGGCCCAGTAAGTCTTTACATTCTTCGACATTGGAGCAACATCCTGCCAGGTTGGTCTTCCTTGCCCTGATAGTTTCCACTGCTTCATTTGTTTCAAGTCCGGGTCCCTGTCCTGCTCCTTTGACACCTCTGCATCCTGCCAACTGTCCATGACCACCGTTGTCCTCAACACTGCTGCCTGCTTCTCTTCTTGTCGAGAACAATGCCCGCATTTTTCGTCACAAGGTCTCCTAGAGAGCGCATCCGCATTTCTGTGACTCGTTCCAGCGCGATGAGCAGATTCAAAGTCATATTCTTGAAGGCGCTCTATCCACCTCGCCACTTGTCCTTCTGGTGACTTGAATTGTAGCAGCCACATTAGAGCCGCGTGGTCCGTTCTCAGGAGGAATCTTCTGCCGTATAGATATTTGTGAAAATGCTCTATAGATTTCACCACTGCCAGAAGCTCCTTCCTTGTGACACAGTAGTTGCGTTCCGGAGCTGAGAGCGCTTTACTGAAATACCCAATGACCCTTTCTTCTCCATCTTGGAGCTGAGAGAGGACGCTTCCAATAGCGGTGTTGCTAGCGTCTGTGTCAAGTATGAACTTGCCCTCGGGACGTGGATAGCTCAGAATAGGAGCACTACTCAACTTTTTCTTCAACTCTTCAAAGGATGCCTGACATTCGTGATCCCAAAGAAAAGTCCGTTTTTCCTCGGTGAGCCTGGTAAGAGGTTTTGCAATGTTTGCAAATCCTTTCACGTACCGCCTGTAGTAGGTGCAGAGGCCGAGAAAACTTCTTACTTGGTGCTTATCTCGAGGTACTGGCCAGTCGGTGATCGCTGCAATCTTCTCTGGGTCAACGGCAACTCCATTGTCCGACACAACATGCCCCAGATAGTTGACTTGCCTTCGGAAGAGATGACACTTCTTCGGGTTCAATTTAAGGTTCGCTGCACGCAGTCGTTCGAAGACCTTCTCCAGATTCTTCAGATGGTGAGCGAAGGACTTTCCCAGCACAATGATGTCATCTAAGTATACCAGGCAAATTTCCCAAGAGAGACCTCTTAACACGCTTTCCATCAGCCTCTCAAATGTTGCAGGAGCATTGCAAAGCCCGAATGGCATTACCGTAAATTGCCAGAGTCCAGTCCCAATCGAGAACGCTGTCTTTTCTTTATCTTCAGGTTTCAATCCAACCTGCCAATATCCACTGCGGAGATCCAAGGTAGAGAAAAGTTCACACCCCTCTAGGGTGTCCAGCGTATCATCAATCCTGGGGAGCGGATAACTGTCTTTCTTGGTGACGTTATTCAGAAGGCGGTAGTCCACGCAGAATCTCGTTGTGCCGTCCTTCTTTTTCACCAGTACAACAGGAGACATCCAGGGGCTACTCGAAGGCTCAATGACACCATCAGTCGCCATCTCCTTGATGATCTTCTCGGCGTCCTCCCGTTTGGCTAAAGGCAGCCTCCGCGGGACCTGTCGGATGGGCTTAGCATCCCCGGTGTCAATCCTGTGCTGGACGATATCCGTTCTACCCCGTGGCCCTGGGCTGATCTCGAAAACGTCCTGCCATCGGGTAATCATCTTCTTCACCTCCTCACTCTCTTCAGGCGAAAGGTCGCAACATGATTCGTCCACAAATCCCTTTAATTCTTCCGGCAGTCCTCGCAGCTCGGTGGGATGACGTTGCAGCTGACGAACCACTGAGGTAGCGGTTGTACATTCCCCTATCGGTGTTCCTTTGTTCAGCGTTACTGGGAAGCTGTTCAGGTTCATTAGCCGAATCGGAGTGGTACGTCCGACCTTGATGAGAGACCTAGCCACCAGTACGCCGCGTCCGATATCCTGTTCTTCTTGTTTTCCAGGTTCAAGAAGCACACATTGACCCTCAGGTAGATGTCCTTCGACCGTCCCCTGTGTTATGATTTGGCTCCGAGAAGGTAAAGTGGTGTCTTCTAGTAAGCGCACTCGTGCGTAGATATCCTTTCCCTGCCGGAGGATGACTTCTTCGTCTCCCAGCGTCATCACACCTCTTGCCATATCCAGCTTGATCCCGCATGTGATCATCAAGTCCGTGCCCAATATGACATCTTCATCAATATCTGCCACGAGAGCGCGGTGCTTCAGATGTTGACCCCCGATGATGAAGTAGGCAACTGTCTCCCCGTAGACCTTGGCTAGCTCACCTGTGGCAGTCCGTAATGTCCAAATCGTTGGCAACATCTTCTCAGCAGGAACTGTCTTTGAGCTCAAGATTGTCTTGGTTGCGCCGGTATCCAGTAGCAGACTTCGCAGCTGCCCGTTCACCTTCCCATCAACGTAGAAGCTGTTCGTTCTGCTCCCTAAAGACGCAACTCTACTGGTCTTCCTCGGGCCTCTGACGTAGCGGGCTGATAGTTGTTCCTCCCTATCAACCCTACTTCGTTCCTGTGGCTTTTCTTGCTTCTTGGATGGACACTTGCTTCTAGGGTGTCCAAGTTGGCCGCAGCCCCAACAGCGTATCTCCTTCTTACGGGTCCTGAGAGCCTCCAAAACCTTTGTCTCTATGTCTTCGACGCTAGGGACCACAGTAGGCTCCGCTTCAGCTGCTCGAACCCGCGCATGGCCCCGTACTGACTGCCTGACAGCCTCGAACTCCATGGCCTGAGATAATGCGTCGCCTAGAGTTTTTGGCCGGGCGAGCTTCACTGCTTGTTGCGTCTCGGGGTCCCGAAGTCCATCCAGGAATTTGTCGACAGCCAGGCTCTCGTACACATCATCGGTGACCGAGGGGTAGGCATTCCTCACCAGCCGGGCGATATCCGCTTCAAATTCCTGAAGCGTCTCGTTGGTCTTCTGGATCCTGCTTCTCAGCTGTGAGCGATATAGCTGGTCCATGTGGCGATGGCCGAAACGCATCTCCAGTCTTCTAATCAGCTCCCCGTAGTTAGACCGCTCTGACAGTGGCATCCCCTGCAGTACTCCCAAGGCGTCTCCACGCAAGGCCAGGCACAACGCTGAAGCTTGGGTCTCTTTTGACCACCCGTGGATCGAAGCCGCTGTCTCGAAGAGAGTCATGTAGTCTTCCCACGGCGTCTTTCCGTCGAATACTGGAATGGTGTTGTGATTTGGTGGCGTCCCAGCATTGGCGGGCATAATGGTGCTATGAAGGCTGCCATCGGTGGAACGGTCGGTGGCGATCGTCGGTGGGTTGGTCATACGTCCCTCGAGAGCTTCTACTCTTAGCCTAAGTTCGGTTTTAATTGAATTCAGTTCTTCTCCTAACCTAGATTCTACATCAGCTACTTTAGTATCTACATTTTCCATTAACTTAGTCTCTAAGGTGCCTAACTTAGACTCTAATGTATCCATTAAATCACTTTTTACAGTACATAATTCATTACCTAACTTATTTTCTACATTGCTTAACTCATTTTTAACAGTACCTAATTCATTTTTAAAAGTTGCCGACAACTTGCTTAAATCAGTTTCAAATAGAACGTCATCTGGATTTTCCCCTAAATCTACAAAAAATTGACGCAAGCGCTCTTGCAGTACACTTTTAGTTCCGAAACAATCAAGATCACGTTCCTCCAATTCACGTTTCAAATCCGCAACTTTTAAATCAATTAATTTAACACTTTTAGAAGCCATTCTTCATACAGTAGCCCAATAATTACAAAATACAAGACCAAATGCAAAATAATAGCAGTTACACAATTATCCCACTTCTGACACCAATTTGTTACGGGCTACTGGGTATTAAAATGAATTAAACAATTCCTTAATCAAAGATACTAATATTTATTAACAAAATGATAAAAAGGATACAATTAAACTATTAACAATTAAATTATTGAACTAATATAAATTTGTAATAACAATATTCTAGATATTATCATCTAGGCCTAACCCCTATTTAATTATTACAATAATATAAGATTTTACTAACTCTAGATAGCTTAACTAGTTACAATAGTTTCTATGAATATTATAAAATTACACTACAATTTATAACTAATAATTAACACTTACAGTTCACTAGTCCACCGACCGTAAGATTCTTCAAGTATCACAAACTGACACACAGTAACAAACAGAAACAGTTTATTACACTCGCGAGACTGTCACCGTTCACTGATACACTTATTACACGGGCCGGTTCAACACTGACTAGTTTATCACACTGACACTCACTTATTACACTTATCACAGATCTTCACTGGTCTACTCTCAGGCTAAGACTGACTGACTCGAGGTGACGGAAGTCTTTTTATAGGCAAAGCCGAACATTCTAGAACTCGAAGGGGCCAGATAATTCTGGAATATTCTTAATCCTTTGCCGACAAAAGAAGACGATCTAGAACCGTCCTAATCCTATTTAAACGTCTCCGCTTCCGCCTTCTGCCGGCGCCCGTAACATTATTATTTAGGATTGATTAGAATTATTGCTTATATTTTCAAACCATTCCAAGCCAAAATCTACGAGAATGACACGACTCTGCTTCCCTCAAATCAATTAACTCACTCTGAATTAAATTCTTATACCTATTCGCTGGGGCTGCAGATATATTCTCTTCAAATAGGTTAATTAATAATAATTCTTAATTAATTGCAATATTGTATTCTCAGTAATTATATTATGCTTACATGGCTCTGTTGTTATTATAAATAACTATTAGTTAATGATACTTGAACTTTACCTCTCTCGATTACCCGAGCCGCACACTGGACCCTCAATTAGCCGGCTAGTTTATCTTCTTCGCGATTAATACTAAGTTACGGCCGCCGCCATTTGAGATGAGTGAGCTGTGCTTGCCGAAGATTAATGTAAGGATTAATGTTGGCGTAGCTGTAATATTGCAACACTTTCATTTCGGGGAACTAAATTAATATACAAAATTTCCATTAGAAGGTAGCTGAATCTTTTATGTTTTAATCGTTTAATGTTTTAATGTTTTTAATGTTTTAATCGTGCGATGTAGAACATTAATGTACAGGTATTATACAAACAAAATAAATTTAACAATTGCAAAATAACATATCTAATCACCATTTACTAGGCTGGCCGATATTTTGCATCTCTCTGAAAAAAAAAATGTGTGGAACCCGACTTGTCTATTATTTCCTTAGTTGAACTCACTATTCAACGGTGGTTCCAGAGATTTCTAAAGGGAGACATGAGCTTTGAAGACAAATAAGGACGTGGCCAACTTTCATGCATTTTGAGTTTCCCATTCGCCTTGAGATGGTCATCGACGGTTGATTTGCTGACTTTGAGTTTCCCTGCCATTTCTCGGACAGTTAGAATTTTCTTCCACCAAAGCTCGGTGTTCAATGTTAAACAACCGTTCAACTTGCTCGCTCTATAGAGGTGGAGCCATTTATAATGACTATGCTTACAGCTAGGAACAAAATGGCCATCTACAATTAGAGAGCCAATATGTGCTCCATATATTTAAGTATGTAACTCAACACCATGGAGTAGTACCCTCAGCCGAGTGAGAAGGAAGAGACCTTACAACCGCAGAGAAGGAGCAACACACCTGACGTCCCATTTACTCACTCACTCACTCCTTGGCACTACGCTCCTACAAGGACCTGGGCCTCATCTACCAATGCCTGCCACTCACTTCGGTCCCCAGCAAGTCTGATTCCCAGCTGGTGAAGATCGGCCTCCACATCATCTAACCATCTCGTACGGGGCCTTCCTTTGGGTCTTTTACCACCGAGCTTCCCAAACAACAGTCTTCTGGGCCCTCTTGTCTCCGGCATCCTCATCACATGGCCCAACCATCTCAATCTAGCTCTTTTTACGAAGGAAACCAAGTCTGGCTCTCCATGAAGTTGTCGGAGTTCTGCATTGTTACGGATCCTCCATGTTCCCTGGTCGTTGATGGGCCCATAAATCCGCCGCAGTATTTTCCCCTCCCAGACATTCACCATTCTCTCTGCTTTTTTACTCAGGACCCAACTTTCACAACCATATGTCGGTATTGGCCTGACAATGGTTTTATACAAAGTGATCTTGGCCCTTTTTGACAATTGCCCAGTTTTAAGAGCCTTTTGTATTGCATAGTAACAATTACCAGCGGCAAGTCTTGCTTTTATATCTTCCTCTATCTGGTTGTTGTCTGTTCCTATTGCGCCCAGGTATTTAAAATTCTGAGTTTGCTTAAAGCTGAACTCCATTAACGGGGCTTGTTCTTCTACCTCTACGTTCCTTCTTGAGCTACACATGTACATGGTCTTGGCCTTCTTTATATGCAAACCCATTTTTTCACCTGCTTGGTGGAATTCCTGGAAGGCTCCTGAGAGTGCTGCTTTAGTCCTGCCAGTTAGGACAACATCATCCGCATAGGCTAAATGTAGCGTCATCCTATTGCATATTGTTCCACCTGGGTTTGTTCGGATCGCACGCGCTGCTGTTTCGAGGGCTAAATTGAAGAGCAATGGCGACAGTGGGTCACCTTGTCTCAGACCATCAACCACCACGAATTCCTCAGAGAGCATGTTCCCTATTTTAACTTGGCATCTCGTGTTTGTGAGTGTCATCCTTGTAAGGCGAACAAGTTTTCCTGGTAGTCCTAGCTCCAGCACATGACAGTCTTTACCTGAATTCAAGAGGTTGCTGAAATGCTGCCTCCACCTTTCCTGGACTGCGGAAGGATCCGCTACGAGCTCTCCATTTTCCTGTCTGCATATATTTGTCCTGGCCTGAAACCCCTTCTTTAGTTCTTGGATACCCTTGTAGAACTTCCTGGTATGCTTCGTTTCATGTTGTTCCTGCAGTTTCTTTATTTGGTCATTTCTCGCTTCAATGACTTTGACACATTTCTTATCAAACCAACTGTTTCTTGCCGGGGTTTCATATTTCCCTAGGGCCTCTTCTGCCGCACTTTTAACTGCCTTTTCGAGAATATCCCATTTCTTATGTAGACATTCCCGAGTTCCACGATCTTCTCTCAAAATGCTGCTCACTTTTTTCTGAAGAGATCTGGCACATCTTCCTCTTTCAGCCTTTCAGTTGCATATCTTACCGTTTTCATGCTTTTTCCGTGGCGTTTTACAGCTACTCTGAATCGATAATTTACTTTAACTAAAAAGTGATCAGAGTCACAATCAGCACCTCGGCAAGATCGTACATTTGTCACGTCTGAGGAATGTCTTCTGTCAATCATCACATGATCAATCTGATTTCTAACTGATCCATCTGGGATATCCATGTTTCTTTGTATATATCCTTTCTAGGGAACATAGTACTTTTTACAACCATTCCCTTTTCTGCTGCAAAATCAATTACTTTTAAACCATTTTCATTGCTTATTTCGTGTTTACTGTGACCGCCTGTTATTGATCTGAATTGGGTCTCTTTTCCTATTTTTGCATTCATGTCTCCAATTATCATCTTTACATCATACTTTGGGGCCTGATCATAGGTTGCTGATAGGAGTTCATAAAACACATCCTTCTCTTCTTCACTCCCATCTTCTATTGGCGCATGCGCACTAAAATCGTCATGTTAAAGAAACGACCTTTAATTCTAATTGCACATATTCTGTCATTAACTGGTTTTATTTCCATTATAGCGTGTTTTAACGTCTTTCTAATCATAAAACCTGTTCCGCGAATGTTAGCCTGGTGCCCACTGTTGATGAGTGTATATTCTGTCAGGTCCATTATCTCAACTTTCCATTTTATCTCCTGTATAGCTGCAATATCTATTCGGTACTTCGATAATTGCTGTTCTAGTATCTTGGTGGCTCCAGCCTGCATAAGTCCTCTTACATTCCATAAAGCGATGGTTAGTCCGTGTTTAAAAGCCGTGGTCAATTTACCGTTAAGACAATCCAATCCGAGGCATGGTTTTTGTTTCTGAACTAGTCATTGTTTTTATAGGGGGAGGGAAGTTAGCCCTCCGCCCAATCCTCCTCCTTTATCCGAGCTTTGGACCGGCAAATGCCCTAAGACAGCAGACGGAGTTAATATTTATTTAAGTATGTAACTCAACACCATGGAGTAGTACCCTCAGCCGAGTGAGAAGGAAGAGACCTTACAACCGCAGGGAAGGAGCAACACACCTGACCTCCCATTTACAAGTGTCTTAAATAAGAATGATAATTTTCCTTTATTCATTTTAGTTATCTGTGTTAGATTAATATATTTATCATCACTATCAGCAATAATTTACTTGCTTTTTAATTTTATTATCATTATCAATCTAATATACAGTCCACAAACTCTGAGGGGGAATGTGCCTTATCCAATAAAAGGGATGGTATTTTCTCACTTTAAACACTCGTTATCGAGATCAGAACTGCTAGATATTTTTGTCTTCGTCTCATTTGTCCCTCTTGGATCGTCTGGTACCACCGTTGAACAGTACACTCTTTTATCCTACCTTCGCCCCAGACTTTTTTGATATTTCTGATCGTTTTGGCCCCTTCCCGTCCGAGTTTGAACTCGTAAAACAAAAAATTATGCGAAAATCACTCTTTGAAATCTTAGTACAGACTGTATTATTTTCCAAGCTGCTAAATATTGCGGAGGTAAAAAAAAACATTTCTGTTTGAAAGAGGAATAATAAGTTTTTATATTTATAAAAGTCTTGAGTCCAACATACATAAAAAGTTTGGAGGAGTATTTTAAAGAAAACATAAAATCCTGAATAACTTTCCCAATACAACTGTTTATTTGATTGTTCCACTCGTTGCTCAAATTTTATAAGTGTAATTTACTTGTACTCTATAGTTCAGATTGTATTTTTTTTTATGTAGTGTCAGAAGGAAATCAAGTATTCATCCCGTTGTTATATCTGTTATATGACATCATTATTTTACATTTTAATTATATCACATACGTAAAATAAAATATTTCACGGTAAGTACTTTTTTATATAAAAGAGAGATGTAGTAATAATTTATAATCACGTTATCTTGCCAGACATAGTTACTGTATTTTATAAGTCATTAGCCCATTAGTCAATAAACATAATATCCTCCATCAGAGAATACTGTCGTGGGTATAAATTAGCTTTGACTCTATTAATTCATGACATACCTGGGTTAATTGCGTTTGAAACATATTAAGTTCTGAATCACCACAGTGTCGGTGTCATGTTTTGTGTACTGGATGAAATATTTATACGATATCATATTTTATTTATGCTATTTAATTATTTATAATTTGGGGAATTTATAAATGTATGGTCCAGGATATATTTCTATAAAATTAATATTCGTGTTAAAATACCTTCTGAAATATGTAATTCAAATAATTCTCCTGAATTGCTTAAAATAATGATTGAAACAAATTTGTTATTCTTTTATAGATGGTGAGAAACCATACGCCTCATATTTTATATATTTTTATATATTTTTCATATTTTTAACCTCTTAGTTTGGCCTCACTACGTGTTGTTTCCTACTCTTCTTTTCACCATTAATGATTAAAAAACAACCTATTCCTCTACAACGACAGCAAATGAAGGGTCTTGGATTCAATACGTGGTATAGTCTCTGCTGTTTCTCTCAATGATTGATATTTCCTTGATTTTTATTATCGTTTTAAGTTACTCTCGAAAGACTTATATTATACATGCCTGTATTCTATTTCTATTAGTTCTCTGGGATATAAAACATCAATTTTCCATCCTACCCGCCCTTATTGATTCCGATTGTGAAGGCGCTGTTGAAATGTAAGCTGTAGTGGAGAGAGGGTCGAATTAGGAAGTGCAGCTCACTTCATTGCTGGCCCGTTCAACGTAGGCTGTATCGAAGGCCTATGCTGTTCGCTACTGCCACAATTCAGTGCTATTGTCTATCTAGCAATATATATTAAAATAATAATGTTATAATATAAAGAAAAAAAGTAATAATGGCAAAATTCAATACCGTATGGATATGAACAGGGAAAATAATTAATAACGTAAAAAGGCCTTTGGCCAAGTTATTAAGATATTAAATTTAATAAAATCCAAATTTAAAAAAAAATGTATTTATTGAAATTTACATCTGTATACAGAATATATCAAGTAAATATAATGAAAGATAAATCATGTCAAGAGACAAAGGCAAGTAGAGAAACTACCCATTGGCAGTACTCAAATCCAAAATTTAAATTACCAAATAAAATATACAATACCTGTATTCGGATCTGGCTTTTCAGCGCGTATAAGCTGACATTGTATATTTTTGATAATAATTTTTTTATTCTAACACCTTATTTTGTTCACTATCCCTATTTTACACTAATGTTTTATATACAATCGATAGGTTTTGACGAAAGCTAATGATTTTGCCTTAAACGAACGTCGTATCTTCTCCGAGTCAAAAGTTATATTTAATGGACATCTGGATTTGCAGCAAAATTGCCTCAAAACGGCAGCGCCCCTTAACTATAAAAGCCGTATGGTGAGAAAGACATAAAGACAACAGAAAGACGACTGTTTTAAATTTACCTATGGAAAATTTTCATATTTCAATCATACGCATTTTCTTTTCTTAATTTATGTAATAAGCAGGGGTCGAAGATTCGTTCCCAAAGAATCGTCCCAAAGAAGCAGGAGCAATATTTTATAAGAAAAATCGTTCCGATCTGGACTGGAACGATATCATTTTGTTATAAAACAACCGCTCCCGAACGGAACAGAATCAGCCAAGAGCGATATTTTTGGATCCCTTGAGGATTTGATTTTGCGGAGCAAAAAAATATCGATCCCACATGTTTCTTTCCGAACCTTGATTTTGGCCCTCCTCATTTACCTATCTACACACGAAAATACCAAACCGGAATGAAAAAATTGTGCCTAGAGAGGCATAGTATTTTCTCATCCTTAAAAAAAAAAAATTCTGAGAACTAAAATATTTTTTTTGTTTACTACCTTAACCTTAACCGATCCTTATCGGGTCTTCTTTAGGGTCAACTAGATTATAAACCAAACATTTAGGAAAAAACTTGGTTGAAATCCGATTTGTTCCGGACGGACGGACCGACACCACTGAGATTTTATGTTTTTTTGGATTCTACACCCTATGAAACGAGAAGAAACATTAAAATATCGAAGTCGAATTTTTTGGCGATTTCATTACTTTTAGAGTCATTTTTGCAGTATTTTAAAGATTACATATTAACTATGATAGGTAAATAAATATACAATGAATTGTCAGCACAATGTTGTGTGCAAGAAGGAAAGTTGAAAATAGCTTTCTCCATGAAACAGAGATATTCGTATTTACGATGTTTTTCTAGCCAAATTGGAGTCTCTCTGTGTAAATAGTCAGTACTGGATTAGAACGTTAGATTTTAAGTGAAACACTCGAAGTCAAAACACATGCTTTTAATATCTCTATCAGAGATTTATTTGTCTCTTAACTATTTACTTATGTACTCTAAAATTAAGTAGTAGCTTTAGTATTTTATTTATTTATTGTGAATTTTTTTTTGCTAATCTCGTACTATTATTAACTCTTATATGATTATTTTATTCTTTTCCTATATTTTAGTAATATATAATTTATATATACAATCCTATATAAGTTAAGACAAGACGGTGATCGCATATAGTCGCTAATATCTATCTAGCATTGTAAACAGCTATTAGATTCTATAAATAGAGGTTCAAGATGGCAATAAAGTTAGTATTAAACCAGCTCTCGTGCGAATCGTTTCATCCTTATTTTCCTTTTTTTAAATATTTTGTTCCTGGAACTATATAAGTTATATATATATATATATATATATATATATATATATATATATATATATATATATATATTATATAAAGGATATTTTCATAATATTTCAATGTTTATTTATTTATATCTCAATATATGTGTTAAGATGATGGTTTTCTGGGAGAAATATTTTATTAGATTTTTCTTTATGGTTTAGGGTCATAATGAGAGATCAATGGATGAATGTGATGGTTTTAAAAAGTAGATAATTTTAAAATAAGTAGAATTCCAAATATTTAGTTAAATGTTAGAGAAGAATTGGTTGACTGTAACTTCTAATGTAAGGAAGAAATAGTTGGGGGTGCAGTCAATAAAAATAATAATTAATAATTAATAATAATAATAATTAATAAGTGTAATTATTTATTGTGTGCCGACGTTTCGGCCTACAATGTAGGCCATCTTGTTACTGCAACGTTTTTTTATATATGTTTGTTTCTCTCTCTTAGCCCTGAAGATGCCGAAACGTCGGAACACAATAAATAAGTTACACTTATTAAGGTGTTTTTATTGACTGCACCCCCAACTATTTCTTCCTTACATTTAGTTAAATGAATTTTCGTGAGATGTTGTTTGCTTGTTTATTTAACGTCAGTTTGTGCTGTTATGGCTAATCGGACGATATTACAGGGGGAGTTCTCAATTTTGCCTATCGACGAGCAATCAGGATAGTGATTTTTAAGGAATACCTGACACCCCCTCCCCCGTCATTCCCTTAAGCGTCCCTTCCGAATGATGGCTGCACGAAGGATTTCTTTACTCGTTTTAAAAAATCCTAGGGCTACCTGCCGGGCTACGAACCAGCCATCTTGGTCATAAGAGGTTATTATTCTAACCACTTTACAACAGGTCAAACCAAAATGAGCTGCTAAGTTATTTTTGTTCGGTAATAAATTATATATAATAACAATTATTATTATAATTTATGGTTAACGTTATTTGGTCTGAAAGGTAACAAGTAAACAGTGTTCTAAATAGTACTCGCAGTATTTTTTTTTCTTTTTTCTGATCTTACTTTGTAAGTCTCTTTGTATTATAAGTATTCTATAATTATTTTTAAAAATACGCGTGTGACGTTGAGTAAATAGAAGAAAGCTTTCGAGAATTCTGAAGGGAAAAGTTTAGATATGTTGTTTCAGAGTTAGTCGAGAGCCAACAAGTAGGGAGAAGATTGGAGTGTTCTAACTTAGACCACTCGGCTCCATTTAGTCAATAGAGGGTAAATGTATTGCATGCTTTGGCGAAATTAATAAAGGATAAATTAAAATAAAATGTCCACCTTATTAAACTTTTACCAATAGCTAGTTATTAATGTTTTTGCCTTACTTAATTTTTTGTTTTTTAAACTTTCTCTGGCTGAATTCCCATTGTTTCTCCTGTAGTACTAGAAAATTACTATTTACAAAATTATGATCAATTTACATTTTCATGATTTTTTTATTTCTCATTTCGTATTCATGGCCTTATCATATTTTAAATTTATTGACCGGTATTCCGTAATTTATTTTTACTGTCCAGAACTCGTAAAAGGAGTCTTTATGTTTTATACTGGAAGAATATTAACTGATATTACATCTAACATTTTATAACAAATTTTCTCTGATAGTTATGAAATTAAAATTACCTCGTTTTGTTTTTAATGATTTTCCAACGAACACGTGGAAAATCAGTTTCACCAGAATAATATCCAATTAGCCAACAGTAAAATTTACATGTCAATTAAAAGATTTTTTGAAAATGAGGTGACCTTAAGAAAAAATTTGGTAAAAGAGTGCCGAAAAAGTGATTTCCTATTGTTTTAGTCAATATCGATGTTTTGCTATTCATAAAAATTGTGTATATATACAATGTCCATTGTCATAGACATATATGTAACTATCGATTGTTTTCTTTCTATATATTTATTGTCATCTTATTGGGTTCGTACCAAATCAGCATCGATCGGGACATTGAGGTCATTTTTACGACCTTATTGACATGACTTTATTCGTAGCATTAAGGATTTTACAAAGGATTTTGGATTATATGGACTGGTTACATGAGTCCAAATAGGTCTTGTAATATTCATATATATATATATGAGTCTTTTGTAATTAATTGGAAGTTTACAGAGTTTGTCTAGTAAGTGTTGAAGTAACCTGAAACGGCGAGCAGTTTCTAGACTTTTCAGTCTAGCATGAGGATTCCCTGTTATGCGTTTAACAGGTATAATAAACTGATAACCCTAGGTATCAGATTTGTTCTAAAGGATTCCGTGAGATATTATTAAAGGATACTGGAGGACAGGAATTCATTGGTTTCCGACAATGCGTAAAGGTGATTTTGAGGGATAAAAATTACTATAACATATGTATTCGCAGTGTGACATATTTCTCAATGAACTATGTTTGAAAATTCTTGCAACAGCTTATTAGATAGAAATTGTTGTGTCATGCCAAACCTGTAAAATACTTAATTCGTAACAGTAATTTCTGAATTGCCTTCGCTTATAAATCAGACAAAAGTAGAATTTTAATTAATATTATAATGTGAAAAAAATGGCCGATGATATTTAAAAATTTAAATGGAGTAATCAAGATGGAAGATCCTAAAAGGAGTGTTATATGATTTCTAATTATGGTTTGATCTATTGATTCAGTTAGTCTTGGGTCGCCATGGCAACACACCAACCAGGGCTTCTCGCTTGTTGCGGTTTTAATTATTGAGCTTAGACCTGATTTATGACGAAAATAATTAACCTAAAACATGCGCTACAAAATACGTGATAAAATCCAATAAAAAAGTTATAAATTATTAGGTGGAAATAAGTGTTACTTTTTTTCTATAGAGTAATTTTAAATTTTTCATAATAATAAAGTTAGGTGACTAGAATCACACAGTATTTATGTTATTTATGGTACTAACACAAATAATACAAAGCTAATGGTGCGAGAATCTACTGAATAGAAGTCACCAGTACCGATAAAATATAAATTTGATCCGAACTTAAACATTTTAAGATTTATAGATACGTTTTAACGTTTAAAATGCGCTCTCACAAATAATTAAATAATGATTATAATTAGTGGTAAAAATCATTTGTTCAAATTTAGAATTCTCTGTTAACAGAATAAATAAAATGAATCTATTTTGTTTATGTTATAACATGTGAATTACCGAGTACAAATAACATTTTATTTTCTGTCTTCTTTTTCTTCCTCCGTATACCTTTCATTGTGGTGGAGCCTCTACCCAACTGCGCCAGTCCTGTCGGTCCCTTGCCAACAGGTTTCACAATTAATTATTAAGAATTAAATCATCCATAGACATTTACTCTAAGATTTAAATATCATCTTCAGATTTACTACATGTTCAACTCGCAAGAAAAATTAAAAATAAAGATAAACCGTGTGGTATGAATGAAATATACAACTATTTTTTTTGTGTGTGTAAACATTGGGACATGACATTTACACATACTCAAATGTATAAATTTGACGACTGTAGCTTCATTTTTTAAGAATTTATTTTAAGTTTAGGGAAAGAGTTATTTTACTAAAATATAAATTTCCAATTACATTCTCAGGTTTTTCTAGTTGGATGTAGAAAAAATGTTCCTAATGGCAGAAACTTTGGGGATGTTTAAAACTAGGTATTATTTTTATGTAAACTACCCAAAATTGTAATTAAATAAATTCGAAATTTTGCTGGTTCTTGAAGCACTACCGCGCACATTTTTATCAACTGTGCTAAAGAAGATTGCGAGTTTTATTACAATTCTGAAATTGCAAGAAAGTGAAAAAAAAATTATTTTTTTTTGTTCCAAAAGAAATTTTATGAAGGTTGTTATATATTGCAAAGATTTTGAAATTTGCATCTGAGAAATCCTTGAATTATATTTAATTTTTTTTCAAGCTATAACTAGGGACCTTATTATTTGAATATCTATAAAAAATAAAATCTTTACTACGAAGTGTTCATCCATCTAAATTTCTGTGAAATAGCTAAAATTAGCATTGAATATATATTTTTTTATTCCTAGTACTTTTAACAATAAAAATATATTGTTGTTTTTATATTATATTGAACTAATTCCTTTAGCTGTCTTTAATAATTCGCTGGTAAAATAGAGTTCGCTTTGGACACGGCCTTACAGATGACTCGGTTGAATGGCGATCGTGGGTGTGATTTCATTGATTTGTGAAGTTGTCCAAGCATAATGAAATGATTTCTCAATTCATTGAAACTGGGTATAACGCGTCTGATTCAACCTATTTAAGCTATGTTTTCTTATTGTATTGCATTATTATTTTATTTATTTAATTTTAGTTAGTTTTTATTTAATTATTTTTGTAAAAATTAACGTTGTGAGATCACACCATTGGGGTTTGGTGAATTTTTTTGTTTTAGTTAATTGATTATTAACGAACCAATTATCGTTAATTGCTTATTAACGACCATTCTGAAATTTCTTGATGAGGAAATTTCGCCTGAATATTTCGCGTCGGATAAAACTCAGGCAGTACGAAACAGGCAGTCATCGAAAAAAGAGTTAGTTGTTATTATAATAATTCCTTATTTGTTTCAGTACTGAGCAACTGGTGCATAAATTATAGAAAAGGAGATAGATAAATTATTACTCCCTTGTCGTCTTTAATTCCATAAAAGCTGAGGAAATGCCTCCTTGCTCTAACTTTGTTAAACTCTTCTTTCTCTCTCTCACACACAAGTTTTAACAGTTTATTCGTCTCATTTTTGACATATCCACACACACACACACACCTCTATCTATCTCACTCTTTACCTTTCTATCTCTCTATCTGTCTCTTTCGGACACGTATTGGTTTTATGCCCTTCTTACCTTATCTGTTATGGGAAGGTAATGTAATGTAATTAACATTAGATAAAAGTTAGTTTCAATTTTAACAGGTTTACACCAGTTTTATGAATTTGCCGAAAATCTTAAACTTTATATCCTAGAAATCCTTGAATTATTTTAATTTTTTTTCACGATATAACTAGAAACCTTTTTATAATAATATCTGTAAAAAATACGGAAATATTTATTATGAAGTGTGTGTATTTTTTATGATTCGGTGGAATAGCTGACATTAACATTAAATATATGTATTTATGATTAAGCGATCCAAGGTTTAAACAATTTTTAACATTTAACTAAAATGACTGTAAACTATTTGTTTACATATACTATATGTTCAGTACGTGGTAGAGACTGTTTCTAGGTCGTGCAGGGAGTGGCTGTCTAAAGACTAAATAATTAATCTACCATAGCCGGATTTAAGCCCGTTACTTTCATCAGCATAGCAACTCAGCACTCAACACACTGAGCTATCCCGCTACCACACAAAAAGTATGATCCTTGTAAATTACAAATATCTTTGAAATTTCTAAATTCATCTTAATGTAAATTTCTAAATTAAAAAAAAAAAAATAACATTTCAGTAAATTATAAAAACAAAATACATAGAGCTATGTATTTACATTAATCATGTGGTCACGTTGACATTTTATCACTTCTTCATTTTACAAAAATTATGTGTTGTTCGAAATGTTTGGTTTGGACGGAGCTGAAACGGAATGTTGCTCACTAATTGTATCCTATTATTATGTAATCATCCGTCCTTTTTAGCTTTTATCGATGCTGAATGGAATAAACAATATTCAGGACCTATTATATTACTTGGTATGATTTAATGAAGCGATTAAAGTTAATATGTGGAATTGATTGATGTAATATTTATTAAATGGTCTTTACCTATATTTTTTACCAAAAAAAAACACAATAGATTTTTGGTGTTATTTATATATGACAGGTACCGGGATAGTTCAGTATGTAGAGCACTGAGTTTCGGTACGGTCCCAGGTTCAAATCCGGCTATGACAGATAAATTATTCAAACTGTTAACTGCGATGGATAGACCCTTGGTGATTTATAGACCCTATTGGGCCTCATTCAGCATTTACGAATTTGGTTTCCTAAATTGGGGAGAAACATCTCGTACAAATCACCACCCTTCACGACCGTTACCCTCGAAACAGTGGAGCAATTTTTTTTTATTTATTAATAATTATTAGTAATTTATTATTTATTAGCAGCATAAAAAAAAAAGTGAATTCAATCCCTTAACTCCCATATCTGCAGTGTAAATCCATTCTGATTTCTTTATGGATTATTCTGTCATCTTTATATTATATATGCATGTATTCTGTCCTAATACATCACTTTTGTTTCCTTTCCTTTACTGTGTGTATATAAATGAGATGCGCTTTCATATGAAACTAGTATTTTGTAATGCATTTAGTACTTTGTACTTCTTATGTTTATTAGTATATATATGTGTATATATATATATATATATATATATATATATATATATATATATATATATATTTTAAGAGATATATCAATACATCGTAACTATATATATACATAGTAAAATAAAAACATATCCCTTAACCCATGAAGGATCTTGGATTCAGTACACGGTAGAGGCTGTACTGTTTCTAGGACAGCAGTTGTGCAGGGAGATAATTTGTTCGAAATCACTCTCAACCGCCAAGTTTTTTTCGTAATTAAGAGTATCCACTTTATAGAGGATGGATGAGCCCCAGAAGGGTCTGAAGGTCCCATAGGGTCTTTTCTTGGCTGTTAATAAGTTAAATAATTTATCTGCTACTGCCAGATTTGAACCTGGAACCTTCAGCATTGGAACTCACACTCTACACACGGAGCTATATCTCCCTCCCCACAATAAAGTAAACATTTCTAAATTTTTAAGTATACGAAAATTGGTTTACTAACTTTAATTTAAACATTGTAATGCTAAATAAAAAAAATCAGTTATTCGGTTATTTTTTATGTTACTGGCCTTAATAACACTAATATATATTACTATTTTTATATTTTTTCTGGTGTATTTTTTACAGGTTTCTGTTCCGTACACTTTTTACTGAATTAAGCAATATATTTGTAAAGATATTTTTAAGCCGGAATAAAGACGGTTTCGTAGAACAGCATGGTCGTTAGGGATCGCGGGTCTGGCTTCACACAGCGCCGTTTATTGATTCTGAATCGTCTGATTTTCACAGACACATCGTTTATTGAATCATTTAGGTCTAATATATATAGGTTGAGAAAGAAACTAGCTGACCCATGCATATAATTCGAATTATATGTTAGTTATTAATTAAGAGAAATTATTTATTTGTTTTACATTTCATCACACGGTCGAAGGGTAAGAGGTATTAATGTATTGTTTGAGAACTTTTAATGAAGTGAACTCATTTCAAAGTTAATCTTGTGTTTGGTAAAGTTTCACGTTACGTTATTTAAAGTTATAGTAGAGTTTGAAACATAACCTAAATTACTTTATTATTGAATTATTCTTCCTTATCGGCGATGAAGATAATCATTTAACATGGAGGTTGAATAATTAGTTTAAATAAGTCTTTATGGATTTATTTGTTATATTAGTCTTTATAAACTAATTATTTAGGGAGATATGGCATCATGCTGAATAAATATGTTATGAAATAATAGTTACTTGCCCAGTAGAAGAAAAGTAAAATGAGAATTAATGGCTTCCTTAATAACAATAAAATAAAATAAAAAATTATTCGATGGGATACACTCCTCTTGGTATATTTTGAACTAATCTAACTGCATTATTTCAATTGCATTAAAAATATTTTTCTATTAATGTCATCCATTTATCTATTCGATTATTTAGTTGGAATAGAATAGAAAAATAATTTTATTCTGGGACCAGATCCCTTGAGAATAACAATATTGTACAGAAATTAATATAAATATTTTTGGCCAAACCTCTACATTATTAGAATACTACAATTAAATATGAAATAAAACGTATGTTCTAATAGAGGGGATATATATATATATATATAGAATAACAAATTACAATAAACAGAGATTGGCTAATGGAAAAATAAATGTATGTGGCATATTTTCACACATACACATACATACATAAAGACATTCACATATTAATTATTTACATATTAGAAATTAAAAAAAATTATGACTATTATAGTATAAATAATAGTTAAAAGTACTTTTAATTAAAAATGTATTTCAAAAAATTATTTATGATAAATGAAACATAAAAAAAAAGTTTTACACTTTTTTATGTGTATTAATTTCAAATACACACTTTCAAACTAGTTTGAGTTATATGAGTATAGAGGTACTCAGTATTCTTGTAAATTTAGACCAATTCTAACGAAACCAAAGTTCGATCTTAGCCATCTTATTTACTTGTATATAGTTCGTTCAATAAGTACTGTATTGCTAAAGTATTGTGCATTGTGTAAGTGTTGACCCAACCCTTATATTCAATGAATTTATTGTAAGTAAGTTTATTACTCGGAAATTTAATATTATTATGATGCAACAAGCGTTTAAAAAAATACGTTGTGAACATAAATGTTTACTTTCTTCTGCGTAGTTGATTCTCCACTTTTACTTTGAGTCGTTGCTTCCAATAGTAAACGCGAATGGCTAAAGCTATTAGATGTGGCTTACCGTTTATGACATTCTACCTTAGGACGTTTTTATCGCTCTAATTAACGGTAATATGGGATCATAAATCTTTATATTTTTTAATTAAGTTGCTCTTTTTTATTCTATAACTTTCTTGTCTATACTAAATGATCTTTTTATTACTTTTATTTTAAATTTAAATTTATGAATCAATGAATTTAAATCAGTTTAATAGTTTAGATTTATTAATTAGTGAATTTTAGACCTGTTAAATTAATATGGAAGATTTAATTTTAGTTATTCAAATATAAATACTTTCAAAATTAATTCATATCGCTCCTTCAACATAACAACAACATGGGCATTTTTGAATTAAGGAATTGTAATTTTTAATTTTTCAGTAGTAATTGTGTTGGTTGAATGTTTTAATACAGGAAAGGCATATCTGATATTCCATTTTCAACATGATTTTTTTTTTTTTTAATATAGTCATATTTTTTGTTGTATCATGCTTTGAACTTGAAGCTGTATAGGCTGACTTAAGCTAAAATCAGAAAGTTTCAAGAGTTTAAAAATTTTCTTATTGTTAATAAAAGAATTTCTATACCATCATTACAATAGCAATGCTTTGTTATACCAATCCCCAAATATTTATTCTTCAACTTACATGGAACTTTCAAATACTTCTAATTTAAAATTAGTTTTTTTAAGTTATGAAATTGTTCTTTTGAAGGAGCGATATCTGACAAATTATTCAAGATTTAGTAATTTCGGTATCTGTTCCGGAGGATGTAGGTTAAAATTGAGTCACCACAAGTTTTAACAGTTTATTCGTCTCATTTTTGACATATTTGAGCAGCCGAAGATGGATCCCAAGGATCTAGGACCATCCTGGGGCTCACCCAGCCTCTATTAAGTGGGCACCTAAAATAAGGGGGCAAATCAGGCCGTTGAGCGTGATCTGCGGGAAATCACCTCCCTACACAACCGTTGTACGAGTCCGTACAGGCTCCACCATATTTCGAACCATACCCTTCACGGGTTGTAGTGGTACAGGTTATAATAAAAAAGGATCTAATAAAAGTGCCAACTAACATTTTGAAGTATAAATGATGCTGAAAAGTACTTTTTTAGATGAAATTATTACTATAGGATACACATTTCCCGTAATTACATTCTAAAATTCATGATTTTCAATTGTATTTTTGAAATATATCAAATGGGGAAATAAATCGAATACAAAGTTAAAACTAGTGACTCAACTCGAAGCCACAATCTGCTGAATAATTACCTTAATTTCAGAAGGAGTAAATATGGGAAAATCATATTTTAATAATGATAATAATAAGACTAGGCAAACCCGATGGTTCGATGCCGATACACACCCATCTCTGCTTACAATCTTCTATCTACATACCACTGCCCTAACCCTAATCAGTCAGATCACTCTTAACGCAATCATCCCACCAACGTCTCGGAATAATTTAATAATAATAATAAATTCTTTATTTATTCTGGGACTAGTCCCTTTAGAATAACGTACGTATATAATTCTTAAGGGGCCTAGTCCCAGAGTAAAATATGTTTCTATTCTATTCTATAATATTTTTATCGAGATTAGTAGTGTTTTCTTCAAACCCAGGAAATGGTCGAATAGAGGGGATGGCGGACGTAAATATACCTTTATATAGGAATACCTTTTTCGTATCAGTTTCAGGTCGTAACAGGATTTAATGTCTTTGGCTCTTATTTAAATGTCCTTTGACGATACGATTCCCCCGAGATAGGTACTCCATGTACGACAAAGAGTGCAGCACTGTCCGTCGTGCCATCGATTTGCCAGTCCAGACCCCACACTCCAGCTGGGCTGACTCCTTCTACCTGACGAGTTCGCAGATAAATAACAGGTAATAGGACCACTTCTCTGCCTTAAATTAATTTTTTTTATCCGGAAAACAGAAGATTTTTTGATTAACTTTACGGATTTTGCGTCGTCATTTTCGGAATCGTTCGAGACGTTCAATTCAAGACGCAATCCCACGTGTTTTGAACTAAATATAAAGTGATTTTGAAGTGTTCAAGTACTTCGTGTTATTAGTTGTCTGAAGCGTAGGAGTCCCACGATCGGGAGTTGTGTCTGTTGAAAGAAGACTACCCTGCCAGCTTAGCGAGTCGTTTGAATACGTTTTGATTTATTAACAAGCTAGGATGTACTTTATTAATACATATCGCATTAGCATATATTCAATACTAATGCATTAAAATATTACACCAACGATGTTTTGCAATTAAGATTATGACTTATTCATCAATATATTCTAATATTTATAACTTGAACACGCACATAACGTTTCTTGCCAGATATTTCATCAATCATATTATTAATAAATAGATAAACCTTTATAAAACAAAATAATGAAATCGAAATAACAATAATTTTAAAGAACTTTTAGTCTTTTATGTTACATTTCGAAGTATGATACAATTTACTATACTTAAATAATATTATTAAAAAATTGCATTGAACAATACAAATAACTAGGAATACAAATACCTTCGTCAGTTATATGAATGACTCCATTCACCATTTGATTTAGCGTAGTAATATATTCAGATTTTATGATATGTTTGTATAAATACTACAATCATACAGTTTTACGCCTATTGAAGATTACATTTTGGTCTTTCTAATCGTGTTTATTCAGGTTACTCGCGGATCCCCTCAAACAAATTTTCTGAGTTTGGTGTTTAGGAGTGTTGAAGTGTCAGGGAATCGTGTTATGATGAGATCTCTGGCTGTGTAATTTGATTGGACATTTTTTGGGCATTGGCATTTCCTCTTTCATTGATTGAACTAAAAAAAGAAACGAATCAAGTTAGTGGGTTCGATACGTATCACTTTATAGGACCATAAAATGGTCCTATAGGTAATACAACGTTAGGTGACTAAAAATTAATAAAAATCCTTTGTCTAATTATAATGTATCTATGCTATTTTTAAAAATTATATATGTATTAGTATTTTTTTTACTATTACTTATGCAGAATAGATGTAATGTATTACATCTATCTATTCGTACATTTTCATTAAGTTTTCCTTTAAAAATAGACGACCTTTAATTCGAGAGATCCATACATTCAAATAACGTGTTGGTAAATAAGTGTTCCGGACAGTTCTAGTATCACACTACGTGGGGTTTCATGCTGTCAAATATTGGTATTAATAGATCTGTTGTTTTATTTTATTTTACTATTGGTCGCAGGATTCTTATAAATTCCTAATTAATATTAAATAAATGCAGTGTGTGATTGGATTAATTATATTTTTACTATGCAAAAATTTATTTATAATGCGAACACATATTTAATAAATGAGCTGTTTGAAAGTGATACCAGTCCTTTTTTTCATATTCACGATATCTAATGGTTTCCGTTAGAATTACTTTAAAAATATTGACAAATATTTTTATCACTAAGAACTTATGTATGAGCGATGTTTGAACCCCTATATTACACCTTTTAAATATTTTATACACCTTTTAAATTTTATTATGTATTATTATTATTAAATTTAAAATCATTAAAATCATTTAAAAGAATAAAATATTTTTTTAAATACAAATGGACTTATACCAATATTAAAAAACAGCTCAAAATTATAAATTATATATTGATAAATTTATTTATGACTAAATAAACGAGCAGTTATTTATTCTTTTTAATTATTATTATTCCATAATAAAACTTAAAGATGTAAACCGTTAAAAACATTGCTCTTCGCTAAATACTAAGTTTTAAAAACTAAAGGTTTGTTTGCCCTTTTTTAAAAGTTAATTCAAATCCAAACCGATACATAAAAAAAAAATAAATGAACTTAAACCACTTTAAAAAAAAAACCTCAAATATAAAAAAAATTTTAATCAACTGTTTTTCATTCATAGAAACAATAATTCATTTAATAGTTTGCAATATTTTTCCTCATCAGTTCCTTATATAAACTTCGCAAAAATGAATAGAATACCACTAATTTCATTGTATTACTTTACCTAGCATTTTAATTATAAAAACCATTAATATTTATTAGAAATTACACTGTATTAAATATTATTGTAATTATTAAATATATAATAATATAAATACAAGGTAAAGTATATACTAAAAAAATAAAAATATCCCTATTCATTTTTGCACAGTATATATTACATATGATGAAACTTTATAGCAATTTTAATCATTAGTGAATTACACTAATTTTGATTGTTTAATAAAGTATAATGTACGTTAATGATTATTGCATACCTACTTGAAAAAATGAATTTTAGCATTACTTTTTTGTCCACTATGGGAATATTACCATAGTTTGTTGTAAATTCCTTTACAATATTTTTTTTTTAAATAAGCAAGAATTGGATTAGAGTTATATTATTGTATCCATGATTTTGAACTGGACAGAAATATATTGGAATCAAGAGGGGTAGCTTCTGAAGATGACTTGTTGGCCAAAGTGGAGGGGAATTCTAGTCTATTGTCTTACAGTGCTTCATTGACTGGCAGATTTTGAACAGAATCTTATCGCAAGGTCGAAGCATATCCAGGTCACGATTTTATGCGAGTCTTTTTTTTATTTCTTAATAAATAAATTCCTTTATTTTATTAAATATTATATAGAGAAAAATGCCATTAGGTATGTTTATTTTATTACCCCAGTTCGTAAAATAATTTAATTATGATTAACTTTTACAAATTAAATTAAAATTCTTTTATTGAATGAATCTATTGATCCGATAAGTGACGCAATTAAATATTACTTCGTAGCTTCGAGAGAACTACTTTTTCTATCTTAAAGATCCGTTTTCTAATATAAATAAAGTGTAAATAAGTTACAGTGCTTTTTAGTAATAATTAAAAAAAAAAATCATAAGAAACGTTTCTTTTAATTGATTTATTGCTTTTGTTGAAGTGGTTTGAACAATATTATGAAAAGCTCTTATTGCGGTGGTAAATATCGTAAATATTAATATATTTTTAAGGAATATTTCCAATTGTAGAGTTATTGCTTGAAAAATTCTAGATATTACTTGATTTCATTTCAACTAACTTCATGGATCTAACGATTTTACTTCAAATGTGCAGTATAAAAAGTATTCTAATCTCTATATTACCACCGTTTAGGAACATTCGAGAAATAATTTTCCTCGAATATTCCTCGAACATTCGAGAAAATTTTCCAATTGGAAATAATAAAAACTGAGGGATTGATAATACCGTCTAAAGTTCAGCTTTTTCTCTGATGAAATATTCCATTACTCAATTAATAAAAATTAGGAGATTGAATCGTAGTGCATTAACTAAATTGAAAATGAACCTTTTGTTCAGTTTAAAGCGAAATTTTCTCATTTGGATTCTTGAGTGACAGTTAAATAAAACGTCGTTTTACAATTTTATTCGAAATATTTGAAGTATTTTTCCTAATTACTTAATTTTTTCATTACTTCTTTTCACGTTTAGAGAATTTTACTGTAAACGTTTTTGTGCAGTTCGCATTATTCCTGGTTGAATCTAGTTTTCTGCTCCATAACGCTCCATTAACACAAAATTCCACTAAGCCCGTTTAATTATTCAGTTTTTAAGTTTTATATTGCTTATATGTGTTGTATTATCTGCTATTATACTTTAAAGCCAAATAAACCTTAATAAAAAATTATTAACTCGTATTAGATCTTTCTCGCGAATTCTTTGCCAGAGGAGTAATTGTGAATTCTTCACTATCATTAATTAATAATAAAACAATAACACGATACCATTTTATAAGGCGTTTTGTATCAAAAGCAGATAATGCCGAATTTTCAAAAATTGACTTTTCATATTTTTCGCTAGTTCATTCATTTTTCTCCAACACGACTCTTCGGCGCCTTATTCTTCATGGTTTTAGTCCAATTCTGTTCGTGAAGTTTCAGGAACATAAAATTGCTTGACTATGCTAGGGAACAAATTTGAAATAGCCAATACTTGAAATTTCGAAGTTGCCCACTTTTGATCCTATACGCTTCATAGAGCATTTGCTAAACCTCCTATTGAAGAAAAAAATATTCTGCAAACTGTATCATCTATTGCCAAGGTGGTACCCGAAATAAAGAAAACTTTCCGAATCCTCATATAATATCATTCATCGTCCCCACAATCCTGAAATATAATCCCTCCAATCCACATCGCCAGTTTCGTTTCCAATCATTTCAATCCATTATTTATTAATGCTTCACCAGATTAGATATCGGAAGTGAATATATCTGTTGAAGATAATATTTCTGGTTAAATCTGGCCTGAATAAATTTCGACCAATCCAATCAAAACATGTTGGACATGATGTGTTATTAATTCCTTGGTTTATCTCCACTTCGATTCATAGATATGCTTTATTCGATAATATCTCGACAAGCCACCGAGTTCGATTCATCATCCTAAAATGAAATGACAAGAAGCATTCTCTTCGTTTCCATCCACTTTTATATTTACTAGAAAAATGCTTTATTATTATTGCATTACGAGAGTGTAATGAGGTCTCTACGGAGTGACATACACGGGTTCAAATCAAATATATGTACCCACTTTGTATCAAATATATGACTTTGAGATACTGACTATTTTGAAATTTATAAAATAATGATATTTTATTATTTCTTTTAGGTTTTATAGATAAAAAATGTTTATAAGAAAAATGTCGTCTTAATATTATTTCACTGCATTCTCTCTATCCTGTTCCTATAATAGAAATATTTTAATAATATGTAGCATAATTAGTTATATATTGAATGTTATGCATTAAGTTAAATAATTGTTTAATAAGAAAAATGCCTTAATCTTATTTCAATATGTTCTGTTTATTGAAATAGTGGTCCTGAATAATACATACAGTCCTGGAAAAATATGTAGATTATTATTTTTTTTTTTACTTCATTTGAATTCAAAAACTGTGTAACGGCTTGAATTTTGTTTAACGGCTTAGAGAAGTCCGGAATAGTGGCTTTATGATTGGCCATTTTTTTTAAATATTAAATATTTAACTGATCGAGCTCGTAGCTCCTCGATCCGTTGCTATGTTATGCCGATAAAATATTACTCCACTATTTCGTCATAATTGTTAGTTAGCCCATCTTTTATACTTCTAAGTATATATTCTATTTAACTAGACCATCGGTATTTCTTTATGTCTTAGCTAAAGGTGTCTGATTCCTCACGCAATGGTTTGCTTAGTCAACCCGATCGCTTTTGTAAGATTAGTGGGAGTGTTGCGTGTGGAGTCGAGTTTAGGAATTGACCCCACGTTAGCGAGATTAATGTTCATAGGTTCGTGAATCGAGTTTGAATAAATTCATTAGTTTAAGATACGTAACAGTTAATTCATTTTAACGATTTTTTTTATACCACTCCTTAAATTAAATACAATGCTTTTGTCCCTCTTTGTTGAATAAAAAACACTGTACAATTAAAAAAAAAATTAGTTGGCATGTTTAATCAGATATTATATTTGCAGCCCCGGTGATTTAGTGTATGTGTCGAATTTATTCCAGAGAGAGTTGGTTGTATTATGCAAGAGGAATTTTGCCATTATCGTAGTTTTTGGCTTGAAATGGAGTAAAAAAATTCGCAATAATTCTATTTCAAGCCTTGAGAGCCTACGATACACTACTATAAAGGCATGATTCTGCTTTCATAAATACAAGAAACTCATTTTAGAATAAAGTAGACTTAACCACTTATTCACTGTTGCTGCAGATATACATACTGATATTGTTATAATTTATAAATTATTTTATTTTTTTATTGCCCTTGTATTATTTGTGATTTTATCCCTATTTTAATATTTAACCTGTTAACCGAGGAATTCCCTTTTTAACTACGCAGCATATAACGGCCGCGAGCTCTTTCACTTGGACGTGTCAGTACGTCACGCCCAGAGAACGTAATTTGATATTATTATTTTTTTTTTATTTATGCTTAAAATAAATGAAAAGACTATGATACATATACGTTTTCGTTTATTTATACATACTGATTTTCTCCGCGTCTTAAATTCAAGTCGAAACGTGTATCGATGACTAATACCTCTATTGTACGAAACTATACGTCCCATCCGCTCCAGAGCGCAACATATATTTCAAGGACGTATTCATGTGTCCTACACGTACACGCTATTGTTTATATTTGACGTATTTATGCCTCCCGCTCGGTTAACAGGTTAATATTTATTGTTAAGGTATGATTTTTTTATTATTAAAGAATGACAAATAAAACATCCCTAAAAGCAATGCATTAAGTCTCCTAACTGTAGGAAAAACTGACTAGTCAACTTTTAGCTAAGCCAGGTATCGACTCAATCACATCAAAGAAGACAACATGCAGCACATCAACACCAACTTCCTTTTTTATCTCTTAATTCGTCTGACTGCTGCTGCTACCTATCGGGGTAGACCGAAGGGATTTGAAGCCATCTGTGAGCTCATTTCGTGGAGAACTCTCGTTACACGTGGATGTATAGGTACCTTACTTCAATTTAGTTTTTTATTAGGCCCCGAAATAGTAATTTCATAAAATAAAGGAGGTTAAAAAAAAAAAAACCAAAATAGCCAACAATTTTCCTTTATCTTAACTTATTCTTAGCGGCTCACGGCTGGTGTTATGCTATGCTATATTATAGTGTTTTACTATGTTATCTTATGCTTGCAAGATAAGATCAGTTTGTCAGTAATACAAGTTGGTGTCATTGGACTTTTTTAATTTCTTCTTTTGGACCTTGGATCTAAAACCTACAACCTGGTTTTATCACTGTATGCAAAATGTCTTTGTTTAGCCTCTGGAGGTCACTTCACGTTTAAGAGGTCTTGAAGAGATAGGTCATTCATTATCTAATTAACTAATTAGTCGTTCCTCATTAGACCTGAGAGCCTCAACCAATTTTATTTCTTTATTACAGAGCCGCATCACCGCTGCATAGGGCTGTAAAGTGCGCACCAATGCTATTTTATACAACTGGATTATGGAATGGGCTAGTTTCCTTCTAAAGATAATTGCGGTCCCGTTTTGTAGTCACCCATTTGCAGGGCAAACGGTAATAGCACTGAGGTCATGGAACAGTAGAATTATTTCTTGAATATTTTTTTTTTTTTTTTTGTGGGTGATCGTGTAGAATATTATGAAACCATTGGTAAAGTCATGGTTTGGTGAACAATTGATTGATGTAACTCGATGTGTATTATTTTATTTGTCACGCCTCAATATGGTTTTATCGATTGAAGTATATTTTATTGAAAAGTTTACAGTTATTGTATACATACTTTAATATAAATTAAAAGCTTTTAAGCTAGAGGCTTAATTTAAGCTAGAATTATTTTCATGTTTAAAAATGTTTTTATTCCTGTAATCATGTAGAGTGATTGAACATTAAAGTTAACATATTATTATTATTATTGGCGAATTCTCCTCAGAAATGGAAGACGTTAAATAAGTAATTCGATCAATTTTTCTTTGGGTTCTTCTTGTTCTTCCAATAGGTTTTGATTCTTTCCGAAAATGTTTACGCTCTTCCGACCACTTTGGTTTTTGTTTTGGTTGCTCTGATACAACTTTCCATTTGTCTACTTTGTGTCTGAAGATGTCTCTTTCTAAAAAGTTAATATAAAATACTTTAAAAAAAGTAACAACTACCGAATATTTGTTCTCATTCTCCAAGATTTTATGTCTAAATAATTACAATATACTGTATGCACAATTATCTGTATATACAGATATAACATTTCCTTATGTCATTTTACATTTTAAGGTTTAATACATATTTACTAAATCCGTTGTGTGCTATATTTACAGCGGATTTTAAATTTGCCATTTTTTTTAAAAATTTATTTATTGATATTTACAACTGTATTACAATTATACAACAAGTAAATAGAATGCGTGTGACATAATGACATAAGAATGACAAGTAGAGAAACTACCCACTGGTAGTACTCAAATCAAAGTTCAACTAAGAAAGTCACGTGGCCATCTTCTTTTCAGACGCCTCGGAGGATTATCGGGAATTGAAGAGGAAGCTAGGTTTGAAACTAGAGGGTTTGAGTGGGAATGAAGTTTGCTATGAAAGGATAGATACCGGGTTCGGGCCAAATCAGCAACAAAAGGGACATTAAGGTCGTTACGGATGACTTTATTCTTAACAAAATAAGGAGCATTGCGGAAAATTTGCCATTTTAATTGTTATTATTCCCTCGTAAACCTGTCCTCCTGTATCGTTTAATAACACCCCACTGATTCCTGTAGAACAGGTCCAGTACTATGGAACGACGACGATGAAACGACAAGAAACAGCTCACCGTATTAGGCTATTTCAACATTTACTAGACAAACGATTAAAGCTCCCAATTAATTACAAAAGACTCAGATACATGGCAATCATTAGACCCTTCTGGACTTACGGAGTAGTGCTATGGTGCTCCACTAAACCATCGAGTTCCTCTAGTATTCAAATCTTGCAATCCAAAATCCTTCGTAAAATCCTCAATGCTCCTTACTTTGTTACAAACAAAGTAATGCATAGTGACCTTAATGTCCCATTTGTTGCTGATTTGGCCCGAATCTGATATCAATCTTTTCATGACAAACTTTACTCCCACTCAAACCCACTAGTTTCAAACCTAACAACCTCTTCAATTCCTGATAAGGCTTCCTGATACTCCAAGGCGTCTGAAAGAAGATGGCCTCGTGACCTTCTAGATTGAACTTTGTATTTGAGTACTACCACTGGGTAGTTTCTCTACTTGCCTTTATCTCGGGACATATATACAGTTATAAATATATATATATATATATATATATATATATATAATATAATATACTGTTGTAAATTTCAATAAATACATTTTTTTAAAATATTTTTGTTCTAATAATAAGAAATATTTGCTTACGACCATAAAAGTAATTGTCAGTATTTTGGTGAATATGGTTTTAGAGTGAATGTACTTTACAATGATTTTTGAACTGTACTGTACAAGATATAAATTATTTTAAAAAATAATTAAGAGTTCCCCGAAAGCCCGAACAAACACTTGTTTTCAAAACCGTCAAAGACTTTTTAATTATGTGGTCCAATATTCTCCCTCCTTAGACCTTCATAATATCTCGAGCCACATAAATAGGTCTTTAGTCACATGAAATAGGTTTTTACAAAGTTTTCCCTCTGATAGAAAATAGAAGAATAAAGTTTTCCTTGACGAGAGAGGAAGGATCGGATTTGTTGATAAGAAGGGAAATAATTTTTGTTGAACCTTCTCATACAGATGGGCCTAAGCCTTTGCATATAAAATATCTTTTACCATTTTCTTATCCCTCCCTTTCCATTGATGGTATTGACTTCATATTCAAATCTACTGACGTCAGTCGTTTGTTTGAAAATTCTGCCCCTTTTCAGAGGGAACAAATAAATATGGACTCAATGAAAATTTCGTTTATTCTCCTTTTTATTTAACTTCAAACGTTTGGAATGTTTGATTGAATATGCCCTGGTTCATAACAAAATTTACTTGTTTTAGCATACACGTTTTAATTAAGAGAATCGTCTATCCGTCCTGTATTGATTAAGTAAGAGAAATACTTAATCGTTGAGGCGTTTGGTTTCGAAATCAGGTGTATCTATTTTTCCAAAAAAAATAAAAAACAATTTATTTTTATTACTTCTTAATGCCAGGAATGATGTATTAGATGTATGTATTTGTTTCAAAACCGTCTAGATCCTTTAAAAATCAATACTAAAAGATTTCATTTCCTATCAAAAGTGGTTACATCCATTACATTAAATGACAATTTTATGATGTATGAAAAATCTAAACTATGTATGCATATATATATATATATATATATATATATATATATATATATATATATATATATATATATTGTTTAATTATATTGATTAAAGTGATTTGTTTTTAAAAATGCCTGTTTTATTTATTTTTTATCAACCATAAACTGACCATATATAGATATTTCCTGATCAAGATGTATCCAACATATTTTTTTGTATTAAATGAGACTTTAAAAAAGAGAAAATCATAAAAAATTGTCAGTAATTATTGTTTGAAGTGAACTGTTAGCAAAGTAACGAAAAATAATATTATTAAAATTTTTAAATTGATTATTTTTTAGAATTAAATCCTTTTTTTCAGTACTGAAAAATTCATTGATACGACAAGATATGATTGATAATTGTATTTACGTGCCTGAATGCACATCTTTAGCCAAAGTAGTTTACTCGAATAATAAGGTCTTATACTCGGGCAATTCCCTTTAGAAGACAATACAAGTATTAATATACTTATAAGCTACTATGTCTTAGAATATAATATAATTACACATAATTAATTGTATAAGTTTAGTGTGTTGAGGGAAGCGGGATCGTGTCATATCGTACTGCATAAGTGGATAAGTTCAACTTTCAAATTACATTACTGGCTTGTAATAAAACTTTATTATATAATTACATCACGTTACTTTACTATGCCCTATAGTCTTGGTTCTTGATTGTTGTAAGTACATTTATAATTAGAGATGAAGGAAAATATGACGTTAATATCTTCTTCATGCCTATTTAACATCCTCATACAAAAACATTTTCTGTGAGGAGAACATCTGTGTTTGAAACGTCATAAAAAAGAGCATATTAATATATTTCTGGAAAATATAAGCAGAATTTTGAAGAGGAGAGGGAGATTCCCTAATTGGCTGTCCAATTAGATAGTCCAAGTTCAGGAAAATATCCTTCTTTACCACTGGCAATAATAAATTTTTTGTTTAACATTTCCCAAGGATTCTTTCTTAAAATAAAAAGAAAAAAATAGGGTGCGTTTTAATTGATCATATTGTTACGGGATACTGGGTGCAAAAATGAATTCAACTACTTCTAAATTCAAGAGACTAATATTTATTAACAAAGTAACAATAAGAATACAATGAAGTTACAAACAATTAAATTATTAAACTGATATAAATTTACAATAACAATATTCTAAATATTTATTAGAACCTAGGCCTATTTAATTACTAAAATAATATAAGATATTACTTCTACGAAATAGCTTAACTATTTACATAAATTTATACAAATATAATAAAATTGTGCTAGAGCTTATAACTACAAATTAACACTTTCAGTTCACTAATTAAAACCCACCGACCCTAGAATCACCAAATATAACAAACTGACACATAGTAATAAACAGAAACGGTTTATTACACTCGCGAGACTGTCACAGTTCACTGACACAAGTTTATCACACTGATCGGTTTACTACTGATTGCCGCTTCGCGGCGTGGGGTTATTTATATCAAGGTAGAACCTTCTAGACGCACTGTTCTAGGATCTCCGAGATGGTTCAAATCCAATCTTAATCTCTTCCGCCAAAGGGCTTTAGATGTTAATCCCTTCCGCCCGTCTTTCTCTCCGTGACCTAGACAGACCATGGTCATAGTGACTGATTTTACTACATAGGCCTTGTATAACTATTATTTTTTTATTGGAATAACTTGCTTGGGTTGTTGATCAGTCGCTTGTATCTTTATTCATTTAACGTTCTTTATTATTTTTCGGCTAGTTTGTAAGGTGACGGTAATTCGTAATGATAAGAGGTTGGAAGTTATTAGGTCACAAAAGTTCTAATTTTTTGTTGCCATAAAGCAGTACAATTAATTAGAGTAATTAGCACAGCAATATAATTACTGGCAAACGCATAATTAACATAGTAATGCAGTTAATTATGGAGAAAATATTTATATGTGCATGAGCGTGGTAAAGTACGTTATGCTGCAGCGTTAAAGCTAGCAATGATAATTTTTCTAGAGTTTGTAAATTATCAGCTCTACTGAGTCTAGTCCGTTTTTTTATTTAATGTAACGTCATGCTGATATGGCTAATTGGATGATACTACAGTGGAAGTCCTATGTTTTATATCCAATTATAATTGGGATAGTGATCTTTAACGAGTATATAACACCGCACAGGATTGCGACCGCTATTTTACGCCACCTTAAATTTAGTATACAATTTAAATTATTGACAAAAATGAAAAAGGGATTTTTCATACTGGACATGACGATGTCTATCTTTAACGGAAATATAAATATAGTGTAGGGAGCGGAGTGCTTCAGTGGTAGAGCGCTGAGTTGCCGTGCCGAAGGTCAAGGGTTCAAATCCGGCAGTAGCAGATAAATTATTTAATTGCTTAATAGCGTATGTCGAGTTCTACAGACCCTCTCGAGGCTCACCCGGAATCTATGAAGTGGATTACCTTAATTGGGAGAAAACCTGCCGAACTTGATCTAGAACAATTCATCTCCTTACACAACCGTTGTACAAGAAACAATACAGTCTCTATCATGTACTGAATTCCAGATCCTTCAAGGGTTGTAGCTGTACGTTTTTTTTGGTTTGGTTTTTTAATTGGTTAATTTCTTTTAATAAATAAGTTATTAAATCTTTAACGGATACATATATGAATACGCTGTGGACCAGGCTCCCAAATATTTTTACTCCCTGTATCGCAGTAAAATTCACCCCCTAGGAAGGACCTGATGTATGACTACTTGAATCAACAAGTAGTCGATCATGGTGAAAATTAAATAAAGGCTAGGCAGTATTGATCAACTCCATCGTTTACAGAAACCGCTCGCTCTACTTCCTCCACCTCTCTGCTAAGAATAGAGATGAAGAAGTGGTTTCATAACTTCAGGATGGTGGAGTATCATACCTTTTGAACGTAATGAATAAGGAAATGAAATTGTTCCTTTGTAATTAATTATAAAATAATTGAAGTGCATAAAGTAAAATTCAAGTCGGCCTAGTTCTTACTACTTCGACATACTTAAACTTCGAACTGTTGAAATACCATAAAAATTAATAAAATAAAAAAAGTATTACTAATTGTAATGCTAACGATGATAAAAATTGTTTACCTGTATAACTTGAACCTTTACCATTTTTTATGTATTTTTGTACATTATTATGAAATACATATAAGATACTGGTGGGATTCTTTCCGTTGCTACATTTTAAAAACGTCACATCGTGATTAGCTCTCCACAAATCATTTTTTAAATTATCTTTAACTAGTTTTAAAATAATTTACATTAGGCAAAAAAATGTAATTTAGTTCTCATTGCCAGTGCCTCAAAAGCAATGAGAAAACAAGTGATTCTTACTATTTTTTTTTTACCTGATTTATGATACAGTATAATTTATATGCTATTTATTAATTATTCTCCTACTTTATTTATCCGATCCTTTAATTTAATTGTATTTATAAAGTAAACAATTTTTATGAGACAAAATAATAATAATTTTGATAAATTCAACTAATAAATAAATAAAAATAATCAATGTCTTTAAATTATTTTTAAATTATGTACTGCAGATAAATTTATCCCCCCAGCTAATGAGGACACATAGTATTTATACAAAATTTTTTCGTTTTTTTTTTTTAATTTTATTAATACTAAATAATATTTTTTATTTTATGATGATATATAATGGCATGCATGACTTTAAGGCAAGTAGAAAAACTACCCACTCATAGTACTCAAATATGCAATTAGAAAGTCACGAGATTCTCTTCTTTTTAGAGGCCGTGGAGCATTACCGGGAATTTAGAGGTTGTCTAGGTTTAAAACTAGTAGGTTTGAGTGGGAATAAAGTTTGTTATGAAAGGATTGACACCAAGTTCCAGGCCTAATCAGCAGCAAATGGATCATTAATGTCATTACTGAAGATTTCGTTCGTAACAAAGTAAGGTGCTTTAAGGATTTTGATTGTTAGGATTGGATACCAGAGGAATGTGATGGTTTAGTGGAGCCCCAAAGCTCTACTCCTTAAGTCTATATGTCGTGCATATGAATTTTTGTTATTAATTGGAAGCTTAGAGCGTTTGCCCAGTAAGATTCAACACTTATCCTGATAGGGGAAGCATGATGTTTTTAAAAATCTTACTAATATTATAAATGTGAAAGTTTGTATGTTTGTCTCTCTTTCACGCAAAAACTACTGGACGGATTTGGATGAAACTTTACAGTAATATAGGTTATATATCAGAGTAACACATAGTCTATAGCAAGCGTGGATTTAGAGGGGGGGCGCACGGGGGCATGTGCCCCCCCCCCGACTATATTTTAGGTACTGTGGAGAATCCATTATAGGACATAATGAAAGGCAAATCACAGGATCATAGTTGTTAAAATAACAGAAAGAACATGAGTGAAACTATTTGTTTTGATATTCTAAATCTTACTTATATTATAAATTTGAAAGTTTGTATGTTTATCTCTCTTTCACGCAAAAACTACTGGACGGATTTGGATGAAAATTATTGAGTAAAATAGGTTATACATCATAGGCTACAGCAAGGGCAGATTTATGTGAGGGCACGGGGGCATGCGCCCTTCCCCCCGTTATAGTACATTATTAAAGGCAAATCAGGAACTTAGCATCTTGAAATTTGTAGATAGATTCTTTGTATAGTTTAAGAAAGAAATTTGGATAATTCCACCCCAAGGGTTTCCCCTTTAATATAATAGGGGTTCAAAGGTTGTATAGAATCCGTCAGTTTTGATGTTAGACATTTGAAATTTTGGATGTACGAGTAACTTATATTTTAAAAAATAATTAAATTATTTATTTTAACTGATCTTTCACGAAACTTTATGTGGCAGACCAAATTCCACGCGAGCGAAGCCGCGGGCATTAGCTAGTAATTTTATAATCATTTCTACATCTAATTTTAGAGTACTGATTTCACGACGTTTCTCATTATTGCCTTCATCTAGAACTAAAAGAGATGAGTTCAAAATGTTTTTTTGACATGTAACAAGTAATTTATTAGATAGCCCTTATTGCTGATATGAGTTCTGCCATTTGCACGCACTCCTTCCCTTAAAAGATCTTTTATCTTCGGTCTCTCAGAGCCATAGTTAAATTAAATGGATGTTCCTGAAATAATTAGTTTCTTTTTTTCCTTTCAATGTTTCATTTGTATTTTTCTATATTGAATTTTCACTTCATTAAATTTCCACGGTTTTTCTTTTGGTTCTAGAAAATTGGATATCATATTTATCAATTGGTTTTCATTTTACTTCTATATGTTCTATTAAATTTGCTATATAGAAATATAAAACTTTTCGTAATTTTAATTGCTCAAAGCGTATTAAAAGGCTCTCACTCAGTGCTGGATACTGCTGGAGGAATTAGAATTTTATTGCAAATTACACTATTCATTAAAAAATATTCTAAAATTGAAATGTCTTTGGACAAGAAACATTAAATGTCAGTGACCATCCAAAAAATAATCGTATTTTCCTTATCTTATTATTAGTTCTCATTAATGAAGTAAAAAAGCCTTTCAATACTTTTTTTTTTGCAATGTATTTACCCTTAGTATTTTTAATATAGATTACGTTCTCAGGTAGTTCTAAGGACAACAATAATCTCTAAAATAACCAAACAAAAATTTAATAAGTATGTTGGTTTATTCATTTAACATCAGTTCATGGTGCTATGGCTAATCGAACGATGCTACAGTGGTAGCTCTAAATTTTGCCTATCCAGGTTCAATTAGAATAGAGATGTTTATCGAGTACCTGAAACGGAGCAGGGTCGGAACCGCCGTTTTACTTCACATCGGAAAGACGGAACAACGAAAGATTTTTTACTGCCTTTAAAAATTCCAAGGCCTTCTCCAGTGCTTCGAATCTGCGATCTTGGGCATAGAAGGTTGTGGTGCTAACCACTGCACCAAAGGAGAGCCATTGAAGAATTATTAGTTATAGATATTAAGTAAATATAAAGAACGGAGTGCCTCAGTGGTATAGCGCTGAGTTGCGATGCCGAAAGTTCTGGTCCTCAAATCTCGCTAGCTAGCAGACTTTTATTTAATCTGTTAGCGACCGACGATGGATCCAATAGGATCTAGGACCCTCCTGGGGCCCACTCAGCCCCTACAAAGTTGGTGCTAAATAAAGGGGGACCATCTGACAGTTGAGCCTGATCTAAAAGATATCAACTCTTTGCACTACCGTTGTCCAAGAAACAGTACAGTATCCTCCTATGTACTAATCCTACACCCTTCGCGGATTTTAATAAATAAAGTAACTATTATCGGAAATGCAAGAAAATGATAAAAGTCATTGAAATAAAAAAATGAAAATCGGTAGAACAATATTTAGTATCTGTTCCGCAGGTTGTCACTACAAGTGTTAACTTTTCATTCGTTTCCCTTTCAATATTTCCCTAAAATACAAGTTACCATGAGCTTAAGTATGAAAAAGAGAATGTAATCATGGGAAATGCGCATACTTCGGCAATCATTTCATCTAGAAATGAACATTTCAACATACATAAATCATCTATACTTCGAAATGTTAGTTAAAGCTTTTATTTCTTGATGAAATATAGATCGAAATCTACTCATTACCCATAATTGCGTTCTCTTTTCCTTGCTAAAGCTCACGGCAACTCTTTTTTCTGGAAAATATTTAAAATGAAAACTGATGTAACTATACTACCCAATATTTATATTCAAACACAAACGCTCAGATTCCTAATTGGTTGATAATATTGTTTAGAAAATACATAAATTAAAATGTGTTGAAAATGTATGGTCAAACACCCTTGGGCACAAATTAAACTCCATGAAATTCACAGGGACATTTGGGGTTTGTTAAGCACGAAGTTGGGATTCTGATAGGCTACTTAGATATTTAAGAGGCATTGAAAAATCATTATGGAACATCTTTCAAAGTGAAACTCTAATATAAATTGGCCATTAAAAAGTTTTGTTCGAAGTATTTTGGAGTCTCATAATTACATTTATGTATTTTAACTAAACAAAGGCATCGGCTTCCTTTCATAGGAATCAACTTGGTTAATGTGATTAATAACTTATTTCTACTGGAATACTCTTGTTAAGTTAGCTAGCAATTTTTTCTTGTTCAAATAAATGGATTGCGGTCTCAGCGATGCTAACTGTGAGATCTTTTCTGTATTTTTACTCTGGATTATGATTTTAAAATAGCGTTAACAGGATATTACCCATTTTTAGTCCAACAAATTTTGTGATATAAATACAATGATATTTATAAAGAACCTGATATTGTACCAGAAGTAATGATTCATGTGAACCGCTGTTGGCCTAGTACCTAGACATCTATTTGCCAATTAACAAACACTCTGAAACACATATAATGTATGGATTTTTTTAGTTTGTGAAAATGGAATATAGTATACCAACGTTTTGTCGGCCAGTCATTATTGGTTCATGAAAAGTTAAGAACATATACGGCACATATCACACTAACAGCCTAAAAGTAATAACATTTGAGAGAGTGTTAGTAATTTTTTACTTTCGTTAGAAGATGTATGTGATCTTTTCTAGATGATGCCTTATCGAATCGATGACTGGTTATTTATTTGAGTGATTTTAACTTTTGCTGTGATATGAAATATCCGTTAATATCTTTCTAATAATTATTGTTTCTGATTTTATATTACAATTTATTTGAAATATAGCTTCCTCACAAGTGATTAAAAAACAAATTTGTCCCCAGAATCGAAAATATCCATCCACTCTATTAGATTTAGACACAATGGAACACATTTGGATCCGTTTTTGAATTCAAATACATGTGACTCATCCGCATTAGAGCGCGGAATGTACTGCACAGGAGCTTTTCTCGATGTAGAGCAGGCTTTTGATCGAGTCTGGCATCCGGAAATTCACAAACTCCGTAAATTCTTACCTTCTACTTATTTCCTGATTATCAGTTTCTACCTCAGTAATAGAGCCTTTAAATTAAACCTGTTAACCCAGCCTGCCGGTGTTCCTCAAGGTCGTATCCTGGGTTCCATCCTATACACGATATATACAGCTGACATTCCAATCCACCTAAGCACTGTCCTCACTACGAACGCTGATGACACATGTGTGTTATCAGTTAATAAGGATCCATTTGTTGCGTCCCAATCTCTTCAATCCCAAACCTCAAACCTTCAAGAATGGTATCAAAATTGGAGAATTAAAATAAATCCTTACAAATCTGATCAAATTACTTTCAGCCTTAGTCGTAAACCTACGAATTCATGCCCTACTGTATCCTTGAATAATTTTCCACTGATCCCTGTCGAACAGATACGTTACCTAGGACTCCATCTGGACAAACGTCTCACATGGAATGCTCATACAAGACTGAAAAGACTGGCTGGATAACCCTCTCGTCGAGTAACCTTCCTTATGATTCATTAGTTGCATTTGAGCCTTGGAGGTGGTGGGATGCTTCTTGGGTGCATTATTCATGTTGTTTTTTTCTCTATCTACCCTGAGGATGCCTGAATAAGCGGAATATTGGACAGATAATTTCAATTTCTGTTTTAGTTTGGAGACTTAAGAGCTTTTCGTTGGAATTTTTTCCACGGTATTAACATTTATGTAAGGTCTCTTTTTATTTTTCAATATTAATAGATTTAAAAAAGTTATCCAAGATAACTGTTATAAAATATAACTGCGGTGGCGTTAACACACAAGTACCAAAAAGAATGTTATATCAATAATATAGTCAACAATTAGAATAAAAGTTTAATTCAATTTTTGTTGTTATAAGTTTGAAATTTCGGTTGGAGTATACCATGTTTTGTTTTCTGAAAGTCTATGCTTAACAATTTGAATTTAGTATTTCTCTGGTTTAGTAAGTTTACAAAAAAAAACAACTCTTAACTACATTTTCAGAAGACGAGTGCACTATAAACTTTTTATTATCTTTTTTCTTGCTGTGTTATTACAGAGAACACTCCATTTTATAGATCTGCTTCACTCTGTTTAACGGCTTGTAATACATCCGTTACCAGGACTGGTACAACTGGCCGGGGAACATTGTGAAATGGAGGTGATGGGTCAAGTTCCCATATTTTATCTGTCATTACAGGCAAAGGGGGAAAGCGGTGGTTAAAGAATGGCTCGAGGGTTTTAAGTAAGCCTCTGTAATTATAACGTTCATAATCATTCGTCGGCGACTTATTTCGGAATAAAAATTTCATCTGGCTTAAGAGTTGAGAGACTTTTCTGCCCCCAATCTCCGACAATAGCTTGTATACTTTTTGTGTTTCCGTGTCGGCGAAATTATTTACTAAGCCAACTCCATGATGAATCACTAGATATTGATTCACATAATTTATAAGATATTTATGATAATATTTCTGAATCAGTACAACTTATTACCGTGTCAAAAAAGTAAAATCAGTAGAATTAAAGTATGGTGAAATATGATATCTCTCTAAACGGAGTGGCTCAGTAGTAGAACGGTCAGTTACCGTTCCGAAGATTCAAATCCGGCTTGGCAGGTAATTTAATTATCTGTTAACATCTGATGATGGATCTTGTGGGATCTCGAGACCCTCCTGGGGTTCACCAAGTCTCTATAAAGAGTGTTCCTTTAATAGAGGTAAAAACCTGGCAACTGAACGGATTTATGACAAATCACTTCCCTGTACAACCGTTGTCCTAGAAACATTACTGTCTATACCACGTACTGAATTCATGACCCTTCGTGGTTTGTAGTGTTACAGGTTTAATTATGTTTCCCGCTCCTATACTGAACTTAATCGAAGTAAACCAAATTTCAGTATCACGTTTCCTGAACGGTATATTATATTAATAGATAAATAATATTCCTCTTGTGATGAAGATCCAGTTCCCGCAGTGCTTTATTGTTAAAATTAAGTATCTTTGTTGTTCTGAAGTATAAGATTACCAAGAAGAATAATAGCTTCATTTTCAAAAGTATACAAAAGCAGTGATCTTGTTATTGATAAAAAATAAATATTGTATTGTTCCCTGTGGTTGGGGGTTACATGATAAAAATCTCCGCTACGAGAGGGATCAGATTTACAACAGTATACGAGTTATCCCTCGTATGTCAACAGTGTCTCGTATATCCCTTTTGTCCTGAGATTTGATACCTTAATAAATATGTATACATAAACTGCGAAAAATTAATAAGGATACCACTTATTTTGGTGTTGTTACTTTGCCTGTAATTTTAATATTATTTTTATTATAAAAAGCATTAAGATTTATTAAAAATTAAATATTAATGTAGTTATTAAATATATAATAATATAAATGCTAAGTAGAGTATATCCTACAAAATTAGCAGTATCTTTATTCATTTTTGCGCCTTGTATATCCAAATATATATATTTTTTTAAATAAACAATCATTACAATTAATGCTTATACATCATGAACCTGCAAACAATGTCGTTTTTCCTGCTCCTGCATGTTTAGATAAGGTGTGTGCTCTGAGTGTTGAGCACTTTCTCCGGTGTGTATCGATAATGCAGCGCAGTACACACAATTTTAGTTCGATTACTTCATCACTTTATTTACATATAGGCCCGAAGATAAGCCTTTAGCTAATGCTAGTTCTTATTGTAACTACTATGTCATTGTCTAAACTGAAGGTCGGTTTGTTATTACATACAATTTTATATTTATATTAATGTATATCCTATGACAGCGGTTTTTAATGTATTTTTTTCTGATTGAAATTTCACTACTATAAACATCGCAATGTTAGTTCACAGTATAATTTACATTACAGAGACATTTATGAAATTTTTTATACAATATTATTCATTTAAATTATTATTAAACATACATTATTATTATCTCCTCAGGATTCTCACATTTCTTAATGCACTATTTGGTTTAATTGCCTTTTGGTGACCACCGCATTCAAACATAAGAACACTCCCCAGTTGGCAAAGCGCTTATTACCATCGTTCGTTACTAAGCTCAGCTACTTTACAGGCCCATCTTAATTTTCGTGACGCTACCACTTGAATAATATTTACTGGACGCATGCTTCGCAATTCCGCGTTATGCATTATCCTATATTCTTCAGAGGTCTCATCCTTTTCAGGACCGAATATTCTACGCGACATCTTATTTTCGAATACCTTAAGACGTCTATCCTTCAGCGTTAGCGGCCACGTTTCACATCTGCAAAAATAGGCAACTACTGAAGGATCCAAACTATTACTAATATAATTATGAATTACACTATTTTACCTCTGCAACCCTATTTCGAACCCAACGTTTGCCAGTTGGCATTTCTTTCATATTCGCCATTTTGGCTTCGGACTGACGATATCTTATTGCCTAATCACACTTTCTAGTTATGTCTTCATACTCATTTACTTTGACTTATATTATGTATTTCTTATGACTTATATTATAGTATATATTAAAAAAATTCTCTGATAAAAATAATCAATGGACTACAATCCATGAAGGGTCATGAAGTTAGTACGTTTTAGAAATTGCTTTTAGGCCAACGGTTGTGCAGGGAACTGATTTGTCCAAGATTTTTGTCAGGATGTTTTAGTAGCTGGGTGAGCCCCATGACGTTCTGCAGATCCCAACCGTGGCTGTTAACGAATTAAATATTTATCTTCCACCACTGGATTCGAACCCATGACATTTCGGATATTAATTCAGCGCTCTACTAACTGAACTACCACGCTCTCAAAATAATTAGATAAGTGAATAAAAACATTATTGAAAATATGGCTTTTTACATTCATATTTTTTAATCTCGGATTTCTAATATTTTAGAGTTGTCACAACGGTATTCTTAAAACATAGATGTTTACAAAGAAAGAAATGCCAAGTATATCACACCTAAATCAGTTTAATAAATATTAAATTCAACAATGAAAATTTAATAATCGTTAATAATATCCAATAAACCTAAATATGAATATGAAATAAATATGAAAACTGCCAATTCATTCTGGTCTCAGATAATATGTATTTATAATTTTTATCCGAACATTTAGAAAACCTAGTTTGAGTTATTAGGACATTGTGAGTTCCTTGCTAATTTTGTGAGGCGTTCGCAAAATGTACAACTTGCCGGACTGGCTTCCCTCATCAATCCTGTAGCAATCAGAAAGAAATTACAAAGAAAAAGCAATGCGATAGGAAAAAACTGGGAAGGACTACTAGAAAAAGTATTACATCCATTACATTCATATGAAAAAACATACCTGCTACAACCTTACCGTTAGAAAACTGACTGTACACAGATTGATCGTACATACGGGGAACATACAACGGGCAAGGGTATATGCATTATAAAAAAGTCTGTACTATTTGATGAGTCTTAGTTTCAGTACATAGTAGATACTGTATTGTTTCTTAGTTTAAGGTTCTGCTGGAGGTAATTGGCGGAGGGCGCAAAATGGGTGTTTGATTTATAAATCTTTTTAAAGGATGGTTGAGCCCCAGAAGGATCTGTAGTTCCCACAGGGTCCATTTAAGACTGTTTACTGTTTAACAATTAATTAATTAATCGACCTTAACCGTCAGCATAACAACTCAGTGCTCTACGAACTGATGTACTCTGTTCCGCACTTTTAAAAGAAAAACGCCCATTAAACCTGAAAATGTTGGGCCTCAATTCTACATCCCGCTCCATTAGCCGGGGCTGTTCCTCAATGTATAGCAGCTCATTCCCTTCATTTTCTAATTTTATTTAGATATCTTATTCTAAAGTTGCGACTTTTACTATTTAAATCAATGCCTAATGCCTAAATGTTTTAATTAATTACAATTCCATTTCAAATGTACATTATAGATTATTATCAAGAGTCTGAAATATTTAAAAAAAAAAGAAGAAAGCTTGGGGCAATGGTCTCCCACTACTTATACATTGGTGACCTTAGTTCATTTATCTTTCTTGTTACTCCTTCGTGTTGATTAATCTATCAAAATTTAGTTGTTTTAATTATTAGCGCTCTTGCATTTACAGAATGACTGAAATACTAATGAATAAAGTAGACGAATTTGAGATGTTGATGCACTGCTGTTTTCTCTGAGTTTCATACATACCATATAACTAATACTGGTAGGAAAACCAAGAAATTTTATATTATCAAGAAGCGCTTAATCAGAATATCTTTGCCACATCACGACAGATATCGTCTATTGCAGGGAAAGATGGATAGTAAGAGGGGACACTCCTGAACACAAAAGGAAGGAGGAGGTACTCCTGGCTACATAATTTAAAGCGTTGGTTTGGTCTCACTACTGTCCAATTATATAGAAGCGCTACCAGCAGAATTAAGTTCCCAATGCTAATAGCCAACACCAAAACGGCTGAGGCAGGGGAAGAAGATATCTTTACTTAGAGCTTATTTAGTTACTTATAATTTTTGGTAACTATTATAAATATGTATCAATCATAATTAATCATTATTTACTAATATAATTATTACTCTGACTAATCATTTATAATTACTACTACTTATATTAATTAAACTTTATTCATAACTAGTAAGTGCAATTAACAATTAGTAACAAAATGATGGAATTAAAAACTTGAATATATAATAATAAAGAAAGTGGTTTCATTCGAATTAGTCTATTTATCTTTTTGAAATATAAAAGTATAGCCTTCACTATTCAGATGAAGTATGCTTAGTTTTGTGTTTCATTACTGGATATATTTCACGATACTGATATCCTTTATTTTTTATTTTTTTTATTATAAATTGTTTTATAGAAAACTATTCATCTTTTTATGAGTTAAAAGCTTCTCGATTCCCAGAAAGAAACGGACAACATTAGAACTACTCAAAGGAATGGTAGAAGAGATTTTTTAAACGTTTTTTATGCAAGAGATATAAAATGATATTCCTGTATTCTTGTCTCTGTCCTTTTATCTAAGGAGTACAGTCTCTATCGGTTGTAGTGGTACAGGTTTTTTCGCCTCATATCTATCTCATAATTTACAAATGTTTTCGCTCTATATAAACGACATGGTTCCTCTATAAATCCTACTTGCTAATTAGTTTCATTTAGCAGTTGATTAAAGTTTTTAGTTGGGTTAAAAGGAAATAAAACCAAGATCTAGACTGAGTGCTATTAGAAGAGCCCGGGACCGCTAACTGGCGCTCCAAGTGGATATTAGCGGCAGGTATTAGCTTCCTAATTGAGGGAGTGAGCTTGGATAAGGCAGTAATTCCGACTAAATTGAGATAAAAGTTAACTCTGATATCGCCACCTTTTCTCCTCACCACTCTGCGGGTGGCGGTTTCTAAATGAACTGATTATCTTACAGCTAAATAAATAAAAGGTCATTATGACAAGAAATTTCGATTCCGATACCCCCATCGCCCACCGTAATCTTAAATCCCAAAGATTCTGATCAACAATCATTAACGGTGTTTACTGTCGTTTACAAGTCCGCTCAGCGCTCATCACCTTTTTATTCACTCCTCAATATTTACTAAACCAAACAACTTTACAATCCCATATCAACATTCTCTATGCCATCACATCGGAAAGATATTAACTATCTTTATAATGTAATTTAACTGATCGAGCACGAAATAAATGAATAAACAAAACATTGGAACTTTGCGAGGCGACGCCAATAAAATATTAAATCACAGGCATATGATAGTATATACAGAAATGATCTATATGAAAACCTGAGGTTTCTCGTCCGTATTTCTTGTCCACCTCAGTTAATACTTCAAAATCACCCTCTCTCGTCTTTTCTCTAACGCCATCTTTCTACCCCGACAACTTTTACGTCTCAAACATTTCACCCACCAACATTATTTCCTATGTTCTGAAATCCCACTCCAACTCAGCAGGCTTTGACGAGATTCCCATCAAACTGCAAAAATTATGTCTTATCGATATTCTACCTGTCCTACTCTTCATATATAGTTTTTCATTACATAACGCAATATTCCCTACATCTTGAAAAAAAAAACTGTAGTCCATCCTATATACAAAACCTCTAACCCTGTGTCTCTCAAAGACTACCGCCCAATCTCAATTCTCTCCAACATTTCCAAACCTCTAGAAAGAATAGTCCAGTCACAAATGTCACATTTCTTCGAACTATCCAAACTCCTTGATCCACTTCAATCAGGTTTCCGTCCCGGTTTCTCCGCACAGTCTGCCCCAAAATTATCAATGACATAAACAGCCTTGGACGACAAAAAACTAACTGTAACTGTATTTATCCTACTTGATTTTTCTAAAGCTTTTGATGCCTTGGACCATTCTATCGTTTTCACTAAACTAAAATCATTGTCTTTTCCTAACTGTTCTATCCGATGGTTCCAATCTTTCCTCTCTAAGAGATCTCAAGCAGTTTCCATACCTAATCAATCCCTTTCCACTTTCCTCACTCTGTCCTCAGAAGTGGCAAAGGGCTTAAGCATCTCTCCTCTTCTTTTCAACTGCTACATCAATGATCTTCCTAAATCGGTCTACCGTTGTTCCTACCATGCTCATGACTTTCCTCCTTCTGAGCTATTAACTCAGGCCATTGTTTTAGGTTCCAATTCTCTCCTTACTTCCATCCACACCCTCCCAACATTAATTCTAAACGATCACCAATCTCGTTCAGCTCCTCTGTGAAAAACCTAGGCCTTACAATTGATCAAAACCTTCTCTGGAAACCCACATGCTTTCTAAAATACTTGAAGACGTATTAAAGCGAATAATGAAATGCTCTCTAAGATTTGTCCTTGGTACTCCGAGGCGATCGCGCGTTTCCTTTGCGATGGGTTTAAGTGGCTCTTCCCTCCCTTTCGAAGGCAATATTTCCTAGATTCATACTTATACCAATCCATTAACTATCAACACCCTTCATATATTTACAGTCTCCTCTAATTCAAATCCTCTGTTCAACACCATAAACAAGATTTTGCTTTTCTGATCTCTATATTCGTTCCCACAGAACCTAAGCATTTGAACTTTCCTTCCTCGCCCGTTCCATCACAGTGTGGAACTCAATTCCTCTTATCATCCGTCATGCTCCCTCGCTATCGTCATTTAAATCCTTGCTTTTCTAACATCTCCTGGCTTCCCAAAAAAGATGCTCTCTAAGCAGATTAGTCATTTGCCTAGAATGAAGTGTATTGAATAATTTATTACGTTATTTAAGTGTTTTAATTTTTTAAAAGAAAATCTACATCATGTAAAGAAAGTATTACTTGCTAGCTCATGCATTCAATAGTTGTTATTGATCTATATATTTATTTTGGTCGTCAGGATTAGGATTATTAATCTTTTCAGGATTCGTACTGTTTATTTACTTATTATATAAATATATTTATTTTATGATTACTTTCTGTCACTTTTTATACGCTTTATGATTGTATATGTAGCCTTCTGGCCAGATATATATTATGTTTCTATTTCTGTTCTTGCTTGTTATTCTAAAGAGACTTAGTCCCAGAATAATCGTCAGTATCAAGTTACTTTTCTATTCTATTCTAAAATAAAGATTTATTTATGCAAACGCCATGGTTATTTGGCATTTTCCCTTTTTTAAGTGAATTTTAATTATCGGAACATTGATCACTGAATCTCACCCGAATAATCGCTATACTGGTTATTTTTTACAGTGCATGCTCAAGCCATCTATATGCGAGATGGGGAACTTATTTGGTAGTTCCACAGAATCCCGGTAGATGTGCTTCCAGTTGCGAAGTCTGGAATCTTTAGGAAGCAGAATTGTTTTAGTGAATATTGCTTCGTTTCAAATTATTTAATCATTTAATTTTATAAATTAACTATTTAGTAACGGCGAAAAGTAATTATTTTTTAAAAAATTACCAAATTTTAATTTTTTTTTAAATTATTACTGTTCTCTGTGCAATAAATTTGATCTTAATCCTGGTAATGGATTTAAAATGCAGGCTGCATGATTGTTTCTTGTGAAATTTGGTTATTTTAATTATATGTTAAATATATTCAATTGGTTATTATTAACTGTATGTATGCATAAGCAAAGAAACATTTTTAAAAATATTAATAAATATAGGAATAAACCCTAAGAATAATGTGAAGATAAGGCATATGACATCGTAACGTTGGACATTGAGTTAATAAAACTAATGGAAATATACATGGAGGAATAGTTAACTTTACCATAAATGATTATAAATAATGATAAAATAACAGTTTTGCTGATTTTTTAACTTTTTATTTGTTATAAATGATTTCTATTATATATTTTTATTCACAGCATCCTTCTTAGAGTCTTTACGCACAAAACTGTCTAATAGTTGGTTTGTGGCGTTATTTATGAGAACTGGTGGATGAGAACTTGGACAAATATCCGTGTTAGATGGATATTTGTATTGCCTTTATATTTCATCGATATGTCTCTAAGAGCATGAAAAAATTTAGGAAGCCATGACATTGAAATGCACTTTACCTATCCAAGACGGTCCTGTCTTTCGCCTTACAAAGTTTTTGAATAAGAAACTCTACTAAATATTAGGGATAAAATTTTTATATTATTTTGTCGGCCAGATATTATAATGATATATCAAATTAAACTTACATTGTTTGTTAAATACTGCATTAAAATTAAATTTAGTTTCAAATTAATTTTTGAGTGGAAACTGATAGAGCCTATTAGTAATAAGAACCTACTCCACAACCTCCCTCTCTTGAATATTTGGTTAGTTATGCCTATGGTCATATAAAAAAAAATCTGTAGTGGTACAGACCACTTCAACCCGTGGACGGGTCTGGGGTTCAGTACATGGTAGAGACTGTACTGTTTCATGGATAATGGTTGTGCAGGGAGTTGATTTGTCATAGATCACGCTTAACCCCCAGATTTCCCCCCTTATTTTGAATACCCACTTTATAGAGACTGGGTGAGCCCAAGGAGGGTCCAAGATCCATCCACGGCTGCTAACAGACTAAATAAAAGTTTATGGTCTTATAGCCGTGTTGATATGTTTATTCAATGTAACCTGAATTGGTATGAAATTGGAAATGTCATAAAAAAACGGACAAAAGCCTCAGAATAGATTGTAGAGGTATAATAACCGAATTGTTTAGTTTAAAGTTTTAAAAAATATTGTATTCCGTTTTAGGTTTAGGAATAGTTTCATATAGTCGAGTGATAGAATTTGGGATTGCCCCATATTTTACAATTAGAAATTTATAATAAGTATGTTTAAATAAAATAGTGGAAACTTAGGCATAATTATTTGCGATCGAAGTTACGAATAAAACATTGTTTCGTTTTAAGTTAAATGTCATTTTTAATTTAAAACGGTCATTAATTTTAAATAAACATATTTTAAATATCTTGTTTTTGTAACTGGAGTGCATCTTTATTAGTCAATCATTCACGTGAGTAAATTAAAAACCTTTTCCAGTCATTATTATTTTTCTTTATTCTAAAAACGTTTCAACAATTCCATGTCATTTTCTATTTACATCATTTTTTAAGTCCTTCAACACTATTTAATTTTAAAAATATTCTCTAAAAAATTTTTATATAATTTTGTACATTTTCAACCTAAAAATTAAAAGACAAATCAAATAAATACATAATTTTACATACAAAAAACATGTCCCAAAATTACTGAATAAGATGTAGATACCTTTTTGGTTAATTGTCATATAATTTAAAAACAAAGCTTAGAGTTATAGTGTACTCCATGGTCAATTAATAATTTTTGTAATTTGTACTTTGGACTGTTTTTTATTATTATTGTTATTAAAATAGTATTTTAATTTATTTACTTCTTCAATGTATAGTCATTATGAATGGTTAATTAATATAATTAGTAATTTTTTTATCTATATTGATCTATTTTATATCTTTTATTTATTTTAAAAAGTTAGTTTTATGAATTAAGAATTGGAAAATGAAAACAATGCTGTGAGGTTACTGAGAAGGTTATGTTATCTGTGTTATCTAATAAGTGTAGACTTCTATATTTCTTTATTTAATTTTTAACTTTAAAATCACTGATGAGTATAGTTTGCTTATTTCATTAGATTCTTTCCTATCATTTACTACCTTATCTATTTTGTCATTTATGTATAATGCTTCTAAAAATCTCCTTTTTATCTTATTTCCCTCTCTGTGCAAAATGCGTGGCTTTTCGAAATCAAATGTGTGGGATTCTTTTTTGCAATGGGCTGATAATGCAGTGCTTGTCTTTGAATTTGGTTTCAGATTATTTTTGTGATGATAGAATCTATTTTTTAGATGTGTACTGGTATGTCCTATATATTGTTTGTCACAATTTTTGCAATCAATGTTATATACCACATTTATATTATCCAAGATTGGTATTTTATCTTTTTTGCTGTTTATTATGTTTTTTATAGGGTCTTATGTTTAGGGTTTTATGTGCCAATTTTATATCTGGGATGTCATAATTTTTAAATGTTGGTTCAATTTTTTCTGACAAGTTTTTGATATAGGTTACACTTCTGTATTTTATTTCATTTTGTTTAAAATCTTTTTTTGGTGATTCATTAATTATCTGAGCTGTGTTATTTTTGGTTTGGGGGTCTTTTTCATTATTTTCTTCTGTCTGAAAAAAATTTGTAATCTTAGTTTGAGATGGCTTGATTTTTGATGTTTTGTCATTTATATGGTTAATTTTTTTACTATTATCAAAACTATTGATATTAGAGTTATTTTCTATATTTATTATGTTATTATCTATTTTATTCTTAATTAAATTATTTTGTTTGTGCCTCATTTCTTTTATAAGTTTTATTGGGAAAGCATTACTAAGTAGAATTTTGAAAATTTTATTCTTTGTTTCATTTAAAAATTCATTGTCTGTTACTGTAATTGATCTTTTTATTAGATTTTGAGCTGTATTTCTTATTTGTTGTTTAGGGTGGTTTGAGAAAAAATTGAGTAATTTGTTTGAGGTTATATCTTTTTTATACCATTTTGTTTTAATTCTATTATTTTTAGGGTTTCTTATGATGGTTATGTCTAAAAAGTTTAGAGAATGATTATTTTCTATTTCTTTTGTGAACTTGATATTTTTATTTTGTTCATTTAAGATTGAGTTAAATTTATTTAAATTATTTTCATTTGTAATAATTAATAAATCATCTATATATTTTGCAATGAATATAGATGAGCTGTTCAATTTTAGTAGGCTATTTTTTATTATATGATTAAGGACTATTCCTGATAAGTTTACTGATAGTCTACCTCCCATAGGTAAACCTATCGTTTGCTTATAAAATTGACCCTGATAAATGAAGTATCCATTTTCCGTACACAATTTAATTCCTTCTAAAAAAATTGTTTTACTTTTTATATTCGTGTACGGTTCAATTTTTTCCCAATTTTCATTTAAAAGTTTAAGTGCTAATTTAAGTGGGATGTTAGGGAACATTGATACCACATCTAAACTTGCAATAATTTGATCTGCTTTTATATTGATATTATTTAGTCTGTTTTTTAACTCTATTGCATTAATAACATCATAATCATTATTATTATTATAATTATTCAAAGATCTATTTAGGTATTTTGCCAGGTTGTCTGTTGGGTTATTGGTGCCATCTACTATTGGTCTCAACGGATAATTTTCTTTGTGCATTTTTATTAGGCCATGTATTCTAGGTATATTATAATAGTTGTTTGATAATTTATTTTTCATATTTTTTTCAATAAAATTATATTTGATTAGTTTATCTAGATATTTATTAACTTTATTATTGAGTTCTTTCATTGGGTCATTTCTTATGCTTTTATAAATTTCTTTATTATTTAATATATCTAACATCTTTTGTTGATAATCTATTTCTGTTATTATTACCAATTGTTTTGTTTTATCTGATTTTATGATACATAAATCTTTATTTTTAAAAAAAAATAATTTTGTATATAAAATGTCATTATTAATTAAGTTATTAAATTGATTCATTGTATTATTTGGCCTATTTTTTTCTTTATTCAAATAATTTAGAATATTTTTACTAATTATGTTTCTTAACCCATTTTTATGGGTTTCTGGAGTGTCTAAATTTATAATTATTGCTTCAACTTCCGCTATCATTTGAAATATATTGATTTTTTTATTATTAGGGTTATAATTAAAATTATCTCCTAAACTTAAGAGATTTATGATATTATTTGGTACTTGTCTTGATGTTAGGTTCATTACTCTGTTATAAGTGTGTAGGTTATTGTAGTAATGAAATATATTGAATAATTTACCTGTATTATTATTATTATTATTTTTCATATTTTTAGAATAAATAGTGGTATTATATTTATCTGAGGTACTATTATCATTGTATGGGTTTATGAGGGGTGTCTTTCTATATTTATTTGCCTTAAATTTTAAGTTTATTATTTTAATTTCTTTTATTATATTCTTCCATTTTATATATGTGTCACAGATTAAAGTGTATAGATTTTTATCTTGATTTTTAATTTTTTCTAAAATTGCTTTTAATTTTTTCTTAATTGAATTAATCAACCAGAAGGCTTGTTTCTTATCCAAGTTTAAAATTTTTTGTCCTATATTATTAAAAAAATTATTTTGTTTATTGTTATTTAAATAGTTTTTATTGAAACAATTTTCTAAATTAATGATATGAGTTAGAATATGATTCGGTATAATTTGGTTTTCTATACAATATTTAAGGTATATTAATTTGCACTCTGCATTAATAAGTTTTATACTTTGGTTAAAAATGATATTAATTGTATCCATACCTAAAACAGTATTAAAAGGACTTACATTTAGTTGGTCAATGCAATTTAATAATTCTTTTCTATATTCTTTCACATGTTTTTCTACTTCTTTTTGTCTGCTTCTTGATATATTATTTATTGTAGTAATGAAATATATTCAATAATTTACCTGTATTATTATTATTATTATTTTTCATATTTTTAGAATAAATAGTGGTATTATATTTATCTGAGGTACTATTATCATTGTATGGGTTTATGAGGGGTGTCTTACTATATTTATTTGGCTTAAATTTTAAGTTTATTATTTTAATTTCTTTTATTATGTTCTTCCATTTTTTATATGTGTCACAGATTAAAGTGTATAGATTTTTATCTTGATTTTTAATTTTTTCTAAAATTGCTTTTGTTTTTAAATTATATGACAATTAACCAAAAAGGTATCTATATCTTATTCAGTAATTTTGGGACATGTTTTTTGTATGTAAAATTATGTATTTATTTAATTTGTCTTTTAATTTTTAGGTTGAAAATGTACAAAATTATATAAAAAATTTTTAGAGAATATTTTTAAAATTAAATAGTGTTGAAGGACTTAAAAAATGATGTAAATTGAAAATGACATGGAATTGTTGAAACGTTTTTAGAATAAAGAAAAATAATAATGACTGGAAAAGGTTTTTAATTTACTCACGTGAATGATTGACTAATAAAGATGCACTCCAGTTACAAAAACAAGATATTTAAAATAAAAAATCAAGGTGAAACCCTAGCGCCTAATATATCAAGAAGCAGACAAAAAGAAGTTGAAAAACATGTGAAAGAATATAGAAAAGAATTATTAAATTGCATTGACCAACTAAATGTAAGTCCTTTTAATACTGTTTTAGGTATGGATACAATTAATATCATTTTTAACCAAAGTATAAAACTTATTAATGCAGAGTGCAAATTTATATACCTTAAATATTGTATAGAAAACCAAATTATACCGAATCATATTTCTAACTCATATCATTAATTTAGAAAATTGTTTCAATAAAAACTATTTAAATAACAATAAACAAAATAATTTTTTTAATAATATAGGACAAAAAATTTTAAACTTGGATAAGAAACAAGCCTTCTGGTTGATTAATTCAATTAAGAAAAAATTAAAAGCAATTTTAGAAAAAATTAAAAATCAAGATAAAAATCTATACACTTTAATCTGTGACACATATAAAAAATGGAAGAATATAATAAAAGAAATTAAAATAATAAACTTAAAATTTAAGGCAAATAAATATAGTAAGACACCCCTCATAAACCCATACAATGATAATAGTACCTCAGATAAATATAATACCACTATTTATTCTAAAAATATGAAAAATAATAATAATAATAATACAGGTAAATTATTCAATATATTTCATTACTACAATAACCTACACACTTATAACAGAGTAATGAACCTAACATCAAGACAAGTACCAAATAATATCATAAATCTCTTAAGTTTAGGAGATAATTTTAATTATAACCCTAATAATAAAAAAATCAATATATTTCAAATGATAGCGGAAGTTGAAGCAATAATTATAAATTTAGACACTCCAGAAACCCATAAAAATGGGTTAAGAAACATAATTATTAAAAATATTCTAAATTATTTGAATAAAGAAAAAAATAGGCCAAATAATACAATGAATCAATTTAATAACTTAATTAATAATGACATTTTATATACAAAATTATTTTTTTTTAAAAATAAAGATTTATGTATCATAAAATCAGATAAAACAAAACAATTGGTAATAATAACAGAAATAGATTATCAACAAAAGATGTTAGATATATTAAATAATAAAGAAATTTATAAAAGCATAAGAAATGACCCAATGAAAGAACTCAATAATAAAGTTAATAAATATCTAGATAAACTAATCAAATATAATTTTATTGAAAAAAATATGAAAAATAAATTATCAAACAACTATTATAATATACCTAGAATACATGGCCTAATAAAAATGCACAAAGAAAATTATCCGTTGAGACCAATAGTAGATGGCACCAATAACCCAACAGACAACCTGGCAAAATACCTAAATAGATCTTTGAATAATTATAATAATAATAATGATTATGATGTTATTAATGCAATAGAGTTAAAAAACAGACTAAATAATATCAATATAAAAGCAGATCAAATTATTGCAAGTTTAGATGTGGTATCAATGTTCCCTAACATCCCACTTAAATTAGCACTTAAACTTTTAAATGAAAATTGGGAAAAAATTGAACCGTACACGAATATAAAAAGTAAAACAATTTTTTTAGAAGGAATTAAATTGTGTACGGAAAATGGATACTTCATTTATCAGGGTCAATTTTATAAGCAAACGATAGGTTTACCTATGGGAGGTAGACTATCAGTAAACTTATCAGGAATAGTCCTTAATCATATAATAAAAAATAGCCTACTAAAATTGAACAGCTCATCTATATTCATTGCAAAATATATAGATGATTTATTAATTATTACAAATGAAAATAATTTAAATAAATTTAACTCAATCTTAAATGAACAAAATAAAAATATCAAGTTCACAAAAGAAATAGAAAATAATCATTCTCTAAACTTTTTAGACATAACCATCATAAGAAACCCTAAAAATAATAGAATTAAAACAAAATGGTATAAAAAAGATATAACCTCAAACAAATTACTCAATTTTTTCTCAAACCACCCTAAACAACAAATAAGAAATACAGCTCAAAATCTAATAAAAAGATCAATTACAGTAACAGACAATGAATTTTTAAATGAAACAAAGAATAAAATTTTCAAAATTCTACTTAGTAATGCTTTCCCAATAAAACTTATAAAAGAAATGAGGCACAAACAAAATAATTTAATTAAGAATAAAATAGATAATAACATAATAAATATAGAAAATAACTCTAATATCAATAGTTTTGATAATAGTAAAAAAATTAACCATATAAATGACAAAACATCAAAAATCAAGCCATCTCAAACTAAGATTACAAATTTTTTTCAGACAGAAGAAAATAATGAAAAAGACCCCCAAACCAAAAATAACACAGCTCAGATAATTAATGAATCACCAAAAAAAGATTTTAAACAAAATGAAATAAAATACAGAAGTGTAACCTATATCAAAAACTTGTCAGAAAAAATTGAACCAACATTTAAAAATTATGACATCCCAGATATAAAATTGGCACATAAAACCCTAAACATAAGACCCTATAAAAAACATAATAAACAGCAAAAAAGATAAAATACCAATCTTGGATAATATAAATGTGGTATATAACATTGATTGCAAAAATTGTGACAAACAATATATAGGACATACCAGTACACATCTAAAAAATAGATTCTATCATCACAAAAATAATCTGAAACCAAATTCAAAGACAAGCACTGCATTATCAGCCCATTGCAAAAAAGAATCCCACACATTTGATTTCGAAAAGCCACGCATTTTGCACAGAGAGGGAAATAAGATAAAAAGGAGATTTTTAGAAGCATTATACATAAATGACAAAATAGATAAGGTAGTAAATGATAGGAAAGAATCTAATGAAATAAGCAAACTATACTCATCAGTGATTTTAAAGTTAAAAATTAAATAAAGAAATATAGAAGTCTACACTTATTAGATAACACAGATAACATAACCTTCTCAGTAACCTCATAGCATTGTTTTCATTTTCCAATTCTTAATTCATAAAACTAACTTTTTAAAATAAATAAAAGATATAAAATAGATCAATATAGATAAAAAAATTACTAATTATATTAATTAACCATTCATAATGACTATACATTGAAGAAGTAAATAAATTAAAATACTATTTTAATAACAATAATAATAAAAAACAGTCCAAAGTACAAATTACAAAAATTATTAATTGACCATGGAGTACACTATAACTCTAAGCTTTGTTTTTAAATTATAAACAAAGTAAAACTATTGTACAATAACACCAGTGTACAATGACTGTTTTGAAAATATAGTTGATAGGAATAGAATATGAAAAGTTAAAATAGGTGAAAACGCTAGTACAGTAACAATAGTTTACAATGTATGTATGAAAAAAAAAATAGATGGGATTAATGAATTAGAAAAATAAAATAGGTGTTTAAAAATATGAACACATGATTACCAACATATGATGGATGCCAAAATGATAAGGGGAAAAAATAGGAAAATTAAAATTGGAGAAAGGATAAAGAGAAAAGTTTAAAATAAATAAAATATAAAGGAGAAATGAAGAGGAGACATACCGAATGTTGGGAAGCGTGGCCGTTACATATAGCGGCTAGAGCGTACTGGGCCACATTTGACCGTTGAGAACGAGGGAAGAGATGGGAGCGGTATCTAGTGGCCGGAAAGTTATTCATTTATAAAGTTATTAAAAAGTTATTTATTTATATTTTTTCTAACCTTTTTTCCTATACTCCAGTATAGTTACCTTCTATAGTTAACTTTCCGGCCACTAGATACCGCTCCCATCTCTTCCCTCGTTCTCAACGGTCAAATGTGGCCCAGTACACTCTAGCCGCGATATGTAACGGCCACGCTTCCCAACATTCGGTATGTCTCCTCTTCGTTTCTTCTTTATATTTGATTTATTTTAAACTTTTCTCTTTATCCTTTCTCCAATTTTAATTTTCTTATTTTTTCCCCTTATCATTTTGGCATCCATCATATGTTGGTAATCATGTGTTCATATTTTTAAACACCTATTTTATTTTTCTAATTCATTAATCCCATTTAATTTTTTTCATACATACATTGTAAACTATTGTTACTGTACTAGCGTTTTCACCTATTTTAACTTTTCATATTCTATTCCTATCAACTATATTTTCAAAACAGTCATTGTACACTGGTGTTATTGTACAATAGTTTTTCTATTATTCACATTTGTTATTGTACATATAGTTCCATACTTTTCTGTAACTTGGTAACATCATTAAGTCCGTTATCATACATTTTACACCTTTATTTTACTAGTTTTTCTGTATTCTTCATATTCCAACCTTTCTTTATATTTAAATATCCTCATTTTTGTTTCTTTTGTTTAATCCTCCTTTTGATTTTACTTTATATTATTATATTGTACTGTACTATCCATTCTGTACATTTATTTTCTATTTTTTATTTTATATGCGTTATTTATTATTTATCATTTCTGCTCATTTTCTTTAATTTCATTAAATCTGTCTTACTTTATTATATCTGCCATTATTTTCATTTTCTTAATTTTCATTTTTTCAATTTTCATTTTTTCATTTTCATTATCTTAATTTTATTATATTCTTTCACATTTTATATAATTATATCTGTCACTATTTCAATAATTTTGTTATATTTGTCTTTATCTGATTTTTATTATATCTACCACTAGTTTAATGCCTTTTCATTATCAGTAATTTTTAAATCTGTCTATATCTTTATTTTATTATAATCTGACTCCTTTTTAATATTCTTTATCTTCTATTTTCATATCTGCCACTTTGTATTTTTCTACATTATTTGTCACTAGTATTGTTACTGTACAACTTTGATGTTTTTACATTTGTGTTCTGTTTGTTTCTCTGTTAGCCCTGAAGATGACCTACACTGTAGGTCGAAACGTCGGCACATAATATAAGTACTTCACTTATTCGGTGTTCTTATTGACTGCACCCCCCAACCATCTCCTTTACATAAGATCATCCAGTCAACCATTTTCATCTCATTTATTAACAACGTTTTTCGTTGATTTCTCTTGTATATTGTTTTTTATGATTTCTATTTAATGTTTACTTTGAATGCTAACAGTACCATCCATGCATAAAATCTTCATTGGTATCCTTCATCTACAACCATGCTATTTATATAGGACATCTAAAATCTGGACCGTATTAATAAAGATACTCAGCATGTCAACTCACATTTTCATGAATTTCAAAGAGTGGTACGAAGTGGTCATGGATTGCAGACACTAATCACACAATTTAAGAATGACTTATTTCATTGTGCCTACATTTCGGCCTGAGATTTAGTCGATCTTCATCGCTGAGAAAAAAGAACTATATACAGCATTGCAGTACCAAGGAAGAATAACTATTTTCTAAAAGGAAGATTAACCATTCCTTTTCCTTGCTGCTGCAATGTTTTATATAGTTTCTTTCATTCTTATTTTTCGTAATCATTGACTGCACCCCCTGGCCATTTCACACCAATCTTAGTATTATCCAGTCAACTGTTTTCCATTTAAATATGATTAATTAATTGCAATTGAGGAACTAAATAAACTATACAAAAGTTTTGCTTTTATTTGAACATTTATTGCACACTTATTTAAATCATTGTATTATTTCACTTTTTTCTTTAGTAAAATTAATTTCAATATTAAAAAGTATTACTTATTGGTCATAACATTTCTTACCTGGAATGTCACTTTATCGGAATTAATCTTGTTTATCATGAACTAATCATCAAACATTTAATTATCATTTTTAATGGGGTTAAATGAGGATAAAGAAATCAGGTGATAGTCTGATTGCCTTATAAAATCCATGATTAAATATTTTTATCGCTTTAGGGATATGAGATAAAAAATAAAAATCCGTGAGTACTGAAGTAAGTGATTAAAAAAAATTAACAATATTAAGTTTTTCATATTAGTTCCTTATGTACCCAGACTCTCAATTTTTGAAATTAATAAAAAAAGTGATATAATGGAGGAAAACTGATCACTGGTTTGGCCGTGTTAAAAGAATGCTGGATGAAAGGGTAGCTAGAGAAGTATATGAGGCGAAAGTGGAAAAAACAAGAGGAAATCCCAGAAAACAGAGTGGAAAGTGAAGACTTTTGAAAGAGGAGTCAGGGACTACTGCAGGCGAAGTCTTGTCCAAGACCGATGTATATGGATCGGCCACTTCACGAACGGCGTCCTCAACACTGATCAACGGTAGGGGAAGAAAATATTAAGAAGAAAAAAAAAGCAAAACAAATTATTAATTTTTTCCCCAAGCAAGTCAGCTTGAGTATATTTTGAAATTATATAATCACAGTTTGTATTGGATATTCTCAAACTTCGTATATCCTTTTTGTTTCTATCTTCTTAGTCCAAAGCGTGCCTGTATGTATAATTCTTTATGTATTCAACAAATATTGAATCACTACCGTTTAATACGAATTTTGGAACTGAGTTGGTAGATCATGTCTCTTTAAAAGGTTTTTTAATCATTTCAACCTTAATATAATTTCTTAATAGATACGGTTTTAAAAATGTTTTTATATATTAATGTAAATTGTGCTTCGAAATAATAAAATAATTTTGAGGAAAACAATGTTCCGAGTGGAGGTTAAAGAAAAAAAATACTGAAATAGTATTAAACTGTTTTATAAAAACCGACGTTTCGACCCACATTCCTGCTCATTTCCTGGGCTGGATAGGCAAGATACAAACATTTTAAAATAAAATGTAAAAAATTATAAAGTATAATTATAGAATATGTATAATATAAAATTCTAAAATACAAAATACAATATATAAAATTATAATTGTATATAATTCAGCCATAACATTTATGGATTAATATTTACAGGAAGCGGATTGGGGTTCGAGCCCCGCTTCTTGCAGATTTTATTTAATCTGTTAGCGGCCGAAGATGGATCATATGGGATCTAGATCTCTCCTGGGGCTCGCCCAGCCATTGTAAATTAGGTACCAAAATAGGAAGAAAATCTAGCGGTTGACAAATCTCCTCCCTGCACTAACTTTGCCCAAGAAACAGTACAGGCTCTTTACTGAACCAAAGACCCTTCTTAGTACAGTTTTTTTAATTTACATTTATATTGTAAATTTATTTTTTATTCTCTATGTTTTTATCTATTTCACTTTAGTATTTTTGAATCATGTCTCTTGTCCATCCAAAAATACTCCTGCTAAGTGGGTCTAAACGTTTTGTTTATAATATATATTTAGTTTATCTTTCTTTGAACTCCACTATGTTTTCTTCCTCGTGTATATATATATAAGGACAACTATTATTAGTCAAAGAAAAATAATATTGCTTCGTTTTATTATGCATTATTATTATTGCTTTTATTAAATAAGATATTGCCTCAGTCAGTACGACATATGAAACCGACTTGATAATTCTTCCCTCTCTTCCAGGCTAGTTTAATATTAGGATTTGGTGCTATATTACTAGCATATTATTGATATAAACTCTTCCTCGAAATCGTAAAGTAATTTCGCTTTTATAAATAAATTTCATTTTCACCGAGATTTTAATTTCTTTTTACAGAGGATTGTACAATTTCAGTTTATCATGTTCCGCTTCGGGAGGTAATAAACTCTGTTATTAATCGCACTGGATAGAACTCCCAATTCTTGGCAGCAGCCCTCAATTGGAAGCTACCCCAGAACGATTATTCATGGACTTTTTTAGTGAAGAGTAGTCGTTTTTGTGGAATCTATTCCGAGTTCTATTTTTAGCTTACAGGAATTTAATATTCTCTTTTCAAGTGCTTTATACATCTCTTTTTTCTGTAGTTAATAGTATTAATCAATCCTTGTGAGCTCATTTTAGGTTAACTATCACTGTATAAAATCGACATCAATTCAAAATAGCTACGCAAAAAAGTAAGTTTTGAGACATTCGATGCAACAAAACTAGATTTCATTCATTTATTGGTTATTTGTTATCCTTTATTATAAAGCCTCTTTTGTTTTTTAAGTATTTTGAACGCAAACCCTTAGTTAATTTATTTATTATTATTTATTTTTGATATTTACAATTGAATGTGCATATAATATGCAACATGTAAATAGAATGAATGATGCCTAATGACATGAGAGGAAGGACGTAGAGAAATTACTCTACTGAGAGGTAGTACTGAAATAACAAATTCAACTTTGAAAGTCACGTGGCTACGTTATTTTCAGACGCCTTTGAGGATATTCGGGATTCGAAGAGATTTATTAAAAAAAAAACTGTATTATCAGATTTATATTCACAATATGATAATATAGATTTATTTTAGCACTTCAGGTATATCCGATATTGAGTTTCATTTTAGTTTATAACATATCCTTTCTGAAAATGAAATCATCACTACAATCGTGTTTCCAGGTATCGATTCGGTTTTGGGGCCCATGTGCTATAGCTGTGGTAGTTAAAAAAAAAAGTCATTTCAATTTTTTTTTTCAATTTATTCCATTTTTCGATCTACCAGGTCTGCAAGTTTAAAATGTCGTTTTAATTCCAATAGAATGCGCTCTTAGCCTATTGAAGGATTTGCTTATCTCTAAACGCTATTTTGTTTGTTAGTCATTTGTTTACAAAAGTCAGTTGTTTTTAAGTCGTTTACGTGGACGTATCATACCTTTCTTTGGTGTTAAAAATGTCTAATTTTAAGCCAAATAAAGAGCATTTGCGGCATGTCATGATTTTCTTATTCAATCAAAAGAAAAAGGCATCTGAATGTCATCGAATTCTTGTTGAGACTTATGGCGATCTTGCTCCAACCGTCAAGACATGTGAACGTTGGTTTCAAAGTTTCAAACGTGGTGATTTTGATGTTACTGATAAAAAACGAGAAAATCGACCAAAAAAGTTTGAGGACGTCGAATTGCAATCTTTATTAGACGAAGACAATACCCAGACCCAACAAATGATGGCAGAACAGTTGAATGTCACTAGACAAGCCATTTCCGATCGCCTGAGAGCTATGGGAAAAATTCAAAAGGTTGGAAAATGGGTTCCACATGAATTGGACGAACGACAGATGGAAAAACGAAAAATTGTGTGCGAAATGCTGCTTTTACGCCACGAAAGAAAGGGTTTTTTGCATCGAGTTGTAACTGGCGATGAAAAATGGATTTATTTTCAGAATCCCAAACGAATAAAATCATGGGTAACGCCAGGACAACCATCCACATCGAGTGCAAGACCGGATCGTTTTGGGAAGAAGACAATGCTGTGTGTGTGGTGGGATCAGAAGGGAGTAGTCTACTACGAGCTTCTCAAACCCGGCGAAACAGTCAATACCGACCGCTACCGACAACAAATGATCAATTTGAGTCACGCATTGATCGAAAAACGCCCAGAATGGGCTCACAGGCACGCCAAAGTCATTCTTCAGCATGATAACGCTCCTGCACATTCAGCCAGATTGACTAAGGAAACGATTTCTTCGCTTGGTTGGGAACTCCTACCCCACCCGCCGTATTCACCTGACCTGGCGCCTTCTGATTATCACCTATTCTCATCGATGGGACACTCATTGGCTGAGCAACACTTTAACAATTTGGAGGATGTAAGAAAATGGCTCGATGAATGGATTTCAAATAAAGATGAAGCATTCTTTTGGAATGGTATCCATAAATTGCCCGAGAGATAGAGACAAAATGTGTAGAAAGCGAGGGCCAGTACTTTGAATAAAATATATTATACTTTTTTTTTTTAAATTAAATTATATTTTAAGAAATAAACGACATTTTAAACTTGCAGACCTGGTATTACTGGGTTTTAGGTGATGCAGTTTTCGACATTACAATCGATGTTAAAATCTAACACTCAACAATCGATTCATTCGAACTTTCGTGATAAGTCTTAATGTTTAATGACGGTTATAGATGATTTAGTTCTAAAAAATAGAAACGAAAATAAAATAGAGAGGTCATAATTTAATTTATTTTCATCCGTAGTAGCGAAAGGTTTTGCTCCCTCAAAATCCCTATGTACACAGGCTGCTATACTCGCTTCAGTGAATATGTAAATAATTGCTAGTTCAATCTATTAATTAGCGTAGGATACAATTATTATTATTATCTGGCGCTAAAGCCCTGTTATAGAGCCTTGCCCTCCTTCAAATGCTTTCGCCAGTTGTCCCTCTCCAATATCTTAAGTGGAGTAGGCCCTGGCTGGCATCGCCACACAATCCATCCAGCGCAGTTTCGGCCTTCGTACTGGAAATAGTTCAGTCCGGATTTTCTTCCACAAGTTCCTTCGGGATGCCACTCATATCCATTCTGGTAACGTCACCTGCCCAACCCCATCTCCCAAACTTAATCACTTCAGCTTTATCGAACTCCCAGTACAGGTATTCGATTTCCTGCTTGGTGCGCCTGCTCCGGCATGAGGGATCCTACAATACTCCACAAATCTCTCTGAAAATCTTACTCTCAAATACATACAACATTCCTTCATTTATCTTAAGAAGTATCTACGTTTCCGAGCAATAGATCGCCACTAGCATTATCAAAGGTTTATGGAGAATCACCTTGGTGGTTCTAAAGATTAAGTAGCTCTTCAGGTATAGTTAAGTCCGAAGAAACACCTGTTTGCTAGAACAATAGCTCCGATATCGCTGTAACAAGTAGTCCTACATATGTGAACGATTTTACTTTTTAAAAGGCATTGTGGCCAATCTCATATACCATCTTTCTTCCTGTCTGTCTTTTATTATTTATTTATTTAGGATATTACATAAAGCAAATAATGTTATAAATAATAACATTTAAATAAAGAAGAAAATACATATAAACATAATAAGAATTATGAAAATAATGATGCATTTAAAAAAATTGTATATAACTAAAATTGGTATTTTAATAATGTATAATTAATATGTTGTATACATATTACTTATTCATCATTGTCCTCTTTTTGTCTCATCCCGTTGTTTTATTAAAGAGAATAAATAACCTGGTTTTGTGACATATCTTGTTGTTGTTGATAAATTCGTGATCATGCTGTTCCACTTTAAAACTAGCTCTTTTTTTTTCTTTTTTTTTTTTACCCACTGAAATTATTTACAAAATGTTGAGGACAAGATGGTATAAGTCCGCATACAGTAAATAACTTAGGAATAAATAAAAAACATACAAAAAAGTTGAAGAGAAAAACATTAAAATAGAAAAGTAAAAAAATAATGGTAAAATATTGGAAGCAATGATGAATTTGGAAAATTCGTAGACTAATAGAAATGGTACATTGTACAAATTTATATTTGTATTTATATCATTCCTTTTTGTTATGTTTTTTTTTTACTGATAAAATCTGTTCATGTACAACTATTTGTTTTTTTACGTTTGTTCCTGATAAAGACTTCCCTTATTTTTTTTTTACATTTATAATCGTTTTCTTTGGGTGCTACTATAAGATAAAATGGCTTACCAAAACTTGAAAGGCAGTGGAAAGAATTACTTAACAATAAATGAAACGAAGAAGAAAATGTCAGGGGTAAAGGTAAAAAAAACCTATTTATTGCAAAATCTAATAATTAAAAATAAATAATAATTATAGAATAGAAAAATAATTTTATTCTGGGATCAGGTCCCTTAAGAATAGAAAAATTAATAAAAACATATCTGGCCTAACGGCTACATTATTGAAATAATGTAAGATTTACATACTAATATGAAATTAAATATGAACTAAACGGTATGTTCTGATAGAGAAAAAAAAGTATTAAAACAAATAAGTAATAGAATAATTTTACAATAAACAGAAATTGGCTAATGGAAAAGTAAAAAAGTAGATAAGAACATCTAATAATATGAATAATAGTGTCATAATGAGTGTGGGATATTTACAATAATTCCTTAATCAATTGTGTTGAATATAGCTATTTCTTTTTATTGATTAGAGAGCATCAGTTTGGGAATTAAGGAGATGTAGGAATACTTTGGATTTGAATGTGGATAAAGAAGATGCATGACGGATATCAGGTGGGAGTGAGTTCCAAAGAGAGGTAGACCGAGTGAGAAAGGAGCGCTCAAAAGTTTTGGTTCTGTGGGAACGGGCATAAATGTCGGAAAGGCCCCGGAATTGGAGTATGCCCTGGGATTGGATAGAGGATTTTAATGTAGGAGACTATAGATATGAGATGGGTGTTGTGAGTTGATGGTTTGGGATAAGAAAGAACCTAGGAAATAGATTCTACGGAGAGAAGGGAGGAGCCACTTTTAAACACATCATAGAGGTGGGACACATGAAACTTCCTCAGGGCGTCGAAGACAAACCGAACTGAGCTGTTCATAATTCGCCTCATTCTTTCCTCGAGCTTGTTCGAGAGCCCACCCATAAGCCACACAGCCGTTGTCAAAGTGTGGAAAGATAAAAGAAGTGATGAGGAGCTTACGGATAGTGTTAAAAGATGCCGGGACTAATTAAGGACGATGGAATTACTTTAGGAAGCTTATTGATCGACTGGAATTGGCAATGTGGGGTTTCCAGGAAAGGGTTTGGTCGAAAATGATACCGAGATTTTAACAGAACAACTGAAAGTAATAGGGCGATCGTTTAAGATTAGTTGAGGAAGAGTGTTGATGGATTTAAGGAGGGTGTTGGAAGCAATTAGAATGACCTTAGTTTTAGCAGCATTTAACGATAATTTATTCAGGTTAGCCCAGTCACTGATCCTACTAGGACACCCTGGATATTAGCAAATGCAGCTATTATCTCAGAGGAGGGAAACGAGAAATAGATTTGAGAGTATCGGCGTTTAGATGGTGGGAACAGTGGTGGATTTCTTTGGGAAGGTCATTAATGCAACAGTTGAAAATTATTATAACAATTAAAATGTTTAGCGAACCCGAAGTTCGTTGCCAATACCACAAAAAAATAAACAAATTATAAAACATAAAATTATTTTTTATTTCATTTACCAAGAACAGGCTTATTCAAAAACCTTTAATTTGTCAATTTATAATCATTAATAGTTATATTGTTTATCATTTAATATTATGAATTATATGTGTGTACTATTTTTTTATTGCTCACTATTTATGAATTTATTTTTGACCTACACCCGGTCGTAAGATCGCGGATTGGCTGTCCGGCGGGTGGCCCTAGAATTCTTTGAAAAATAAAATTAAACTATTAAAATATTTTATAATAAATAAAATTATACCGTCCTTCAGAAGGGAATTTATAGACAAAATTTAGAACGCTCAGTGTAGCATATTTCGACTAGTCATAGCCTCATATTGTTACGTTAAATAAATAATTATAAAAAATAATCCTTTATAACTACAGTAGGTTCAATAATAAATCACCAAGCGGAATATTTAGAAGTTCATGATAATTTGTCCCTAGAAATATAATAAAATTAATGGTGTTTAAATTATATAATTTCCAAATAAGGTAAGCCCGTTAACCAATAGTAGAGCAGCCCCACCACCTCAGAGATCAGGGTGGGGGAATATATCAGTCGGTCATGCGCCGTTGTTGAGAGCTGGTCCCTAGTCGTTAGTGCTCGACGAGTTCGCTATGGCCATACCCCAGGAGCTCAGGTAAATCAACATCTACAGCTTCTAAGTCATCTAGTGTTTACATTTGTGTTTTAGTGACAATCAGAATAGATCAATAGTGTTTTTTAAAAAAATGATGTCGGGTTTTAAATGTCCGGATCACAGGTGAGATTTTTGTTTATTCATTTAACGTCACTTTATACTGGTACAGTACTACAGTGGGAATCCTTAATTTTTCTTATTCATGTATAATTAGGATAGTGGTCTTCAGAGAGTGCATGACACCTCTCAAGTTCGGGACCACCATTTTACGCCCCCTCCGGAGGACGACATAACTAAAGATTTTGTTTGTTCATTTCACGTCTCTTCATGCTACTTTATCCTACGGCCATCTGCCGGGCTACAAACCTGCGATCTTGGACTTAGTACGTTGTTATACTAACCACTATACCACAAAGGCGCTAAAGATTTTTTACTCCCTTTAAAAAGAGAGTAAAGATTTCTATAATTAGAGATTAAATATTCCTTAGGACTTTTTAAAGGGACTAATGATTTTTACTCCCTTTAAAAAATCCTAGGGCCACCTGCCGGGCTGTGAACCTGCGATCTTGTGCATAGTAGGGTGTTATCCTAACCAATGAGATTGAATGAGATTTTATTTCTTATATTTACGCATCGGAAAGAGCTGGGTTTTTTTTTTCGAATATTAATATACTTATATATGCCATCTGGATATTTAATAAATGGATATTTTAATTTTTTGTTAACTAATTATTCAATTTCTTTACCCATAATCCATTTCATCACATAAAGACCGACATTATACGATAAAATAAATAATTTTAATTATTTTATATAAAGAAAATGAATCCCATATAGACTCCTTCAAGTTTACAATAATAAATGTTAAAAATATGAATCAGTAATGTTTTACGGTTTTTATCATTATTGGCAATTCGCGAATGGACTTTGATTTAGTTTAAAAATATTGGGATATTGGGAACAGTCAGTCGCAGATGCATACCTTTCCTTATAAAGTTCGAACCATTGATTTGTCCATTATATTTCAATGTTGAAGAAAATCGGATACAGGGTTTCTATAACGATATAGATTAGCGCTAATCGCATGAACGTATCTCATATTAGACAGATAGATAGAAACATTTATTCATTTTCATTAATTGATTTTTTTTTTACATGTAGTATATTAATTTATTGAATATTCTGTAACCAAAATGTTAATATACTTGTTTTTTGGATCATCGAATATTATTTGTGTAATTCGAGTGGATGAAATACAAAGTAAAAAAATTGTTGGTAAGATTCGCTCAATCTATACACGCTATACGAAATTAATTTTTTAACATATTTAAAAAAAGTCTAATATAACTTTTAACAATTTGACAATTCGTATAATCAATTTAAATGTTAGAATTATTGATTTTTAATATTTTTTTTTCATTTACTGATTAAAATTTCATTGATGTTTAATGTAAAAATCGTAAAAGCTGACATGTAACTGCGAATGTAATGATTATAATGTTTATCAAACAAATTAAATTATAGTATTTTTTTATTTTGCTTATAACTTTTAGAAGCTTTATAATAAAACAATTATTAACGAGCTGACAATCGAGCCTAAACGATTGAATTTTTTTTTTTTATTTTAAAAATTTTTACTTTGAAAATAAAAAATGCCGTGTGCTATTTACATATATTTAAAAATAACATTTTGGTGTTAAAGCAAGATAAAAATATTTATTGATGGATAAAATCTTTAAATATTATTGGAGAACGGAGATAGTCGGTGTGGATGATCTCCATTTTATCATCGTCAACTATTTTCCTCTTATATTTAAATATTATTGATTGTTTTTACATTTATGTAGTACTACAGTCATGTAAGTAATGTACATACATATATATTTATTTTAAGCATTATTTAAGTATAGACTCATAAACTAAACTTACATGATTAAAGATGTCTTAGAAAAAAATCAAAATAACTGTAAATTATACGGGTCTCTGGGGACAATCTATCTAAACATATAAAAATCTCATGTAACGATGTTTGTCCGGGCTAATCTCCGAATATTTTCATTGCAAAATTATATTTTTCTCTGACCTAATGTATTTTTGATATGTTTTAAGGGCATGTCTGAGTAGTGTAATCCAAGTTTGCAACCGAAAAAACGGATGGGAAAACTTTTGGTGGCCGAAAAACCTCGAAATTTTAGGAGTTATTTCAGTTTTGGGCCTGTATCGCCTAATATCGTTCAAAAGACTTCAATTTGATATAAGCGTGGCTTTTGCTATTACCATCAAGAAGTCTCAAGGCCAGACAATGTTCATTTGCGGTTTGGACCTAGAACATCCATGTTTCTCGCATGGACAATTAATTATATGTTGCATGATCACGTGTAAGTAAACCATCTAATCTGTTCGTATTAGCATAGGACAGATTAAAAAAAGTATTGTGCATCGATTAACGCTCACTTAAATTGAAATAAATAGTTATAATTTAATAAAATATAATTAGCCATAATTAAAAATCAACCTTAATATACCTCATTTATTATTCTAATGTTTATATTTTATAAGTTAGGAATTTTCTATATTTTATTCATTTATTATATACTGTACTTAGATATAAGATGAATAAAATGTAAAATCAAAAATCTATTTAATTCATTTTTTCCATTTATTCATTGTTTCTTTAAAATTCAAATTTTAACGTAATATATTTTTAAAACTATTACGAAAGTCACAGCAACGCGTGGGCGGGCCAGCTAGCATGTAATATAAATAGAAGTTTAAAACACTCTATTACATATATTCAAAATTATAAAGATGGTTAATATTGCTCGGTGTCAATTTGTATTGATTATTATTAAGCTTGTTACCCTCGATAAATTAATATCCACCTTAAACTAATTAAATTTAAATTAAATAAATATAAATTTATTAATTGATATGTTACCTCAGGAATCTGATTTGTGTAAGAAATTAGTCTATTACGGGCATAGTGGAAACTCCATAAGATGTATTAAGAACTAATTCTTAAAAATCCGACCCTTCTCGAAACAAATTCATTAAAATTTACTAAAAAAACAAATTTATTCAAATTGCAGAATGCTTTAATTTAATCTTTGAACATGTGGTCATCTAAATGACAAAAAATGCTTCTGAAGAAAAAAAAATTATTAGTACAGAATCATTAATGAATGGAACTGTTCTAACATCGCTAGGTGGGAAAGTTCTTGGCCATGACATTGCATAAATAGCTTTCAACAATCATTTCCCATGTCTGTTAATCATATGCTTCCGAACAAGGAATTATTTTAGGAAGTGTCAAAGCTTTATTTTAGTTATTTTGATGAAGGATTTAGCAAAACAATTTAAATATATTTTCATAGATCTTTTTCTCGATAGAATGTTTGCTTTTAAAATTACCTTACGGATTTTCATTCACTTCTATTCGGTAGCTTTGAAGCACGGAAATGGAATGTGAAATAAACCTAGTTGTATAAAATATATCTAAAATTATCTGAATCTAAAAACAAAATATATTTATTATAAAATTTAATAATTAAAAAGAAATAATTATTGAAAGCCTCAGCGAACCCATCGAAGGCTCGATGTCGATACTACTAAAATAAAATTTATAATATAATAACTTTCCTTATCATAAAATTCTTCTTCACTGCATTTACCTAGTACCTACTTCTTAAAAATCACCATAAATTTAAATATGTCTTGAATAATATTTTGATGATAGAATAAAAAATATATTATTTACTTCTGCACCTTAGAATTGTAATCATTATGTCTAAAGTATAGAACTAAAAATATAATACATTATTGATCGTAATTTTATTTATTATCATCTATTGTAGCATAATAGAACGGAGAGATGGATACCAAACAGTAATGTATAGTTGAAAGATCAGGGAATTTACTTTTTTTTAAGCGAGATAATTTTTTTTTTTAAATTATTTTATTGAATTGTACAACTGTTATACATACATCTAGTAAAAATGCTATATGAATAAATAAATACATGACCGGGCATATGGAGGCATTACCCACTGGCAGCACTCGGATAAAATTTTAAAGTTCATCTCCCATTGTATGAAAACTACATAATTCTTTGTTTCTTTTTTTCATGTTTCGTTTTACATCAACTCATTCCTTACGATTTAAACATCTCTACTCAATAAGATTTTGGTTCATAGTAATTTTTTCTTCACTTTCTATACGAAAACGATTAAAAAAATAAAAAAAGATTTTAATATAGTACTGTATAACAACTGCAGATAGTGGTATATATGGATATTGCTGCTGATGATATACTCATTATTAATGTTTTTTAAAATAGTTTGTGTCTGAATTTTCCTCAGTTGAGAGATCAGGAAATTTACTTTTTTTTTTTTTAGGGCGGGTTAAAATCATGAAGTTCATCTTCCATTGTATGAAAACTACAGAATTCTATATATTTTATATATCTTCGCTTGTATTTTTTTTTAAAGTTTCTTTTTTTAATTCTAGTAGATTTTCGTTCAGAATAATTTTTCTCCACTTCTGAACTCTTAGTGATCGATTTTCGTTATTAAATATTATAATTTTCTAAAGATGAAAAATGCAACGGTGAAAGACTTATTATTAATATTTTAAATAACCAAAGTTTTAACTTTTGTTTTAAAATTAAATTGTTAATGTTGTACTCCAAACAACTTTCACCGTAGGTAGTTTAGAGTTTATTAAAACTTTAATAAATGCAAATTTGTGAGTTATTGGCATGGACCCGTTTTTTCATCAAAACTTAATTAGCAGAGAGTTAATAGAAGTAGGCAATAACTCACAAACAAATATCTGTTTAGATTTCACGGCAATGAAAAGAATGACGCCAGAATGGGATGGCAGCTAAATAAGCTCCATAAAGTAGACGGGCTCAGAATTCGAATTATCTCACTGAATGGTACCGCTTGTTGTATTTTATCTTTATGGAGTTTTTAAATTAAAAAAAAAATAAAAGAAGAAAAAATAAAATTAGGTTGTTCGGTTCAATAATGCATGCCTTTTATAACTTCTCTGTATAGTATTCGGCTAAGCATATACACTAATATTATATTTTAATTAATAACATACACTATATACGCTAATAGTTTAAAATAGTTAAAATCATTAAATTTCTTTTGTTAAATATAAAATGGAGTACGTAAAATCAAATTCATATTTACATTCCATTGAGGTTGACTACTGTTTCACATATACTACCTACTTCATACTGCTGTGAGAAATTATTTTGTTACAACTTTAAACACGAATATTTCCTAAATTAAATTTTAAAAATATATTAGAAAAATTCTAACAGTGAGAAATTTAACATTCTTAATTTTTTTAAATGGTGCCCGTTATGCTAATATTTAAATTCAGTTTTTGAACCTGTAACCTTATGTCCCTTCGACTTTTTATATATTTATCTCTGAACTAGCTCAAACAAATCCAAGTAACCCAAACAAACTGTCAATTTTTTCTGTCTCGCTAATCCTTTTTTTGACGGAGGTAATAGTGACGAAACAAAGAAAGTGTAATATCCAATTATTAAAATTAATTTTTATTCTATACCTTTTTACAAAATTAATTTAGGATCTTTTTATTGATTGATTTTAATTATTAAAATATGAAATTATTTTGTAATAATTATAATCAAGCTGAATTTTTCTGTTTTAATCCAGCATCCTACGTGAGCTACATGTAATAATAAAATTCACTGCAACTGAACAGCATAATGTGGGGTTACAAGTATATACACTAAAACAAAAAATAATATTATAATTTATTTAATTATATTTATATTTATTTAATTAAATATTTTATTTGAAAAGAAAAGACATGGCCAGGACCGGGATTCGAACCCGGGTCTTTCACCTCACCGTGCTGACGCCTCAACCATCTCGGCCACCCTAGCACATGTCTTTTCTTTTCAAATAAAATATTCAAAAAAGAAGATATTTCTATTGGCGAAGAACTTAGTGGTTTTTACCAGTAGGAACATCTCATTTTTGTAGACAAGTAAATCTGAAAATTGATATATGACTTAGTATGTTTCACTTGTTACCACACAATAATTTCTTGAATTTGTCGGCTGTTCATCACAGAGAAAAGTATTGCATGCTAGTTGTTTTTTTTTTTCATAGTTATCTCGAGACTCCTTTCCGTGATCATTTATCAAGGTCAGATGCTACGTTGGAAACCTAAGTCGAATTGAAATGTAATACCACTTCAACTAGTAGTGTGCAATTTTTTTCAAAAGAAAAATCTAAAAACACGTTGTTTATTTTAAAACTAAAATCATTACGAATTATTTTCGTTTTTAATAAAACTGTTATGAAATCATTTAAAAGAACAAACGATTTTTTAAAGATCCTTTTGGTCTTGTACCACTGTCAAATATAGCAGCTCATATGTTGAATGTTACAACTCATTGCTAAAAAAATCTCTTAACAAAATCATATCAAATGAAAATGAATTATTTAATGTCAATATAGTTTTAGAAAGACGTAAATGTCCATGACGTTGGTTTCTAATGTTTTTCTTATCATTCTAGGAACGTAGTCTATATACATATAACCTTTAAAATAGTGAATTTAAAAATACTCACTTTGAAATTTGTTTGTTTGTTCATTTAACGTCACTTCATGCTGCTATGGCTGATCGGACTATGCTACAGTGGGAGCTCAAAGTTTTGCCTATCCAGGTTTGATTAGGATAGGGATTTTTAACGAATACCTGACATTGTACAGGTTCGGGACCCCCGTTTAACGTCCCTTCCGAAGGACGGCGTAACTAAGGATTTTTTACTCAAAAAAATTTACCCTTATCCTTCGAAAAATCCTAGGGCCACCTGCCGGGCTTCGAACAAGCGATTTTGGGCTTAGTAGTTTGTTAACAAACAACAGCTTAACATTAAGATTAATTAATCCAAATAATTGAAGTAATCCAAACTAATACTCAGTTCTTGCCATCGCGCCATTCTTTCAATTAGGGATGTAAAAAATAAAATACAAAAAAATAGTTATAATAAATTATTAAGATAAAGGTAGTTTCGATAAATTTATTTTAGGATCTTTTTATTGATTCCTTTTAAAAGTTAAAGCTTGAAATGTGTTCTCTCATTTCAAATCTTTCTGTATTTTTTCATTTTAATCCAGTGCTCTATTTGAATTTTTTTACATCGATATACTTATTAATAGCAGTGTAATTACTTCTTTTTTATATCAACTAATATTAATGGTTAAACTTTAATGCAAAAAAACATTCATTTTTTTGTCTTGACGCTTTCCGAGTATATTTTGCATTTAAAATGAAAGCATGAGGGTCAAGAGCACGCCATAACACCATTTGTGAATCAATAGGTTGCGACACTTAGTTCTTCTACTAGGAAAATTAGTTCACATTCCTCAACAAACATGAAAAGTTGTTACATTTTTTTTCACCGAAAACAAATCACTAATTATTATCTTTAGTTATAAAACTTACATTAGTAACTATAAATTTAATCCAAACGTATATTTAGGAAAAATAGTCGGGGTTAGTCTGTCACTGGTACTTAACAGAATGTACATATTTTTAAAAACTATGTTCATTTCTTTATTCTTTTTAAGGAAACTTGGGTATTTGTTTAACAAAATTATTGCAGGTTGCTTCGAGTTGAGTACTTTAGCTACTGTACCTAACTTTAGCTACAGTAACTAAAGCTTTACTGGTTATTTGTTTTATTTTTAATATATTTAAAAAATGACAAAAATAAAAAATATCGTGTGCTTTGGTATGGAAAAAAGAATGTAATTGTGGGTAATGAGTAGATTTCAGGATTCATTTCATCAATAAATAAAAGTTTCAATTTAGATTTCGAAGTACAGATGATGTGTATGTTTATGGAAACGCTCATTTCTTGATGAAATGATTAATGAAGTATATATCCCATACAAATCCCATAATTACATTATTTTTTCCAAAGAAAAGCTCATGATAGCTTGTATTTTTGGAAAATATTAAAAGGGAAAAGAATGAAAAGTTAAAACTTTTTGTGACTCAACTCGAAGGGACTACCTGCGGAGTAATTACCGACACTTCTTATTATAATAAATTTATAATGTAGATGATCTTAAGTTTAGATTTTTAATTCTGTAAAATATTCAAATTTTCATTTCCGCCAAAACTGTCTATGCATAGATAACGGGTTTTCACTTTGTTTAACATCACCAAATAGGAACTACTCCATAAATCAGAACATTAATGCTCTATCAAATAATAAATATTGTTACGACTTTTTTATTTTTTTTGGAGAATGTTCGTCAATGCCCATACATTAATATTTCATAAATTAATAGTTTTTAGATGAAACAATTAAAAGAAACATTTACGTCAATGGATACAAACTTTTAGCGTGTTTTCCCACATGGGATATTAACTATGGTTTGTACTGTTCAGTCCAAGCCTATTACTAAAATTGCTTTCAGGAGGATGATATTATCTTTATCCTTGTAAATTCATGAAATAATCGTTTCGTGACAAAAGAATAAGCCATTTATTCCTTAATAAGCAAAATATTTTTTAGTAGGATGCATTTTCAAACAATTTATCGGTACGAATTTTTTTTATTCATTCTAGATTTTGTAACAAAATCTGTCTGGTATATAACAAACAAATTCCGAAAGAGTTAATCGATTGCTTGAATAATAGCGTTACTTTATTAGCTACAGTAATACTAGGATCCAAATGATATATACCTTAGCCCCGGTGAATAAGCAGTTAAGTCGAATTTTCTTCAAAATGAGTTTCTTATTCTTAAGGAAACGGAATCGTTTTATTTTCGTAACGAAATATGGTGCTAAATCAGCCATTGGTTTGGAAGGGAGTTGTTTCATGTATAAAAATTCCATTTCAAGCCAAAAACTGCGAGAATGACACGATTCCGCTTCCCTCAATACAGTTAACTCCCTCTGGACTGTATTCGACATAACCCCTTATTATCTGGGGCTGGAAATATATATGTGTGTGTGTGTAATAATGGAATATATACATATGTATGTAGATAGAATAGAAAAATAATTACATTAGTAGAATAAATCAATATTTACATAATGTCTTGAAAGTAAATAACTAACAGGCATATTTTGGTAGAGTATTAGAAAATTTAATACAATAGATAAAAAAACAGACAAATTTACAATAGAAAGAAATATGCTGATGGAAAATAAAATTGTTCAACGTAAGGATAGAGATAGGGGGTGCAGTCAATTGAAACACCAAATAAGTGCATACTTATTTATTGTGTGCAGACGTTTCGACCTACATTGTAGGTCATCTTCAGGGCTCTGAAAGAAAACAGACAAAACAAAATAACTATAAAATTACATTACAGTACCAAGAAAATAATATAATAATAATGTAGAGTAACACAAAAGCTGAACGAAATAGTGAAGGACTTATATGAATAAAAATTATCAAAGAATAAGTGTGCAAAAGGTGATAATGAAAATAAAATACAAAGAGAAAGCATTATCACCTTTCTGTACATTTCTTCTTTGATCATTTTTATTTATATAATTCCTTCACTATTTCGTTCAACTTTTCTGTTACTCTACATTATTATAATCTCATTTTCTTGGTACTGTAATGTGATTTTATAGTTTTTTATTTTTGTCTGTTTTCTTTCACCAGAAGATGACCTACAAAGTAGGTCGAAACGTCGGCACACAATAAATAAGTATCCACTTATTTGGTGTTTCAATTGACTGCACCACCAACCATCTCTAGAAGTTCCAGTCAACCAATTTCTTCTCTAACATTGTTCAACATGGTATTAGAAGTGGTCATGGTGTCGATCCGAACAAGGAAAAAGGTAATGGAAAGGCCTGGAGGATGTATCTACCACAGACTGACACAGCATCTAGCGCTTGCAGATGACACCACAGGAAGAACAGTCAATGCATTACTTAGAGCATTCGAAGAATGAGAAGTAGCAGCTAGTAGAACAGGACTGGAAATTAATATGGAAAAAACTTAATACATGAGGACCAGCAAGGAAGAAGAAGGGAATAGGCATATCGAGGGGGCTGAGTATCGTTTCGAAAGAGTACAGCATTTTAAGTATTTGGGCACGGTTATCATTGAAGATAACGGCAAGCGGCTAGCGAATGAAGAAAAACGAGGAACTAAGAAATCTATATGGTACACCAGATATCGTTGCCACGATTAAGAGTGCCAGGATAAGATGGCTGGCGCACGTACAAAAAATGGAAAGAAGTAGACCACCAAAAATGATGATGGAAGTACAGCCTGTGTGGAAGGAGGAGCAGAGGGAGACCTAGACTCCGTTGGCTGCAGGATGTGGAGGAGGACCTTCGGACTTTGGGCGTCGGCAGATGGAGAAGGGCAGCCGGGGACAGGTCGGAGTGGAGGAGGATCACGGAGGAGGCCAAGGTCCTGTAAGGACCATAGCGGCGTTTGATAGATAGATAGGCTTATGGAAAGGTAAGTGAATAAATATTAACATCTAATAATATAACAAATTATATCATTATGAGTGAGGAATATTTACAGTAATTCATCAATCGATTAAGTTGAATGTATCTATAATTATTTATTAATTATAGAACATCTGTTTGGGAATTTAGAAGCAGTAGGAAAAGTTTTGATTTAAATGAGGATGAAGAAGACGCGTGCCGGATATCGAGTGGGAGTTAGTTTTGGTTCTCTGAGAACGGATCTAAAGATCCATAGGGTGAGTTCTTGTGCCCTGTGATTGGATAGAGGATGTGAATTGTAGGATACTATAGATATAAGATGGATGTTGTGTGTCGATGTTTTGGTATAAGTAAGAACCTAGGAAGTAGAGTCTATGGATTGAAGGGAAGAGCCTCTTTAACTCGACGTAAAGGCGGGACACATGAGACCTCCTTAATGGGCAAAATGGCTTGTCTTTTTATCGCTTAGCACTTAGCAAAGAGTGATGTTTTAAACCTCATACACTTTTTAAATTTTATTATGAAGTAATAATCATTAAACTCATTTAAAAGAATAAACAATTGGCACGTGCCCCTGTGCACTCCCCCACTTAAATCCCCGCTTGCTATGGCCTATGTGTTATTCTGATGTATAACCTATATTACTGTAAAGTTTCATCCAAATCCGTCCAGTAGTTTTTGCGTGAAAGAGAGACAAGCATACAAACTTTCACATTTATAATATTAGTAAGATATATATATTACTGAAAATATTTTTAACTACATCTAACATAGCAATGAAAAAAAACGCAAGTTCATTACACCCAGCGATCTATCGGAGAGGAGGAATTTCTACGAGGCAGGTTCTATTACACAACACTAGCTACCAAAGAAGGTCAAGATTCTATAGACATTTTTCAATAGGACGTTGTATAATCCAGCCTGACGAAGCGTAAGGATAAGAACGCAAATAAAAAAATAAAAAAGAAATCACACTAACTGACGATCAATTTTCTCATGATTTTATGAATTGCAACATTTATAAATGAAGGTCACACAGAACAATCAGATTACCTTTTCATAAATGAAATTATACTATTTTTTAATTCACGTTAATCGGATAGAAAAATAGCATAATCTGCCAGGCTAAATAACCTTTATTTAGGAATAAAGTATTCATAGCTTGAATAGGTAATAATACTAAAGGCGAATATTCAATCATGTGAAAACATTAAATCCAATGTCTAGAAAGCAAAAAATATTTTAAAAAATGCTTAGGCATTACTGTAGATATTAAAAAAACTGATCAATCTGTAACAAAGGATTTCATACATTTCCCCGTCGGCTCTCGAACAAATGACTCACTTAACAATATGTACCAATCTTCTTCTCTAGCCATTTTGTTATCTATTCTTTAATAAAATGTAATGATTCAATTAGATTTTAAAAGCTATTTTAATATTAGAGCTGTTATTTTTGAAAGCCGTATAAGCCCATTTGGATCTAAAGCAATTGTTTATTCTTTTAAATGAGTTTAATGATTATTACTTCATAATAAAATTTAAAAAGTGTATGAGGTTTAAAACATCACTCTTTGCTAAGTGCTAAGCGATAAAAAGACAAGCCATTTTGGCCATTGTTTTAAGTTGCCCATTGTTTGCAATTCCACACTCATTTTATTTATATTACATTTATATTTTTATTTTTAATATGCAAACAATTAACATTTGAATGTTTTATGTATGTATGTGTGAAAATATGCCACACTCAATATGATAATATTATTCTTGTCTTTTGATGCTCTTATCTACTTTATTATTTTTTCCATTAGCCGATTTCTATTTATTGTAATTTTCTTTTCTATTATTTTTTTTGTCTTATGTAGGTATATATATATTTTTTCTTTTTTTCGCTATGAGAACATATGTTTTAGTTCATATTTAATTGTATTATAATGTAGCCGATTGGCCAGAAATATTCCTATTAATTTTTGTACAATATTGTTAATCTTAAGGGACCTAGTCCCAGAATAAAGTTGTTTTTCTATTCTATTCTATTCTATTCTATAAAAACTTAAAAATTTTTACTTTTATTGTTGAGCTGATAATAAACCGCACAAAGCTGACTCCTAATTAATAACTATTTTTAGCATGTTTGTATGGAATGAAACCACCAAACTATACTATGATCAACAGCATACGAAAAACACTTTTATTACTCAAAGATAAAAATTTGTTTACATACAATAGAACTTTAAAAGAGAATTTTATAAAAAGATGTAGGGAGGATACTAAACCTACCCTGAAGTGATGATGCCTTCAATTTTGTAATAATTTAAATGTTTTATTTTTAATCAATTATTTACTTATTCCATTTTATACTTCATTCAATTAATTATTTTAATTTTTTTTTTCATATTTTACTGTATGAAATCGTAGATCTCATACTTATTACTCTTAAGTCTGGCAGATTATGCTATTTTTCTATCCGATTAACGTGAATTAAAAAATAGTATAATTTCATTTATGAAAAGGTAATCTGATTGTTCTGTGTGACCTTCATTTATAAATGTTGTAATTCATAAAATCATGAGAAAATTGATCGTCAGTTAGTGTGATTTCTTTTTTCTTTTTTTATTTGCGTTCTTATCCTTACGCTTCGTCAGGCTGGATTATATGGTACAACGTCCTATTGAAAAATGTCTATAGAATCTTGACCTTCTTTGGTAGCTAGTGTTGTGTAATAGAACCTGCCTCGTAGAAATTCCTCCTCTCCGATAGATCGCTGGGTGTAATGAACTTGCGTTTTTTTCATTGCTATGTTAGATGTAGTTAAAAATATTTTCAGTAATATATATATCTTACTAATATTATAAATGTGAAAGTTTGTATGCTTGTCTCTCTTTCACACAAAAACTACTGGACGGATTTGGATGAAACTTTACAGTAATATAGGTTGTACATCAGAATAACACATAGGCCATAGCAAGCGGGGATTTAAGTGGGGGAGTGCACAGGGGCACGTTAAATGAGTTTAATGATTATTACTTCATAATAAAATTTAAAAAGTGTATGAGGTTTAAAACATCACTCTTTGCTAAGTGCTAAGCGATAAAAAGACAAGCCATTTTGCCCATTGAGGAGGTCTCATGTGTCCCGCCTTTACGTCGAGTTAAAGAGGCTCTTCCCTTCATCGACACATCGACACACAATCGACACACAACATCCATCTTATATCTATAGTCTCCTACAATTCACATCCTCTATCCAATCACAGGGCACAAGAACTCACCCTACGGATCTGAACTGTACTTTAAGACTCTATTAGAAGTATACACTTTTTCTTAATATGTAATAAATAAAATTTAGGTTCTGTTTTAGCTTTCAAGATTAGATAAACTCTTAATTAAGAATTATAAACACAGGTGTTCTTGATTTGATTTTGAAGATTATTTTATGTAAGGCGTAACCAGACAAAACAAATGCTATTATATTTTGTCTTATATAAATCAGTTGGGCTCACTTCTATTCCTGAATTTATAATAGTAATTACAATTTATTCTTCGATAACAATAATTAAGCAGGGTTCCCAATTTCACATTATTAACATAAAATTTACATGCAAAAAATCCTCTATTTTTCAATCAATGATTACAAATACAATAATTACGGTTACCACGATCGTAATTACGTTTGGGATCGTAGGGGTGCCTACGATTAGACACGATGCTTCCAATTAGTTGCCGTTGCGAAAGTCCTAGGTTCAAATTTGGCTATGAAAGATAATTTATTTAATTTGCTAGCAGCCCTTATCCTTATGATCCTATTATACCCTCGAGGGCTCACCCAACCTCTATAAAGCGTGTGCTTACAGTTAGAGAAAAAAATCTTATACAACCGTTGTTCTAGAAACATTACAATCTCTACCTCGTACTGAGCCAAACACTTTTCATGAGTTGTAGAGGTACATTTTTTTTTAACTTTTTCATTTAACTAACACAATTTATTTTTAACGATGGTGAATCTTTAAAAGCGATCAATAATAAAAATTTACTCCTGTTTTATTTTCTATTTCATTTTAAAATAGCGGACGATAAAGCGTCTTGCGCACCTGTATCTCGGGCCTTAAGAAAGTTAAATGAAAATTAAAAATTTTTGGAACCTTACCATATCTATTATATTAAAATAAATAAGAAAATATTTAATCCTAATATACTTTTATATATCTTTACCCTAATTAAAAATCTCTTGATTCCATTTTCTGTAGTTGTTTTTAAATTAATTTGAGTAAATTATTTGATGGAGTGTGTTATTTAATCGTGAATGTCATATCACTCGATCAAAAAAGCTTTCACGTTTATCAATCATGTCATTTCTAGTACTTTATTAAATTAGTTCAAAAACATAAACAACAAAAAACGTAGTTACGAATTATGTTAGCGTTTTTTTTTTTTTTTATTATGAAAGTAATAAACATTTTTTAAAAAAATCTGTAAGGTATTAGGATCTATCAACAAAAACCTCGTCCTGGTCCAGAATATTAACGTCAATCTGGAAAAGGGTAGCCTCAAAATTCAATTAACCCTGAAATTCACTAATTACTCTAATTATTATTAGGTTGCCATCATTACACTAACAATGGCCTCTTGTTAGCAACTCATTACTTCAAAAGTGCCTCTTTCTGACAGAACTTTGTTTGCGAGAGCTGTTAGTAGTATTTTTTTTCTTTTTTTTAACAAATCGTCTATTTAGGCTTACTTAATTGGAAGCGCTATGTTTATTTTGCCCTCGTATCGGTAATTCCTATTGCTGGGAAATAGGGTTGAGTTAATTTAAGTTTGTAAAATATTATTATTTAATTATGATGAGTCTAAAATACCCCTTAAAATAAACCTACCATTGCCAAATTATTCTAAAAGAATGGTGGTGCAGTAATGAATTTTTGTCGGTTAATTTAAATTTATAATTATCACGTATTGACATTTTTATCAACTTCTTTGTAATTTTTATATTAGTTATATATTTCCTTAGTTTTATAATAGTCGAATACATTTAATTCCTATTTAAAAACGGATATCAATTAACCCATAAAATTTTGAAATAGCTTACGGAAGTGCTTAGTTATAATAGTGATTGTTAATAAATTTGATAACAATGTAAACTCTTCTGCCCGCAGATAATTATTTAATTAAGACATGATTATAATAATATAAAGAATATAAACCTGGCTAAGCTGCAGGCGCACACCATAGAGCACATGCAGATGAACAGAGCTACGGCGTTCATTTCACTGGACTGCACCCAGGGCTTTGACTGTGTGTCTCATGAGTTGTTACTCCGACGCTTAGAAGAGTTTAGCTTTCCCGCCACTCTATGTCGTCTGATCCAAAGCTATCTCAGCGGAAGATCATTCGTCGTACGAGTCGGTAACATTTACTCGACTCTAGCACCACCACCTGTGAAGTACCTCAAGGCTCTGTATTGGGGCCACTGATGTTTGTGATTTTCACAGCACCCGTGGTCGCAATGAAGCATCCAGGAGCAATGGTAGCAGCATATGCGGATGATATTGGGATTTACACCACCAGCATCGGCACCCCACATGCCTTTAACAAGGCACAAATGGCGACTGAAACCATAGTGAACGAGCTGAAACTGATTGGTATCAGGTTGAATCCGTCTAAGACGGATGCCATCGTAATGTCATTTCAGAGTGTGGGTAGGAATCCTCTACCGAAGACTTTTACCGTGGACTGCGAGGATAGAAGATTATCCACTTCAATTCTCTACCTTGGCGTAACCTTTGATAGACATCTCACCTTCTCAAAGCACGTTCAGGCAAGATTGAAGTTGGCACGACAGAAATCCCACAGGCTATACCATCTGCTCTTGTCGCCGCAGCTCTCTCTGAGGTTGAAATTACAAATCTACAAGTCCATCATAAGACCTACGTTGCTCTATGGTGCACCACTACTGAGACACCTCTACAAAACAACGCTGCAGCGCCTGAAGCATTATCAGAACTCTGTCCTTAGAAAGACCGTAAGTGGCACATCGCTCGAGGGAGCACTAACACCACCATCCGGGAGGAGCTTCGGCTTCCCTCGGTGCCCGAGTACATAGGTCGGAGGCACATCAAATTTTTTGATGGGCTAAAGACCTGTGCGAATCCCCTATTTAGGGACTTAAAACCACCCCCCAGACCTGGGCGATGGCAGGGCAGTGTTCACTTGGTCAATGTGCTTACATTTGGTCTAAGGTTGGGGTAAGTACTCCCTTGCCCTTATCCTTCCTTCCTTTTTCTTCTTCCTTCCTCCACTTTCTTCTTTCTACAACTACTTCTTGATCCCGCTAAACGGTCCCTTCCTGTTTTGTATTGTATAAAATCAGCGGCTTTGAGCCGGTTCGAGTATAAACCGCCTTCAGCGGACTCAGCCCATTGTAACACTTTAAAATACCAAAAGGTGACAGAAGGCTTTTGGTTTATATAGAAGCATTTTCAGGTATTTCTTGTAAATTTGTACTATATTGTAAATAAAATTTTGAAGAATGAGAAAAAAAAATAATATAAACTTGGAGGAGGGCTTACAGTGTTCAGTTACTATGCTGAAGGCCCCGGGTTCAAATTCAGCTATGGCAGATAAATTATTTAATCTTTTAACGCCCACGGATGGACACTTTGGGATCGACTTACCCTCTTGGGACTCAACCAGCCTTTATGAGAGAGAAATGCTTTATTTTCAGCAGTGCTGTCCAATTATATTGGATTGCCTTAATACACAGCATACTGATCAATCCAATCGGACATAATGTACATTAAAATTTGTTTGTTTAAAATGCATACTTGAAAACTGCAGTACAATTCTTAATTGTTTTCTACTTTCTTTTCTTTTTCTTTTTTTTCATATACAAGAAAAAAAAGAAAATACAAACCAGATAAACGTACAATTTATGAAGATAAATAAATTAAAAAAAAAACAAAAAAAAAAACACAGCGTGTGTGGTATTAGCTACTATATATATGACGGTGAATTATCCCCAGGGAGTCAAGAATAATATTCTCGGGGAGCACCGCCACATCCCTGCCATTGACACCCAGGTCATCAAGGAAGCTCCATGTTCTTTTCGGAATCGTTCCGCGAGACCCAAACCAGAGGCCTATCACGGTGAACTCTCTCTCTCCGAAGGTCTCGCGGAATTTCTCCTTCAGAAAAGGGATGCATTTGTCATATATTTCCTTCTTTTCCCTTTCCACTCCACCCGCCTGGTCAAGGTCATTATTTTCAAATCTCACCGTCGGATCCAACACCCAGGCTACCTTTCCGGTCTTCGGAAATGCGACAATATCTGCATATCTTGTGGATCCCTCCGTGTCGATACAATAGACCTCGTCAAAGCAGGCGAAGTCTTTTTTCTTTACGAGCCTCATTAATTCGTGTTTGACCCTGTGGTGTCGGCGTGTCATGAGGAGGGAGTTGTTGGGGGCATTTTCCCAGCACATGGGCTGGTGTTTCTGACTCTCTGCCGCATTTGCAAAATAATAAAATAAAATAAAAGACTAGCTGGGGCACCCTGTTTCGCTGAGGGAATTGATATGAGATTGTGTGGTAGTTGGAATAAAAGAATAAACTTTAAAATATATGAGATACAAATTTTTATTGAAAATACATTTAACTACAACACTTCTTTTTACAATACTTGTTTATGAACAACAATTTTCATTTTGTTATCCGGAGAATATATGTATATTTTTTTTCGGAATGTTGTGGAATGCTCTCGAATGTTCTGGGCTAGAAATTTCTACTGCTACTAAACTTTCAGCCCTTATATCTTCAAAAGCACGCCCTTCAGGTAAAAATGGGAACCTTCTTCTTGGACGGGAGATAGAGGGCTACCACACCATGTAACTAACTCCCTTGATCATCCCGGGACTCATTTCTGAGTTTTAGCGGTTATCATTAGGTTAGGCTTATTTGGGAGTCTTGATTTTCTTTCTTCCCATCTCAGCTAATATACTTTGTTATATAGATAAATTATAAAAATAAAAACAAAACCAAATATTTAGAGAATTGCACGAGATTAGGCAGCGTCTTCGATGAAACCCATCGATATTCCAACCAATTTACACAAAACCTCGACGAATTATATACCTAAACCTTCCTGGTGAATCACTCTATCTATTGGTGAAAACCGCATGAAAATCCGGTTAAAATACTTATTTTAGTATTTTATATAAAAATACTTATTTTAGTATTATAAAAATACTTATTTTTAAATATTACGTTGTTGAAAAAAATCGGCTTACACACGTGTTTTTTTATTGACATAATACAGATGTAAGATATCATTGTTATGGAAATATGTAGTGAAGCTGCATTCTCATTATTAATTTATAATGCAGTTAAGAGCACATTATCAATTTAATTTATCTTGCTTAGTCATTTTCCATCTTTAAATATAATATGTTAATTCATTAATGAATTATTTTTAGTAAAAATATAATCAACCTTAGGAATTCACTGTTAATAAAAAATATAAGGTTTTTTTTTTAGAATAATTTATTGGTATTTACAACTGTAATTATATTACATCAAGTAAATCTGCTGTATGGGCAAAGGACATGAAAAAAAAACACTTGTGGAGAAACTACCCATTGATAGCACTCCAATAAAGTTCTATAGTAGAAGGTCTCGAGGCCATCTTCTTTTGAGACGCCTCGGAGCGTTATCAGGTATATTATGGGAAGCAAGTTGAGAGGCTAGAGGATTCAAGTGTGTATGGATGGAGCTTTTCATGGAAGGATAGGTATCTAGTTTGGGCCAAATCAGCAACATATGGGATATTAAGATCATGATGAATCAGTTTACAAAGGATTTACAAGTTTACAGATTTTACGAAGGATTTTGGATTGTAAGGATTGGATACGAGATGAATTGGATGGTTTAGTAGAGCCCCAAAGCTCTACTCCGTATGTCCAAATAGGTCTGATAACTGTCATGTAAATGAGTCTTTTGTAATTAATTGGTAGCTTTGAACGTTTGTTCAGTAAATGTTGAAGTAGGCGAAATCGTCGAGCAGTTTCTTGTCTTTTCAGTCTTGTATGAGGATATTTCTAAGTTAAGATTTTTTTTTTTTGGGTGCCAGAAAAAAACAAAAAACATATTCGGTGTACAGATAGCACATTTTATTCCTACATCATAATCACGGGAACTTGTCTGGATAAAATACAGCTTACGAAAATATTTACTCTCTATCCATTGCTGCAACAATATTGAAAAATACCGAAAGCGTATTTTTAATAATAATATTTCATGAGATTTTTACCATGAATAAAGTAATAAATCAAATAAATTACAGAGATACGAGACTCTAAATCCCATAGGATTGAGGTAAGTCCTATCCTGATAAAAAATCATCACATCACATAATCTAAAATGGATTCAGCCCAATTTATTGCTGTGACGAATTGAAAATATATTTTTGATGATTTTAGTAAATTTTAACCATTAAGAAATTAACTAATATCCCAGGATAAAATACTATAAGTAGGATTGAGGTTACTCCTATCCTGGTGAAAAAAAATACCCTCATCGCATTACATAATCTAAAATGGAATCAGCGCCAACTAGAAATAGGTAAAAAACGGGAACGATGAAAAGCGGGCTTTTCCATTTTCCATCATACTTTAAAAGGCCCTTATCTCCAAGCTCACCGCTCAAGTTGTAGAACCCAGGCTCATCCCTTTAGCTCCAGATTGGAAGCGATCATCGATTAGGCTGGAGCCAGTTAGAACGGCTATTATGACTAAAAAAATTACTAAAAATATAGAGAATCTATTGGCCGAAGAAAACAAAGGAGATCTCCGGGTTAAGGCACGACCAGGAAAGATAAGAGAGATGAAAGACGCGAAAACCAAAATAATCAGAACACTAAAATTCTATGGGCACATAAGAATAGGCCAAGGGAGACTAAACAAGAAAGTCTTTGTCAAAATCCGTCATTACAAGAGCCTAGGGGGGTATGTAAAGCAAATCAGAGAGGAAGAAGAAAAATTAAAAATAGCAGACAAAGCCTGCTTAGATAAAGAATAATATGTAAAAGAAATCAAGGTTCTAGTGGAAAATAAAGAAAAACTGAAGAGTATAGAGTGGTCGAAATAAAGAAAGCAAAGGCAAGCAGAAATAATGAGAAAATACTCGGGAAGAAAGACGAAAATGAGAAAAGAAAAGTAGTGATGTTCGCGTGTTCCGTGGAAAAAAAAGAGAAAGATTGTCCGGGTGGAGGTCAATAAAACAATTTCTTTAATAGTGATTAACTGTTTAATAGAAAACTCGCGTTTCGGCACATATTACGGGTCTTCTTCAGTGCTTGTAATGTAGATCACAAGTATGTCATGTAAGTCATGGTAATCATTCTATTGAACTCCACCCGGAGTATTTTCTTCTCCATATTTACACGGTCAACTAATAATTATTCGACATTAAAATTACAGTATATGGTACTATAATAGAGCATTACTTGTGTTGCCTGGAAAATAATGCAGGATTTTATATTTTCTTTAAAACACCCCTCCATATTGTAAACTGCTTATGTATTTTGGACATTAGACTTCTATAAATATAAACACTTATTACACATTTTGCTATTAGGAAATAAATCAGTCTTTACTAAGATGTCGAAGCGTGATTTCGCATAATTTTGTTTATGTTATTCAAGTTATGATACTCTATTGATTCAACTTCCCTTTCCAAAAAGAGCCAAATCAATTACTGTTTCCATCAATATTTTAGTCCGTCGAGGATGTTAAGAGAATATGCATCATATATCGAACACACACGACTCCAGAAGGGAAATATGATTTTCCTAAAGCTCACTACGTAAGTCTAAATAGGTCTGTCTTATAAAAGACATATATTTGAATCTTTTGTAATTAATTGGAAACTTAAAGCGATGTATGTATGTATAGTAAACCTTTAAGTGGCCGAAAAACGGTGAGCAGCTTCTTGTCGTTTTAAACTAGTATGTGGATTCCAGAGAAGTCATTGGTTTACGACGAAGGGTAAAAGTGATTCGACGGTAATTGTGAGAATTCATTTTAATCCTCCAGCTTTTGATTGAACAGTATGGGATGCTATAAATGACTGATAATAGTACCTCCACCAAATGTGCTAGCATTAGGCAAACGTACATAGTATAAGGGACATGGTAACTGTGGCAAACGTGGAGTATTAGGATTAAAACAAAATATATTTAATTATAATATAATAGCTAAATATATAATAGCTAAATAAACAAACACTCTTCTGCTTATTTTCTCTTTAATGTTTATCCTTTGAATAGATGGTAGTATTATTAAAGAAGAAGATTTACATAAAAGTAAATGATGTACATTTTTACATCTTAAGAACAAATTTGAAAATAGTAAAACGTAGCTGTAACTAATACTAAATTACAGGTATAGCGAGTAAATAAGATACGATAAACAATTAATAATTACCAAATGAGATAAATATATGAAATTATTATTCACTCATTGGTATTTGATCAGTCCCCTTGAGCTAGACTACTAAAACAGACTATACTCAGCAGATCTGTTTGATTTTTTTGCTATATCAATATTAAGCATAGCAGAAATCAATCATTTAAAAAAAAAAAATCATGAAAATGAAAAAAATCGCTGCAATGAATGATGAGTAAATTGGAGAACGAAGATGTTCATTAAATATTCAAAAACATTTACATGTACATGTGAAAGCTGGTTAAATTTTATGTGTCATGCCAACATAAAGCCGATAAATAAAATAATGGAAAACAGGATAATAATAGATATCTATATAAGTGTCTATTGTATTGTAATACTGCTATTCTGATATTATGAAATCAATAATGTAGTACAAATAACATACAGTAAGATTCAGATTTAATTAAAAATACACTCTCTGACGGATTTGAAATATATTTACTTCTCCAAACAAGGTACTATAATCTTTATAACAATTTCAACAAAGGACGAAATCGGACATAATACACAAGACTCTCGGACTCCCGACGATAACGGACTTCATCACACGGCATATGATTCTTTGATAGCCTCCAACACAGCACGAACCAACTATTCAACACACTTACACCGACAGGCCGATCTCAGCGCTGGCAAACACATGTGCAGGCACTCAACATGGACTGAGTAAACTACTAACTCCAATCAGAAAGAACTAGTGAGCCCTATCACTAGACCCCTGTTTGTACCATTCAATTGTAATAAATAACATCCTATACATATCCCTCTCTTAAAATGCACCTGGTGCAGTAAAAGAGATACCATGTGCGATATTAATATGTTATTGTCAAAAATTAATAAAAACCAAGGGGCTAAGAAAAAATTATATCTAAACAAAAATAAAATAAGTTGAAAACAAAATAATACAGACAACATTTTTTTATTATTTTATTTACTTTTATTACTATGATGTTTTTAGTCATCGTTTCGGTCTAACTTGTAGATCTTCATTAGTGCTAAAAAAATGAAAAACATGCAGTCTACTAGGCAAAGCCGATATATACCTATACATCGTACCTTTTTTTGAAAAAAAAAAAAGATTTTTTAAAATCGAACTGGTAGTTTCTCAAAACTAACTTTTCCAGAATACTCTATTTGCTGATTTATAAGATAAGCGATTTTTATACAGGTCTTCAAACACAAAGCGGTAAGGAAGTGTTGACACCATATCCTTAAAGCCATGGCCTGAGGTCAGAGCTCGGAGCATGGAAGAGGGAATGAAATGGAAATTGATTGAGTAAACTTAATCCTCTCGGTAAAGATATGTTTAGAAAAGAGTGACAACCAGTTCGGAAACATCCATTATGTTCCCTACATACAATCATCGAAGTTACCACAGTCCGACAAACCTACCTGAGAGAAAAAGAAATATAGACCAATCTTTATTTAAGGTCTATAAGATTTGTTGTTGCATATACCCTGTGAAATTATTTAATTTGCTAGCACCCTTATATGGGCCCTGTAGTACGTTACCAATAGACTCTGAGGCTCACTTTTTTAATACTCGATTCACCAATAATGAACCTTAAATCACATTCTGAAAATGGATTGGAGATTTCAGCAAAGTCAGAAAATAATATGAAGAAACATTGGATGTTGTATCTTTTAAGACGTATTTACTAATTAGTTTAATAGTCAATACGTTAAGACGTTGACGTTAAGACGTAGCTTAAGAGCTACAACATCCAATGTTTCTTTATATTATTTTCTGACTTTCCTTAAATCATTGTAAATTATAGATTATGCTATACTATGGGATGCAGTTATAGATGTTTTTAACCAACCTTTAAGGGATTTTAATAATATATCTAATGACATTACAAGGCTAGAAAATTTTTGTTAGGTGTAATTTAGAAACTTTTCAAGTTGAATTCCAGAAAAATATTTCATTCTACATCGCTCCTTCAAAAGAACAATGGCAAAACTCAAAAATAGGCAGTTTTGAGTTAATTCAATGGAAGTAATACTATTTTATTGTACTGATAAGGTTGAAGCATATCAGTTTAGGAATGAGTTACCTGATATTCCATTTCCAACGTATCTTTTCTTATTTTGTTTGTTTAATAAAGTCGTATTTTGAGATGTATCATGTTTGAATTGAACTTTAATGCGAATAATGACATACGTTAAAATAAAAGAAGTTTCTAGATTTTACAAATTTTATAATAATTAATAAAAGTATGTTAATACCATCATTACAGTAGGAATGCTATACCAATACTCAAATTTTAATTCTTTAAATTCCGTTCTCACACGGAACTTTCAAATACATCTACTGAAAAATTAGGTTTTTGGAGTTATGGCGTTTTAGAATTCATAAGGTTTTCAGTAATTACAGGAAAATGTTAAAAAAAATGTTAGTATGATTGTAATAAGAAATAAACGAAAAAAAAGTGATTACAGAACGAAATTCCACCGCGCTGCCACAACGGAACGAACCATATCACCCATCAAAAGGAATTATATCAAGCTTAATTGAATCGGCAGAGCATAAGTAATTACGGTTTTATTAAGCGAGTCGGATGGAATTTCCCGCCTGCACAGGACCGTGTCGACAGTATTGGAATTTTATCGTGGGCCTCCGGTATTCGAATTACTGGCTGTCGTGCTCAAGATTCAATTTAAAAAAATCCATCAAAGTACATGTTAATTTTTTAAATTATTTTTTTCATTACTTCTATGATTGATAAATAGATTTAATGGACCTCCAAGATCAGTATCTATAGAGAGGACAGGACTTTATTTTCTAGTTTAATTAATTAAAGTTCAGTCCGATTTTCCACAGTTGGCACCACTCATTCACCTTGTGTAAGTTGTGTTGTAAGTTGTTCTGTCGCGTCTTGATGTTTGGTGATCATGGCACCAGTCAAATTTGAACTCGGAACCTTCACCATAGCAACTCAGCACTCTACACACTGAGCTACCCCTCCCCCTTTTCATAATCATCATCATCATCATCGTCATCAAGTTTTAGTTTTTTCTTTTTGTGGAACAAGGTCCATGTGATGGCCCCTACCGCTAACGTTAGTTTTTAGTTACCTAAACAGTCAATAGAGGTCAGGGATAGCACAATCGTTGTCCATATCAGAGGATAATCGGTCTCTCAAGAGACAAAGTTCCAGTGGAAGAAAGGCGCATGTGCAGAAATCTTAAGCTTACTAGTGTTACAGAGGCGTAATTGCATCTTACTAATATTATAAATGTGAAAGTTTGTATGTTTGTCTCTCTTTCACGCAAAAACTACTGAACGGATTTGGATGAAACTTTACAGTAATATAGGTTATACATCAGAATAACACATGGGCTATAACAAGCGCGGCGGATTTAGGTGGGCGCACGGGTGCAGGTGCCTCCCCCCCCCCTCCCCCCCGACAGTTTTATAGGAACTGTGGAGAATCCATTATAGTACATAATTAAAGGAAAGTAACATGATCATAGTTGTTAAAATATCAGAAAGAACAAGAGTGAAACTATTTGTTTTGATATACTACTAATCTTACTAATATTATAAATGTGAAAATTTGTATGTTTGTCTCTCTTTCACGCAAAAACTACTGAACGGATTTGGATGAAACTTTACAGTAATATAGGTTATACATCAGAATAACACATGGGCTATAACAAGCGCGGCGGATTTAGGTGAGCGCACGGGTGCAGGTGCCCCCCCCCCAACAGTTTTATAGGAACTGTGGAGAATCCATTATATTACATAATTAAAGGAAAATAACATGATCATAGTTGTTAAAATATCAGAAAGAACAAGAGTGAACATATTTGTTTTGATATCCTACTAATCTTACTAATATTATAAATGTGAAAATTTGTATGTTTGTCTCTCTTTCACGCAAAAAGTACTGAACGGATTTGGATGAAACTTTACAGTAATATAGATTATTCATCAGAATAACACATGGGCTATAGCAAGCGCGGCGGATTTAGGGGGGCGCACTGGGCAGGTGCCCCCCCCCCGACAGTTTTATAGGAACTGTGGAGAATCCATTATAGTACATAATTAAAGGAAAGTAACATGATCATAGTTGTTAAAATATCAGAAAGAACAAGAGTGAAACTATTTGTTTTGATATACTACTAATCTTACTAATATTATAAATGTGAAAATTTGTATGTTTGTCTCTCTTTCACGCAAAAAGTACTGAACGGATTTGGATGAAACTTTACATTAATATAGGTTATACATCAGAATAACACATGGGCTATAGCAAGCGCGGATTTGGGGGGCGCACGGAGGCACGTGCCCCTCCCCACCCCCGACAGTTTTAGAGGTACTGTGGAGAATCCATTATAGTACATAATTAAAGGCAAATTAGGAATTTAGCATCTTGAAATTTGCAGATAGGTCCTTTGTATGATTTAAGAAAGAAGTTTGGATAATTCCACCCTTATTATAATAAGGGTTCAAAGGTTGTATGGAATCCGTCAGTTTTTGAAGTTAGACATCTGAAATTTTGTACGAGTAACCTATAGTGAATAAAATTTAATTATTTAAATAATTTAATTATTTATTATTTTAAATTATTGTTAAAAAGCACTGTCATGAAACTTTATGCGGTAGTCCAAATTCTATGCGAGCGAAGCCGCGGCCAAAAGCTAGTAATCTATAAAATGGAAGAAGGGCGTGTGTGACTGTCACTTAATTAAATGACCCGTTCTCTTATTTTGGCTCTCCCGTAAACTTTGAAAAATGTAACATGCCCCCTTCTTCCAGGCAACTATTCAATTGCTACAATAGGCTTAATTCAAAAGTGGCAATTTCTCATTTATGGCGTTGTTCTTTTGAAGGAGCGACATGCCATGATAAAATTTACATTAAGTGCTCATCAATCCCTCCTTTTACATTTATCCGTAAAATAATATTAAATGTTACTCATTATGAATTCGAAAAGAAAAATTACAAGTTGATAAAACTGATAAAATAGAGAGCATATCAGCATCGCTAAGTTCTATCTTACGAGGTTAAAAGAACAGTTCAAGTTACTACTTTCTATAAATCGATTAATCGAAAAAACTATGTCATTTAGATAATTTTTATTCTTATGATAATTCGAAAGGAATACTTTGAGCTAGTTCGTGCTGATTCCCAAGTGTTTCGTTCGATAAGCTAATGGGCTAGAATTCAGGTGGCCGAAGTCACGATTAAATCTGCACTATAAAACGACTCGACCTATATTCATGTAATGTTTAGGTGTCTTATAAGACTTAATCATTGGTTATTAATCAGTGAATAATTAGATCCGCATCGGACTCGGGTGCACTTATCAGATTTTTCTGATAAATGATATTTACCCACATTTCTTATAAGCCCATTATAGATTACTTGGAAATCTGACATCTAAATCAGCACTTGAGAAGTAATTGGGCGATTAGGATGTAAGTCGATACGCATACCTCTTAATAAAAAAAAAAAAAAAACATGGGCCTCTCCACCTGTGTTTGCGCCATTGAACAGGTGTATCGTTAAAAAAAAACCTACGCACTCTTGATTTCAAGAATGTGGTGGTCTGTTACATATTCAACAAGAATATTACACGCTTATTTAGCACAAGTATTCTTAGAAGAGGCGTTGTATCTACCACACTTAAATATTATTCAATGTTCACATGATGATTTATTATTAACTGCACTAATATTTACTATGAATTATTATGTGATTTTACTGCAGGAAACTTTAATTACGAAATTCTGAAAAAATAAAACGTTATAGTACATAGAAAATGTAAAAGCACGTGAGTGCCTTCAATTGGGAGGTTTCTCCACACACGCTTTCAAGAGAATCCCTTAGGGGAGGTTTTCCGAAGAACACAAAAAATGCAATATGTGCCAAATGGCATTTGTATGATTTTTAAATAAATATTTTTATTATTATTTATAGTACACATTTTTTTAAAAACAACCGGAATGTTTCCATCTTTACTGCTTTTCTTTCTTTCTAGTGATACAATAATTCGAAGAGTCTACAAAAACGATGGGATGTGAACAATAAAAATAATATAAAAATGCCAGGCAAAGTAAATATCACATAATTCATGTACATGATAAAGGTATAATATTAGAAAGACAAAGAAATGATCTGCAGGATACAAAGGAACTAAATAATAAAGTAATTTCTACGGCCTAAAAACAAGAAATATTTTTTACTTTAGTAGTTAATAAAATAAAGTATATAAGTAGGAAATCTTATGATATATTTTTGAATGAGCCTACATCTTATGTCCATCAGTGGAATATGGGAAAGTATAAATATCACAATGAGTACAATCATTTTTATTTTGATTGTCCGCATTTCAACACTAATTCGGGAGCCATTAATTGGGCTAAGTTGTTTCTTGAAACTTAATTTAAAATATTTCTATTTTTTAAAGAGATAAGATAGGCCTTCGGCAGGGATTCGAGAAAAAAAAAAAAATTTCTTTTAAATTTTTGTTTTTATTTTATTTTTATTTTTTTATTATGGCTTTATGTTTTTATTTTATTTAAAAATCGAAAAATTTACTATTAATTATAAAAAATTATAAATAGTAATATGACGTAATTCAATAAGATCCTAAAATTAAATTAATATTCAAAGAACATTCGTTCTAGTGTATTCATCGCAAAAATTGAGAGAACACGAGGACATGGGATCGGATATGAGAAAAGATTGTCCTCTGCCGGCAGGCGGCCTTGGTGGCTCAAATGGTAGGGTGCTGTCACGGAAAGACAGGGGTTCGAATCCCGGCCGAGGGCCCATCTTTTCTCTTTAAAAATAAAAATATTTAAAAATAAAAAAATTGACCAATAATTATAAAAAATTATTAATTTAAAATAACTTCTCCACTCGGTGTCGACTGAGCGGAGCTTTCAGCTATATCATCAGTACACGTTTGATAGAAATTTTTACCCGTTTTATTTCTCTAGTTTAACGCATTTATTTACCCTTTTTTACCAAATGCAGACTTGCATAAACCAATTTTGTACAACCTCTGATCGAATTCCTTCCTTAAGTATCCTATGACATGCTTAAGCAAATATTCTTAGCTTTGTTGATTTAAACGTTGATTGAACCTTCTATACTTCGATTTTTCTGTTATATCATCTCCTACATCTATACAAATATCCACATTTTTTTTCTCATTTCAACCCGAACAGAATAAACCCAAATAACTAATTACTTATCTAATACAGTGATAATTCTTTACATTTTCCAACCATGTAATCTTTTCCAAAGATTGATTTAAATTATCTGAGTCAATAATTACAGATAAAAGAAGATGTTCTAAAAAAAGGAAAAATGGAATTCTGACGAACAATAAATCATTCATTTCTGTAAAGTCGAATTACCTTGATTGTGAGAGCTATCAGTGATACAATGTACTCTTGTGTAATCATCACTAGAAAACAATCACGAGTTGCACTCAAGTTGTAAGTTACCTACATTAAATAAAGAACATTATGTTATTTTTTTTTATTATTATTTCTATAAATTAACTGATTCTATTTCACATTACGAGCCGCATTCCAGGAAAATTATGCAATTAATTAATAGACATGCAAATCAGGTAATCATGAACAACGGACTGAATTCAGTAACTTATACACGACTATATCCAAATAACACAAAATACAATGCATCCTTAAGTGATGTTTGAGAAAAATAACGTATAATTCAAATTTATTTACAAAAAAATTAAATAAAATTATTTAATTAATTACAAAAAAACATATAAAAAGTCATGTCAAGAGAGTGATAAATCGCTCACTACTCAAGTACCTACACGTGTATAAAGACAATACAATTTAAATAAATCATATACAATAACTCAGCTGAAATTCTATATTCTTTTCATACGGTTAGGCAATTAACGGAGCCTGGTCCTAAAATACCTTTAGTTTGACGAAAGAAATTGTTGTTTATCATTGTTAAAACAGAGTCAAGTTTTAGAAAGAAAAATCTTTTACAATACTCATTAGATAAATAGGGATTATTTGATGTATTCAGGATATAATGTGGATAACTGTAAAATTTCAAAAACTTGACATTTTCGCATTTTTCACTAGATTAGGATTTCGAAATAGTTCAAGAAATTTTGTCTAACACAACATACATATTTCCTCACTATTTCGCATGATTTCTAGCACACCTAACGGGTAACCAGTAGTGCACTGGTTAGCATAATAATTATAATAGTCTTTATTTATATGTATATACAGATTTAACTTCCTCATTATTTACAATATTTATATACAACATTATGCACTGATTACCATAACAACCTTCTAAATCCAAATGTTTATATATACAAATTTAAAGGATAATATAAGGAAATTTATCAACAAAACTATCTTATGCTTCAATTTAAGTTGTTTCGAGTTCGCGGTCCCGCAGACGGTCCTAGGATTTTTTAAAGGTAGTGAAAAATCCTTAGTTATGCCGTTCTCCGGAATGGAACTAAATGGGATCACCGAGCTTGTGCGGTGTCAGGTACTAAACCTTTATATCCTAACTAGCTTATGCCCGCGGCTTCGCTCGCGTGGAATTTGGTCTGCCACATGAAGTTTCGTAAAAGATCATTTTAAATAAATAATTATTTTTTTAAAATATATGTTACTCATACATCGAAAATATCAGATGCCTAACTTCAAAACTGACGGATTCTTTACAACCATTAACCCCTATTATATTAAAGGGGAAACCCTTGGGGTGGAATCATCCAAATTTCCTTCTTAAACTATACAAAGAACCTAACTATAAATTTCAAGATGCTAAGTTCCTGATTTGCCTTTAATTATGTACTATAACGGGGGGTGGCACATGCCCCCACATAAATCTGCCCTTGCTGTAGCCTATGATGTATAACCTATTTTACTCAATAAGTTTCATCCAAATCCGTCCAGTAGTTTTTGCGTGAAAGAGAGACAAACATACAAATTTCACATTTATAATATTAGTAAGATTACTAAAATAGAGCCAAAAACTCAAAAAGAAACACTATTATTTATTATAATGCAATTGGGAAAAACCACAATGCAAAGCCTTATGTTTCAAAAAATACACCTACTTACCAGTCGACGTTTCGCCTATTCAGGCATTATCAAGACACCAAAATCAAAAAGGGGTTATGTGAATCGCATCTCGAAGAAAAAAGTGCAATACATCCCAACGATCAACAGCCCAAACAGGCTCCAAACATGAGACAGCACCCTACCACCAAGCAGTTGTATGTTGAACGTCTTGGTGGTAGGGTGCTGTCTCATGTTTGGAGCCTGTTTGGGCTGTTGATCGTTGGGATGTATTGCACTTTTTTCTTCGAGATGCGATTCACATAACCCCTTTTTGATTTTGGTGTCTTGATAATGCCTGAATAGGCGAAACGTCGACTGGTAAGTAGGTGTATTTTTTGAAACATAAGGCTTTGCATTGTGGTTTTTCCCAATTGCATTATAATTAGTAAGATTAGTTGGATATCAAAACAAATAGTTTCACTCATGTTATTTCTGTTATTTTAACAACTATGATCATGTGATTTGCCTTTAATTATGTACGATCATGGATTCTCCACAGTACCTAAAACACTGTCGGGGGGGGGGGCACGTGCCCCTGTGCACTCCACCCCCTTAAATCCGCGCTTGCTATGGCCTATGTGTTATTCTGATGTATAGCATATATTACTGTAAAGTTTCATCCAAATCCGTCCTGTAGTTTTTGCGTGAAAGAGAGACAAACGTACAAACTTTCACATTTATAATATTAGTAAGATTATACTCGGATAGGAAAATTTTATTTTTTAAAAATTGGAATGATCATTTTGTTGTATTAAGCAACTCTCTGAACCCAGGCATTAGACATGAACGATGACTAAGAAACAATAGAGGCAATAAATATTTTAAGTGGCTAAGCACTGAGCATCATCATCTATCCTTCGATATCTAATCCGTACCCAGAGGATATATTAATAGGAGGAAAGTAGTGAGAACGGAATTATTGTAAACAGTGAACGCCTAATATCATGCAAATGATACCAACATATTTGTGAATAGTACCATTAGCCTACAAGAGCTAACAGACAAAATGAATGGTGTAAGTTAACGATATTGAATGGATATGAATATCTATAAAACATAATTTATGAACATAAGTTAAGATCTAAAAAAAAACTCTATTATTTATTAAAAAAAGAGCAGTGGAAAGAGAAAAACCAAATTTGTCTACCAGAGAACCTTATACCAACACTTGGGCCCCTCAAAAATAAATCAAATAGAGAATAGAAAATGCAACAGACCCTTAAAAAAATCTCTAAACTCTTCAAAAGCTACTACCTCAAATCACCTTCAAACTAGATATAAGAGTAAGACTTCTGAATAGCTATACATTCTCCGTATGAAATGGAATAATGAACATTTACGGAAGCAACACAAAAGAAATTAAAGTCTTCGAAGTGTGGCTCTACAGAACGATTCCTAAAATAGAGAACATGGAATGGAAAAGATGTGCACGATTAAAAGAAAGAAACTAGACGATAATGAAAATTATAGGAAATGCAAGGATTTAAAATCCATTCAAGGGAAAGAAGGAATAGGAAGGCAAGAAGGATTGGAAGGAACGAAGCTGGAAGAAGGATATTATGGCTTAATAACCTGAGGGTACGGTTCTCAAAAACAACAAAATAATTGTTAAGAACAGCAGTCAATAAGGTCGATATAGCTAGGGCGGTCGCACTATCGAATCGAACAAGAACAAGAAGAAGCCACTTCCCCTCTACAGGGAATAAATAAGATTTAGAAAATTGCCCCCGTCCATTTGTCTTGAGCAAGAAACTTCTTGTTCCTTGCCAACCACCTCTGAAAGCCTTCTAAATCCAAATGTATAAAACCAGGAATAACCCGGCCATAAAATTAATTCACGACTTGGTCCATCCCAAACTCCTTTCAGAAATCCAATTAGTTTCAATTTCAACAACGACGACTATAATTATATTTAGAACTTAATTTTTCCATAAATTCATATTTGATAAGACCAAATCTTTTAGGTGATACCGTTTACTACACCTATTTAAAATTGACCAGTCGGCAAGAAGAAGGTCGGAAGACCGAAATTGAGATGGTTTTGGAAAGTATGAGTTATGAGCCAGAACTCTTGGCATAAGGGATCGGTGGGCAACCGCTTGAGATTGCGGTGAACCCGTTGAGAAATGGAAGAAGATCCTTGTGGCAGCCAAGATCCAATAATGGATTCCAGCGCTTGGGACGACGTTGATGAAGATGATGTCACTAACATGCGTAATAGCGAAAACTTGACTTTTCCAAACAAATTCACAGATCAATAATTTTAAACTCTTATAGTACCTAATTATTATTTCTTCGTTTTCTTCTTCACGACTAATTAAATATGAGGAAGTACGATAATCTCACCTCGTATAGAATACGAGCTTATTTTTTCAAAGAAAGGGTTAATAACTGCGATTATAAGAAGTTAAAAGACATATAGCTCACGCACATACCCTTACACATGCACACACCCACACGCAGATAAAAAGATTCTGATCGATGTTGTAGTATTAAGATTCTGATACCGTGATAACTGATAACTGATAAATCAGCAGACACAAATGGTTCCGACTATAATGCTTTCTATTTAGACCTCAAATCAAAAAGGTCATTCACCTTTAATTTCACATCAAATGTTGAAATAACTGCAAAAAATTCGTCAGCATATCACCGACATATTTGAGAGCTCGATACTATAAAGTATATTTATAAACACAATGTAGACTTCAGGACATATTCATATGCATGACCATATTTATATACATAGAATACAAAATATATAAGATTCTAGCAACTAATCACTGATGGTTAATCGTGATAAGGCACGCCTTCTTCCATGGAGCGCATCAAATATTTTAAATTTCCAAATAAATTCATTAACAATATCTATTTAAATAAATTTAATTAAGTGTGTAAAGAATATACAAATTACTTTCTATTAAGAGAAAATTCTAATCATTTCCATTATTATAATAATGTTAAAAATTCTAATTCTAATAGCAGCGGTAGTTTTGCAAATAGAACTGTTCCAGAAGATTTTTTTTTTTTGGGGGGGGGGGCTGAAAATTAATATAAAACATTTTTCATCTTTCGTGATATATCTTAATGTAATTAGAAAAATATTTCCGCAAGAAAAACCTCCAGTCCATCCTAATTCGATATTTTATAATCACAAAACCTGTATTTCCTAAATTAATGATGAGTAAAGTTAACAATGCATGATTAGTCTCAGCTAACAATGCTTAAGAAAAATAGCGTAAGGCATTAATGAGGATGCTCAACATCGATAGCAACTTAAAAATAAAATAATATTAATATAACAAAGTAATTTAGCTTTCATAAAAGCATGTAAACAGTATCTTTAAAGATAAAGACAAACAAAGAAAACAAAGAAGCATAAAATACTACGTACTGTAATCCAGATTAAGCATTATTGTGTTATTCGTTTAATTTATTCAGCATATAAATAACAATTTAAAATAAACCATATTTTAAACTTGCTTTATTTATTTTTTCTTTCAGATTTGAGGAAACCCTATGATAAAAATTTCTTATCAACGTAAACACTGAGCTTAAAGTAAAATATGAAAATAATTTACAATCATTAAATATGATTTAAGTTCCTAATATGACATTAAGTCCTAATTTAATGATATAAATTCCTTATATCCTCATACAAGACTGAAAAGACAAGAAACTGCTCGACGTTTTCGTCTACTTCTACATTTACTGGACAAACGTTCAAAGCTCCCAATTAATTACAAAAGACTCATTTACATGACAGTTATCAGACCTATTTGGACATACGGAGTTGAGCTTTGGGGCTCTACTAAACCATCCAATTCATCTCGTATCCAATCCTTACAATCCAAAATCCTTCGTAAAATCCTCAATGCTCCTTATTATGTCACAAACAAACTCATCCATCACGATCTTGATATCCCATATGTTGCTGATTTGGCCCAAACTAGATACCTATCCTTCCATGAAAAGCTCCATACACACTTGAATCCGCTACTCTCTCAACTTGCTTCCCATAATATTCCTGATAACCCTCCGACGCGTCTGAAAAGATGATGGCCTCGAGACCTTCTTATCAATGGATAGTTTCTCCACAAGTGTTTTTTTTTTCATGTCCTTTGTTCATACAGCAGATTTACTTGATGTAGTATAATTACAGTTGTAAATATCAATACAAAAAACAAAAAAAAAACTTAGAAATATTTTTATTATTGCATATACGACTGACCTGTTATCCTTTTTTAATTTAAATTGATAGGAACGGAGCTTTAAAATCACGAAGCTGCAAAATATAGAGAAAAATAAATTTTCATTGAAAAAACAAAAGAAAAACCAGCACAATTTGGTCACAGTAAAGAAAGAAAAACCAGGGGAAACGAATGGAAGAGAAGAATTTGAAAAACTTCAGTCATAAAAAAAAATCGTATTTGTCCTAGTAGCTGATTTAATGAACAGAAAATTTCGAGAAAAAATTTATTTTTAGTTTAATGAGGGGTTTCGATCATAAGTGGATAGATCCCAAATTTCTAAAAATTTACCCTTTCTTTTCCCTAGTTTAGTCAAGAAATTTAGTTATACAACATTTTGCCGCCGGTCCGGTTTTGAACCGTAAGTCTCAGCACAGTAAAATCCCTTGAATTAACTAGCGAAAAAGTTAATTTTTGAAATTTCGCTTTTCATCGCAAACTCCTCTAATATCTATCTATTACTTCTGACATGATTGCACACATTGAATTACGTCTTTATGGAAAAAATTATTCCATTTCTAAAAGTATGGACTAAAATACTGTTGTATAACCGCCGAGTTTTATTGAGAAGGATGTGAAAAGAGAAAGACGGAACCGGAAAATTCATACTTTTATATTTCTCTCAGACTATTTGCTTTCCCTGGGAATATCCAACATTCCGTCCGTGGTATGGAGAACCGTCTGAGAGAAATATGAAAGCATGAATTGGGCGCGATCTCAGTCTTCTAACTTAAAAAATAATAATTTTTTATAATTATTGGTCAATTTTTTGAGTTTTAAATATTTTTATTTTTAAAGAGAAAAGATAGACCCTCGGCCAGGATTCAAACCCGGAAACTTTGTCTCTCCGTGACACCGCTCTACCATTTGAGCCACCAAGAAAAAAAATAGTTCGGCTATTGGGGCTGCATCCTTTTTTGTCCTAACTGTTGAATCTTTATCGATAGTAAATAATAGTTTAGATGACTAAAATACACGCTAAAGTAGAAAACCAAACTAAAAATAAAAAATAATATTCGATAATTTCAAAATAAGAATGGAGTGATGAACGAAAAGGGGGAGTGGAGCGGTTCAGTGGTAGAGCACTGAGTTGCCATGTCGAAGGTCCTGGGTTCAAATCCCGCTCACTGGCAAACTTCTATTTAATCTGTTAGCGGCAGGAAATGGATCCTATGGGATCTAGGACGCTAGGGATCTCCCAACTTCTATAAAGTGGGTAACCAAAATAAGGGGAGCAATCTGGCAGTTGCGGTTGATCTAGGACAAACCACTTGCCTGCACAACCGTTGTCCAAGAAAATGTACAGTCTCAACCATGTACTGAACTCCAAACCCTTCTCGGGTTATATTGGTATTTTTTTTTTTACAAAAAATTTATCTTACAGTACAAAAGCGTGATTTACTTAAGTTAATTGTTGTAAATATTCAATTGACTTATATTGGTTAAAGTACAATCATTATGAAAATATCTTAAAAAGCATGCCACTTTTTTTTTTAATGCATTTTATTCTTATTTTGAATTTATTTTCTACTTTTTAGTTTTAGTACTTTTTAGTTCGGCTGGTTATAAACGCGTGTATAGTTTGTTTTTAAAACTAATATTCATTTTATACTTTTTAGTTTGGAAAGCGTGTTTTTTTGCAATTATTCATTTCGTTACAAAAATCCTTCCCACTTTATTCCCCCAGTGGTCATATACTTGTCTCAAAGATTAAGTCATGCATTACTTGGTACCTAGCACAAGACCAACCGTCAACTTAGCACGACCGGGTCTTTGGATATGAAAAATCGGTAATCCTGAAGATCCTGGTCAGGATAATGAGGCAAATTTATTAATTAATTGTCTTGGTCCTTAATAAGTGGGCAAAGTTTCAATATAATTCAATGTTTATAAGTGGGCGAAAATCGAGTTCAATGATTCCGTTACATACGTACAAAATACTAAATGCATGTAAAAATGACGTGCGGTCGTATATTTAAGGAAGAAATAGTTGGGGGTGCAGTCAAAGAAAACACCAAAATAAGAAAAACTTATTTATTATGTGCCGACGTTTCGGCCTACAATGTAGGCCATCTTCAGGGCTAAGAGAGAGAAACAAACAAAAATATATAAAAACGTAGCAGTAACAAGAATATATAAAAAGTGGTACAGGAGAGAAAAAATAAAAATAGTGACTAGATATGATGAAATAGTGAAAAGATAAAATAGTGAATAGATAAAAATAGTGACTAGATATGATGAAATGATGAAAAGAAAGAATATAAGACTGGTTACAGAATATAAGAAAGAATAAAGAATAAATAAGAAAGAATATAAGACTGGTTACAGAATATAATAAACTTAAAAAAGTGATAGATAAAAAAAAAATTGTAGATGATGAAAAGAAATTGTAATGGTGACAGATATAAAAAGGTGCGGTCGTATAGTTGTGAGGAACACAAAGAATTCATTGAAAACTTATTAGAATTACCCATCATAAATGATCTTTCTTCATTGTCATAATCTGAAGAACGATTAAATTATAATCAATTCTTATTCTTGCCGCTTACCTTTAAAGCCAATGAATTTCTTCTCCCTAAAGTTACCTGAGGTTGATCCTCTGAACTCGATATTTTATGCGTTGATAACTCAATCACTCGTAAGGGTAGAGGAGACATGTGTGTTTTAGAAGCAGTCTATATTTTGTTAATTTTATTGCTAACATCGTTATGTTAATAAAGTTAATTTTTGTTACGATTACTCTACACTGGAAAAAGCCGGATAATAGAAAATAGATAATTAATTTTGTTGTTTTATACGGCAGTTGAGAAGTTCCTATGTGAGTCTTAGACTATGCTCTTTAACCAGCTTTTATTCTTTTGTTGATTTATTTCCGTGAGGCTTAGAGATATTGTTTTAAAGAGTGCTTTATAGACTTTTTCATTTAAAAACATTTGAAAACAGAAGCTTTCATCTAACTGAGCATTCCAAATACACATGAATTGATTATCTAATTGTCATGTCAAACAAAAGTGATAAGGATGATCTAGTGAATGGGCTCATCAGCTGTTTGAATCGATAACAATAATCTTAAGGGATATTTCAATTTCCCTCAAGACGAGAAATATATATTAGACAAATACTAATCAAATTATTAACAAAGTGAAATTGTTGCTAAAAATAAAGAATAAGATAGCTTACATTATTCAACTTACATATATTATAGTTAGTGAATTATGCATAACATATACGTCGATCTTCAGTTTTATTCATTCTATTAGATTTTTAATTATGTTTTGCATTTATTTATTTTGTGTGTATATGTGCTGTATAAGTTTAACGTATTTTTTTTTTTTTGTTTCAGGTATGTATTCAAGCTGCTGATATGGGAAGGAAACCTTAAATTTCATGTAACGTATCTAGAACCTATTTTTAGCGTTGCCTCTTCCATTTATTTCAGTTAGACCATTGTTAGGTCAAGATTCCAACTTTTAGCAATGATATTTAATTAAAAAATACAGATATAACTAGCAAAAGCTTGGTATTTTTTCTATTGATTGTATTATTAACAACCTATTTGTCCAGTTGTATTTCCATTTATCCAATCGTACGATATTATATTTATCAGTGTAAAAAAAGGTTTGCGGAAAGTGATCATTTGGACGTTCCTTCATTGGGTCAGTGGTTCATGCTATCTATTATTTTATAACAGTTTCAGATAGCCATAATAAGATAACAAATGATGCATTCAGTGTTAAAATAATAAGTCAAATGTTTCTGTTTACCAATATACGATATTGTATAATTTTTTAGCTTTTTTTTTTTCTAGCTTTTGCCCGCGGCTTCGCTCGCGTGGAATTTGGTCTGCCACATAAATTTTCATGAAAGATCATTTTAAATAAATAATTTAATTTTTTTTTATCTATAAGTTACTCGTACATCCAAAATTTCAGATGTCTAACTTCAAAACTGACGGATTCTTTACAATCTTTGAACCCTTATTATATTAAGGGGGAAACCCTTGGGGGTGGAACTATCCAAATTTCTTTCTTAAATTATACAAAGAACCTTTCTACAAATTTCAAAATGCTAAGTTCCTGAGTTGGCTTTAATTATGTACTATAATGGATTCTCCACAGTACCTAAAAAACTGTCGGGGGCACATGCCCCTGTACCCCGCCATAAATACGCCCTTGCTGTAGCCTATGTGTTATTCTGATGTATAACCTACATTACTGTAAAGTTTCATCCAAATCAGTTCGTTAGTTTTTGCGTGAAAGAAAAAAACATACAAACTTTCACAGTTATAATATTAGTAGGTTTCTTCTTTCAGTGATGAACATTCTTATATAAAATTAGTAAATTAAACTAGGTCTGGCTAATTGAAACTTAGTGCTTTATATATATATTCAGATTTTATTAAAAATTCACTTGTTGATTTAAATTTTATTTCAGTGTCCGCAAACAAGATTCTTTTATTACTATATCTAAAAAAAATATTTGTTTTATTTAAATGAAGCGTGTAGATCCTTTTTATTTGTTTAGGAGGGAGCAAATATATCGTATGTGTTTTACAGGTCTACGGTTTTTTTTAATTTATTTTTCGTGTTTGCTATGCTAATACTATTTTCGAAAATAGCTCATATACTATTCTATTTTGTTCTTTTAATTATTTTATATTCTGCAGCTAAAAGATATGTAATTTTTTTTTTTTACTTTATTGTGTTGTTCATTAAATGATTATATCTCATGTTTTTTTGGACCGTTAATATATCTATTTTATTTTGCTTTTCCTTTAATACACTATACTATTTATTCTTTTTTCACTTCTTAATCTTATCTATAGCAACATTGCATACAAAATGTTCGAAATGAGCAACATATTAAAATATTCATTAATTGGAGTTTATTCAATTTTAAAAGTGATTAATCAATTAACATATTTTAAATTTCAAGTATATTTAATTAACATATTATAAGTATCAACATACACTAACATATATGCTAATTTTTAATTTTTACTTATTTATTCTTTGTGCATGAAAGGATAATAATTTTTTTTCGGATTATTAATAAATCTATTTTATTTTGCTTCTTCTAAGCATCCATTTTTTTTCCTTTCTTAATCTTATTCATATCTACATTAAAATAAAAATATTTAAAACTGACCAACATATCCATTAATTGCATTAATTAATCCAGTTAATTCCATTAATTTGAATTTATTCAATCGGAAAAAATAATTAATCAATCAACCTTTTGTAGTCTCAAGTTTATTTAATTAACATAATATCAATTTCAAGCATACTAAAACATATCTTAATTTTTAATTTTTTATTTATTTATTATTTTTGTAGGTATATTAGGATTATAATTTTTTTCATAACGTTTATATAATTGTTTTATTTTGCTTTCCCTTCAATCATGCTTCTTACTAATACAGTTTATTCTTTCTTCCCTTAATATTTCGTTAGTAACTAGTATAATAAATTATTGTAATACAGTTATTAAAATATATATAATAAAAAAATTGTTTTATAGAGATTCAAATTCTATTCTGTAATACTGATTACTTATACGTTGTGAGCTTGTGTGATTCTTGTCTATCAACATTTTTTTTCTCTTTTTTTATGACTAAAACTTTGTCTACTAACATTACGCTGGGCAATTATTATAATTCAAATTTTTAATGAAAGAACTCTTTTGTCTTCTACAAAAGTTTATTTCGACATGTAAAGAATTTCGGTTATGATCTCATAACAGTATTTTTTTTTTTATTGCGTTCTGTTTAATGATAACTATTATGGCATTACATGCCTTTTACTAAGATTTCTTGCATCTTATATTTATTAGTACTTTCTACCTAATCACTTTACACTCTGTATTACCTTTAAGTAGGTTATAAACTATCTTGTTAAAACGAAGTGCTCTGGTCACCCTGAAATGAAAGAGTTGATAGAGCAGGCATTTAGATCGCGTCCCACTATGACAGTAAGTGGGCCAGATTGAACCCACTTAGTGAATCATTGCTACCTGCTAATACAAAGAAATGTAGATATGTTAATAATAATTATTTATTTGACGTAATTTAATGAAATATTTAGAATAGATTAATTCTTAATTAACGTAAAGATTTAATGTAATGTTTATGTAATTAATGTGATTTGATTATAGTTATTAATATCTAAGCTAAGTAGGGTTTATCACATGATAAATTCCTGATGACACATTACTTGAAGTGATAACATAGCTCAGGTATGTATGTAATCAGTACATAGCTTAGGTATTAATAATTATAAACAATTAAATTAGTTAAATAAATATTACTTTGAATTTAAACATACATTAAATTGGTATAATCTAACGATTTGATTTAAAAAATAGACCAGATGAGTAAGTAAAAAGTGAAATTTTGGTATCAGTTCCGCAGATTGTCATTTCGAGTTAAATCACAACAAGTTTTAACTTTTCATATGTTTACTTTTTAATATTCTCGAAAATAAAAATGATCGTGAGTAGTATGAAGATAAGAGTGTAATAATGGGAAATTTATAATTTCGTTAATCATTCATCACGAAATGAACGTTGCAACACGAACCTTGAAGTGTAGATGATGAAATAACTTAAACAGTATGTGTAAGTCTGTTGTTTAACCTAAATGCAGTCAGTAATACAATTATTTTTATTTGTAATATTAAAAAGGAAAAGGGAAAACAAATGTAAAAACTTGTTATTTAAATCGAAGTGACAACCTGTGGAACTGATAACAAAAATATTGTTTCAATAAATGTTCATATATTTTAATACCAAGTTTGCTTTTTTATTTTAAAGGGTCTCAAATACTGAAATAAGTTTTCCATATTTACGAGAGCAGAAAATTGGCTGAGTTGAGGAAGAGGAATTTATGGAAATAATTTATCAGCCCGGCAGGAGATTGACTACCCTCCCTCTCGGGAAAATTATCTTTCACTAGTTTTTTTTTTTAATGCCATCAGGGGAGTTTTTTTTTCAATAACCTGATTTTGCTGGCGTCCTAAATATCTTCCTTTTTATCAATTTTATATAGCCTTACGCGATTGAATTGAAAGCAACGAAATTAAGATATTTATCCAGTGATTACACTTACAAGGGTTGTTTACACCTATAAAAAAATATGTACCACTACAATGTCAGTCCATGGTAGAGACTGTACTGTTTCTTGGACAACAGTTGTTTAGGGAGGTGATTTGCCGTAGATAACGCTCGACCGCCAGATTACCCCACTTTATAGAAGCTGGGTGATCCCTAGGAGGGTCCTAGATCCGATGGTATCCATTTCTGGGCGCTAACAGATTAAATGAAAGGCTACCATTGTGCGGGATTTGAACCCAGGGCATTTCGCATTGCAACTCAGTGCTCTACCACTGAGCCACTCCGCTCCCTGATGTTTACACAGAACTGCTAATTATTTTTGTGCTGTTAATAATTGAACTCAATGATATTTTGTTCCCTGTTAACTCTGCTCAGTAGCAAATCGTTACTTACATTTTAAAGTAGTCGGGGAATATGATCGAGAGCTATATACAAATTAATAACTGATAAGTTAAAAAATATTGAATTAAATAACGTTCCCTACTAGTCATAGCCTTGACATTTTAATAAAAATAATTTTGACACCAGAACAATAAATTGAACTGGAGTTTTATTATCACTATAGAGGCGCTGCTGTGTAGATAGCGAGAAATGTGATAAATATTGTTTTCTGTCCTTATCGCTTCCAAGGCAAAGGGTGAATACTCCTTTGTTTAGGTATCCCGTGGCTTCGTATCTATCGTTTAATTCATACTCTGTTAATAAACGAAATTCGATGCTTCTATTAAACTTTTCATAATTATAAAAGTTTACTTATTGTGTTCAAGGTAATCCTGGACATTTTTAGATTGAATTAGAAGTAGAATGTTGTGGAAAGCACTAGTAGACCCAGACATCAGAAGCCGTAGTTCTTTATTATTGAATATTAATTTTAACTTTTGTTAGAATGTTATTTTAACTTATATTTAAAAATATATGAATTTAAAAAAATAACTAAAAATGAAAAATAAAAATTATCAAATTTTATTAGTTAAATATTAACTGAATAAATTGAAATGAAAATATAAATAAATAACAGTAAAATTTTATGAAAAAAAGTTTACATTGAAGTTTATTGGATTGTTGTTTTTAAATTAAGACGTAAAACCTGTTGATTATCAACGCCTTAGTTTATATTCTGAAAAGTTTATTATGGCATTTCAATTGATTTATAATTTATTTAATTAGAGGATGAAATGATAGTGGAAAAAATAAATAAAAATGGATAATAAATATTATAGATATTTACAATTAAATTTGAAAAATGAAATTAACAATCATTTATATTACTAATTTTGATTCTTATAAATATGTTTTTTTTTATTAAACTGGACTTCACTCTTCATAATTATATATTGGGAAAGAGAAAAATCATTTTCCATTCATTATATATTCTTGATTCCTACAATTATTCAAGACGTTTCGACAGCATTGTGTCATTTTCAATCTTTTTTAATTTTGCTTTCTGCATCATTGACAATTCCTTTATATAACTTTATATCAATTACAAGCCTAAAATTCTTTAAATCATATTTAAAATTTTATGAAAAAAATTTTGCTATTGTTAATCTCTCAAATTTTCGAAAAATCCTTGAAAGTTGTGATGAAGTCGTTGCGTTTAATAATATCTAGAGTGGAGAATAATCCGACCTTAGGGTTGGGATGACCTGCGATGTAAGACTTATCGACCGTTTGGTCATTTGATTGATTGGTCATTATGACCTTTGTAGTCACGTACTCCTACCGTATGATTATACGTGCCATGGGTCTATTGCTTGTTATAAGTGAAATTAGTGGCAATAAAGTGTTTAATGGGCTAGTTCTGAACACTATCCCGGTGTTTTAGTTCATAACAGTTCCCTAGGAGAATAGGTCGGTATCGAATATTATTTCTTATAATCTCAGCTCCATAGAAAGCAACAATTCATTTACGATAGCTATAACGCTATGCTATTGTTTGTTTGTTTTTCTGGATATAACAAATCTCTACGTATGTTGGTCAAAACTACAATATTTTTTATAAATAAAGTTTTCATCATTATGTTTAGTCAAATTTTGTTATTTTAAACCTTGTTATACCCCAGTGAGAATTATCATAGATGAGCAATTAGAAACTAGACCGTGCGTGTTAAAAAAAATGTTCATGTAGAAATATAGAATTAATGCACTAAATCTATCAGAAGAATTACTTTACCAGAACATACTATCATCACGTGTTGTATGCCTAATGATATTTTTAGTGGCCACCATTTTCTATCATATTTTGTTTTATATCGCTTGAAATACTTAATCCGAGATGTCTAACGATTCATCTAAGTGGTCAACTTAATAAAAATGGATTGGGGTTTTCGCAACTAAATATCGGGATATATAGCCGGGGCGCCATTGAAATCTTCTCCAAAGGAAAAAATAAATTTCCATCAGAATTTGTTAAAAATTTATTTATTGAAATTTTTGAAATTACAGTACTACATGTAAATCGAATGAATAATACGTAATAGCATGAGATAGAGGCAAATAGAGAAGCTGCCCACTTTTTTTGGTTGTACTCAAATAAATGATTCAACTTATAGGGTCAAGAGGCCATCTTATTTTCCCACGCTTCGGAGGATGATCGGGGATTGGAGTGGTAGCTAGGTTTGAACCTAGGGGGTTTGATTGGGAATAAAGTTCGTCATGAAAAGATTGATATCGGGTTCGATCTAATTGACCATTGGGGAATTAAGTTCATTAGGGGTGACTTAATTCGTAACTAAGCCAGGTTCAGTAAGGGTTTTAAGTCGGATTTCGTACTGTAATGATTGGATAAGAGAGGAATTCGATGGCTTAGTAGAGTCCCAAAGCCCAACTCGGTAAATCCAAATAGGTCTTATAATAGGAATATATACGAATATTTGTTAAAAAGCAATTTTGTTAATGTTTAATTTTTATTCCAACATCTAGTTTGTTAAAAATAAATAAATGAAAATAAGAATGTTTTCTGACCCAAGAAATATCAATACAATTTCTTTAGTTAGTTAGCAGAAGCTGTTTTTATTAAATTTAGGTTTTCTGAATCATAATAGATTTGTATTGGTACTAATTTTACGCATAATTTAACAGTCTAAAATATTTTTTTATTTATTGGGTTTTCTTCAGGGTTAAATTAGAATATTGAAAAATATAAAATTTCAAGTCACGTTATTTTGCCCTTTATTTAAATAATGTGACCCTGTACGGAGGGGGGAAAGTTAAAACAGTAATATTTGGTCATCAATTTTGGCATTTAATTTTTTAAACCGTTATCCCTTGTTTTATAACCGATTTTTATATAATAGAATACCGCTTTTATTTTCCCCGAATCTTACCCCTGATTGGCACATATTCCCCTTATTTCATCCACCTCAATCATATGGTTTCCAGTACGGCGCTGCGAATTAACATGCCGGCGGCAATAGCGTCATTGGCCGGCAATCAGTTGGCCGAGGCAGGGGTCTAGTTGGCAATTGGCGTTTTATCGAATTCCATCCTTTGCCTTGACCCTCGACTCAATCTATGATATTTGCTCGAGTCTCCGTCTTCCGTGTTTTCATAAGGATCAATCAATCCGATAACGTTCGTCGTGTAGGTGTTGATGCTCTGCAACGATTTCAAAATAGTCTAGATAATTAGAATAGGCTATTGACTCGGCGTTATTGCTTTAGAACTGGCAACAACACTGACCACAAATAATCCCTTTTTCGCCATCATTTCATCAATTGTTAGTTCGTTATGGAATCAGTCGTATGATCTCAACTGATTCGTAGATCTACTATGTTCACACCGAAGGGAGTTTAAGAGAACGCGGTTATAAGATCTAGGACAAATCCCCTCCCTGCGAAACCGTTATCCTGGAAACAGTATAGTCTCTTTCATGTACTGAACCAAAGACCTTTTATTGGAACAGTTTAGTTTGAAATTATAAATAAATAAATAAAATAATATAAGTTATTCAATAACTAAACATTAATACATTTCTAATACAAAAAGTGATGTTTCATTGTAAAATAAATCTCGGAAATGCAATAGACAATTGTAGACGGACATCAATTGAATAGGGGAAGTGAAATCTGTTCGCGAGTACTTACGTCAGCTTGCATTATTTCTTTTAATTAACATTATATTATATTATATTACATTTTTTTTTAATTTTAAGCCAATTGACCCCTGAGAAATTATCGAAGTTAGGTAATATGTTTTTTTCTTGCTCTAATTGTAATGGCTATGAGTGTGATTTTTACACAAACCATCGACATATATTTAATTTTATTGTACAGCCTGTTCTATTTCTGTAATTATATGTTTTGAACTCTTGATCTATATAAATAAACGACTGTAATGCATATAGTATAGATCTAATATTTATTATTTGAGGTATTGCGTTATTGCAGTATGATATTGGTTATTTAAAATTGTATTTTCAAAGTCCTCAACTCGTTTTCTGAAAAACCGTAGTCAATTATACTAAAACTGCTTTTACGTAAATTTTTTTATTCATTGTTTTACTTCAACGTAAGTTTGAAAATATTTTATTAATCAACGATAATATGCTATTTTTAATGCTAAATTCTCATTATATCTTGTGATGTAATTCTTTACCTTTACTTAAAATTTTTGCTTTTGTTTTATGAATACAAAAACCCTTTTTGTCCAAGCAATCATTTATTTATTTTTTCTTTACATGTAAACGTTTCGACCCATGTGGTCATTCTCAATACATGTTTCCAATCATCGTTCAGTCAGCAGATTTCAATCCGCAAAATACATCTATAGAATATTTAAAAAAAAACACAAAATATTACATTATAAAATTTAACATTATAAATTTTTTTTAAAAAATATATGAAAAACATGAATCTTCTTAAATATTTCATATCAGCCACACCATTATACATGGCATCATCAAAATTCATTGCATATAAATTACAATTCCTACATTATTGTTATCCTCACAATAGTACACAGGAAGACAGATACTTTTTTTTCCTGCAGACCAACATTTAAATAGAGAAGGAAGAAGAAGGCTGGGTGGGGTCACCCATTGTCAGCTACTGTAAATAATAAGTAGAACTGGGACTTTGTCCAGTCTGGATTATCGACTGGTCGATAATAGAAAACAAACATACACAACCAATAAATAATACAACAACACATAATTCAGATAAAACCACAATATCAGAAATAGTACCAGACAAAAAAATATATAAAACTTTGACATACATAAAAGGACTGTCGGAAACAATAGCACCGACTTTTAGAATGTACGATATTCCTGAAATCAAATTTGCACACAAAACAACAAACCCTATTAAAAACATAATCAATAACCAAAAATACAGAATCCCACTACTAGAAAACAAAAATGTAGTTTATAACATAAATTGTGAAAATTGCAACAAAAACTACATAGGACATACCAGTACACACCTTAAAAATAGATTTTATTACCACAAAAACAGTTTAAAACCTACATATAAGAATAACACATCATTATCTAACCACAGTAAAACAGAACTACATACATTTAATTTTAACATACCTAAATACTGCATAGGGAGAGTAATACAACAAAACGTAAATACTTAGAAGCACTTTATATAACAGATAACTTAACTAATATAGTAAACGATAAAAAGGAGGGAGGGGATTTGTCAAAACACTACTCCTCCATTTTTTTAAAATTAAATGAAGATAAAAATAAACATTAATTCTACAGATTATCAATTTCCTTATATCAATAAAATAAGTTCAACCTTTTAACACACCCATTTCTGCCTCTTTATATTTACCTATCAGATTAGCAGTTTTATAATAACAATAACTAATGCTTTTCAGATATTTATTAAATAGAATAAAAAGATAGTTCTCAATATATATTAATAGAAAGAATATTCTGGAATTGTAATGGTTGTGTTTTAGCCTAAAAACAATAATTAATGTGAGACAGTAAAACATAACAAGCTATTATTACTCAGATAATCCAGACTGGACAAAGTCCCAGTTCTACTTATTATTTACAGTAGCTGACTATGGGTGATCCCACCCAGCCTTCTTCTTCTTTCTCTATTTAAATGTTGGTCTCCAGGAAAAAAAAGGTATATCTATCTTTGTACTATTGTGAGGAATACAATAATGTAGGAATTGTAATTTATATGCAATGAATTTTGATGATGTCATGTATAATGGTGTGGCTGATATGAAATATTTAAGAAGATTCATGTTTTTCATATATTTAAAAAAAAAATTTATAATGTTAAATTTTATAATGTAGTATTTTGCGTTTTTTTTTAATATTCTATAGATGTATTTTGCGGATTGAAATCTGCTGACTGAACGATGATTGGAAACATGTATTGAGAATGACCACATGGGTCGAAACGTTTACATGTAAAGAAAAAATAAATAAATGATTGCTTGGACAAAAAGGGTTTTTGAATTCATAAAACAAAAGGAAAGTATAATTTAAGTCCAGTACCCTAAACGATTAATATTAAAATTTTTGTTAATCGATTAGCTTAGTACTTATTTCTTTTAATCACGGTTATTGATTGTATGCTTTTTTTAGATTTGATTGATTTTATTACTTATACAGACCCAATTTATAAGTATGAACGCGTTACATAATCTGTAAGACCTTATCCTCTTATCATAAAATTTAAATACATACATTATGTATGAGTTTGTCCGGAACAACTCCTTCCACTAGCTTATTATGAAGAGCCCTGTGTATACAGACTGGGGCTGTATTTTATCGTTTGTGGGGTCCCGTGGATACTTCCTTCCATACATATACATTTGCCATTTAAATATTCATTTTGGCTCGTGTTGGTTTAGGTTTTGGGTATTTGCTCACTGTTTTGCTCAGTCTCTCTTTCTCGTTGCCGAAGTAATACGTTTTAAATTTTGATTCGCTCTCGGGTATATTCGTGTGCCAATACAGTGGTTTGAAGAAGTACCATCGTTTGAAATCTCATCTGCTTTAAATTTGAAAAGCTTGTTCAAACAGTGGAATGGATTATATGTGTTGGCTTTCATTTTAAGATTAACAAATACATCAAATAAAATTATATCGTTTTTTTAAATGTTATTTTAACGAATGTTTACAACTTGTTTGTTTTATGTCTCAAAAAGGTCTCGCTACAGATATCGATTCAACCAGTCTCCTTCTCTAAGACCCCTCGCTGCCATGCTCTACTGCACATTCTACAACCATCTTTATTTTTGGTCGTCCTCTTTTCCTCCTTCCCGTAGGGCAATATTCGAAGATTATTTTTGACCATCATTCCTCTGCCATTCTTCCATCGTGGCCATACCATTTCAATCTTCTTGTTTCTACTGCGAAGAGTATCGTTGTTTCCTGAGTTCAACCAGTTGTCTAATTGTTCTATTAGGGACATTGTGAATTCTGGAAATAGCACAACAGCGTCTCCAGAAGTCCATCTCCACAGCCAGCAACTTCCACATTTCGGATCCATAGAGGATAAAATTTTCAACCAACGAGTGGAACATCGTGTTTTTTGTTTTGTTCTGTTTACTCCACAGACCAAGGTTAAGACACCCAATAATTTTTCTGCCTTTTAAAATTTTATTTGTTGTATATTTATTGGAGCTTCCATCGTCCGTTAGCCGTCTTCCTAGATATTTACATTCATGGTTTTTTTCATTTTCCCAATATTCGAGGGATAGGGTTGTGTTTGCATGTATTGGCCAGGTACTCTGTTTTCTTCCTGTTCATTTCCAGACCTCAAGCAATATATTCCTCCTGAAGTTTTCTTAGCATGCATCTTCATCTTCATCATCACTTGTGACTATCACCTGGTCGTCGGCAAATTGTAGGTTGTAGAGGACTTTACTACTAATTTGTACACCCTCTGCACTTCCTCTTCCAAGTTCTTAGGACTTCTTCAACATGTAGATTGAATAACAGAGGGAATAGAGGATATCCTTGTTTGAAACCTTTAGTGATAGGGATGTGGTCTGTCAGTCCTTTTTTGTTTTATCCTAGCTTTAGCATTATATGCTTTTGATGGCTGTTATTTAACGTTTGCTTATTTTCACGTCTTCCAATGATTCCCATAGTTTCATAATGGGACCGTATCATAGGCTTTTTGGAGATCTATGAAAACCATATGCATCTCCCTATTGCAAGCATACTTTTTTTCAATTAGGGTAAATATATGGTCAACACATGACCTGTTCGCCCGAAAACCAGCCTGTTCTTCAGTTCCATTCATCTGGCACAGTTCCACTTATTATGCACGCTATCATAAGACCAGCCAGGTAGTTTTTAAGTTCAAGTGGTCCATTTTTAATAAGTTCAATAGGAATATTACCTGGACCTGAAGATCGTCCGTTTTCACCCCTTTCAGCGACTCCTCCATCTCTTGAACAGATATCGGTTCAATATCGTTATTAATTGTAGGCGTTTCAACAGTAAATTCGGGGCGCTCCTCGGTAAGTAATCCAGAAAAGTTTTGATCTAGTCGTTCTGTGTAATAAGGTCAAAGGGATTTGTTTGTTTTGGATTTTTGATGGACTTTAATACCCTTCAGGCTTCCTTTGCTTATTTACCATGCATGCAGTTATTTATTAGTGTAAACTTTCCTTCCCAGTATTCATTTAGCGTTGTGATCTTTTTTCGTTTAAAATTTTTGCAGGCTGTTTTATACTGTTGGAAAACATTCGGATCCCTATTTGAAAGCCATGTAGGGTATAACAATTCTTTTTTCAGAAACCGCTATTGGCATGTCCTCATTCCACCAATAGTTTTTTATTTTTCCTTTCTTCGGAATTTCTTTTACATCTTTTACCATAACAGCTTCTTGTACTGCTTCTTTCAGGTGATGGTACTCTTTTACTGGTTCAATAGGGGCTTTCTAAGATAGTTTTGTTTTTAACCGGTATTGAAAAAGAATTTTGACCGATTCTTGTTGCATACTATTTATGTTAAACTGTATCCATGGTTGTGGATTACTCACTTGTGGTCGGTTTTTTGAAAGGCTGATGCATGATGTTTGACATTATTTCTCTCTTTAATAAAAAATTATCTGTTCCGCATTCAGGTCCTCTCATGACTCACATCCAAGGGTTTAACTACTTTATTTTCCCTTAAAATTAGGTAGTCAATAATAGATTTTAACTGTTTTGTAGGCTGGTGCCAGGTATTTATGTATTTCCTTATGTTTGAAGAAAATAAAAAAAAATTACTAAATAAAAAAAAAACTGTTCCAAATGAAAGGACTTGGGTTCCATGCCATTTGGCACATATCGTATTTGTGATCATCTTTCGAAAACATGCCCTAAGGGATTCACGTGGAAGCGTAGATGAATAATGCTCCATTCCGAATACATAGCTGCATTTTTTGCTATTTATCGTAATACGTCCATTTTGTACATATACATTACGATGGCTTTTAGTTGTTGATAATTTAACTTCTTGTCGCATTCTTCTTAGTTTTTTTGTTCATATCATCTTAATATAAAGAAGCAATTGAACCTTCGTTCTGATCGAATGCCAGGAACCTCTGAACCTCATCTAGCCAGTAGTGAAACTTGGTTGTTTCTGCCCAACCGCCTACAGCTTAGTCTAGCCAGTTTATCTTTAGCACCGTCCGTAAACATTATCAGTGGCAAACTGTCCTGTTTGAGTTTGAGTATTGTTTATCCAAACATTTGCTTAATTTGTTGTCTGAGTCAATTAGTCAGAGCCAGAAGTTGCCGTTTAACCGATCAGTTTGTCTGTTAAGTTGACTTTCAGTGAAGTGTAATGCATTTATAAATAATTACTTTTTTAGATTTTTTTAATAAAAGGATGCTAACTAAGACTGAGTCTTGTCGAAGAACCTGCCTTGTAAGTGTTGACGTAAAGTATAGAAAGCGCTAATAAATGGCTTTATTTATAAATTCATCAAAAGGTTTTTACGTTTTCCTCATCATTTGAGGAAAAGTTTAATTTTCAGAATATTTTGAATTCATTGAATATATCAAATCCAGAAAAATATACAGAAAATTAGTAAATGTTTCAAGTCGTTGATGAGCTCATGGATATTGAAAGGCGTGGGAGTCATTTCAACGGTTTTTAAAATATTGCTCAAAGAAAAAAGATTCCCTCTTAAGTATATAGAAGTAGAAGTAAATCCTTATATTTATTCTGTACTACCACAGCACATGAAGGCTCTTGTGTTAATCACATCGTAAGGACTGTAATGTCTTACTTGAAGACCATCCTTCTTGCTTAAGCGTAAAGCCGCTTATACACTTGAGCATTCGCCCCGAATGGGCATACGGTCCTCCAGGAGGGGGAATTATTCCCCCGCACGTCCACTCTCCACATGAGCACTGAGCCGGGAGGGTTGTGGCCCGAACCACGAACACGGAATCCAGAATGCCCTGAGCCCCTGTCGACCATGATGGACAGAAAGCTTCTAGTTGCCAGTTTCTCCTATATATACATACAGGATACCATAAAAACCCCAGAAAAAGCGATGGTGGCAGAGGAAACTCTACAGAGAAAGGAATCCCCAAATCTTAATAACTATTGGACACGAAAAAGAAGAAAACTTCACTAGGATGTCACGAGTGGATTTTGACTTTCTCGTCCATAGGATCGGAGCTAAAGTGGGGTGAAAGGACACTGCTTTCAGAAAAGCCATATCTACAGAAGAACGCCTATCTCTGACGCTCAGTTGGCCATTCGGGGCTTCTCGAGTTTTTCCCCGTGCCCACCGAGCACGAAACGAATGCGCGCTCACTTTGAAGTACCGACAACTCTCGGCTCGATCTGAGCGGTGCAGTTCCGTTCGGCTCGCCTTGTACTCATTTGAGCAAAACAGGGTGAACGAATGCTCATGTGTATACGCGACTTTACGCTTAAGAAAGAAGTTCCGAGAAAAGTTGTTCTCTCCTCCTCCATTCGGTCTCGAACTCGGGTTAATGATTTGCAGTACAGAGCCTTACACACTGGAAATCTCACAGCGTTAGGCAGGGGTGAAATTTTTATAGAAAATATGAAAGTATTAAATTGGCTCCTTACTGTGGAAAGGAGAATAATTTCTCCTCTAATGCATGGAAGGCGGTAGGAATACAGAGGAAGACATGAAATAAAAAATTATTATTAAAAAAATAATTTAAAATATATCTCTCGGAATATTTTAACATTTTCTGTTACAATATAGGGTGTCCTATGGACTAGTGGTTAGCATAACAACTCCCAAGATTGCGGGCTCGCCAAACGATTTATTAAAGGGAGTAAAAAATCTTTAATTATGCCGTTCTTTGGTAGGGATGTAAAATGGGAGTTCAAAACCTCTGAGGTGCCAGGTACTCGTTAAAGATCCCTTCCTAACCATACCATAATAGGAAACATTTAGGGTTCTCAATGCAACATCATCCAATTAGCCGTATCATAAAGTGGGGTTTAATGAATCAAAGTAAATAATAATATTTATGGCCTTCGACTGGTTTATTTTTATTCGTTTCTCTGTCTCAAGATCGATACGAAACGGTTGTATGTTAATTATTTTATATGTTACAATATTGCACAATATAAAATATTTTTTGAGGTGATTTAAAAATTTTAAAATTATAGTTTTAGATGCAATAATTAAGCACCACATGGTAAATTTTGGACTTTTTAATGCTTAATAGTTTACGTAATAAAACTGAGATAAATAGAAAAATATGCTTTTTCAACCGTTACTACCAGCATTACATATGTAAAGAAAAGTCATAAAATTTTCTATGTACATTTCGTATATAAACCAATTAATATTCGCGATATTTGAATTACTTAAAAAATATGAGCAAACAGGCTAATGTCTAATGTCTCTTAGTACTTAGCAATGTGTGATGTTTTAACCCTATACAGCTTTTAAATTTTATTATGAAATAAAAATCATTTAAAAAAATAAACAATTTTTTTAGATTCTAATGGACTTATACCACTTTCAAATTTAAAACCTCAGTGTTTACACCAAAGTTCGAAAGTAAAGCCTATTTTCATAGAGGTAAAGTGCAATTAACATAATTAGTTAAATACATTTGTATACAAATAATGTGATTATTCTGATCCTTTTGACAATAAAATTGTAGCAATATTTAGACTATATATAAATGTACTAAACTAAAACATGCAAACTGAAGAGGCACTTAAAGCTGGAAGGGAGATCTGGCTGTGGGGCGTTGGGAGGCGGTTGGTTCGGATCGATGCAACGAGGTCATGCTCCTACCCTCTTCCGTCCGATGTGGCAACTGGTGGTGGTGCTGGCTCTCAATAGTCTTCATCCCTTATGTTTACCTCCAATAAATCATCCCTTAGTATTGCTATTGATTGAATTAAATTCCAAAATTGAGGGTCATAATTTTTAAAAATTAAAATTTTGGGAAACGAGGTCATTAGAGGGAAACCCTATCTATTGGATCTTTAAGGTTCGGTGTTCTTATAAATAATAGCCTATTTGTTATATACTAGTAACCGTATAATAAATCGAGATCAAAATCACGTAAAAATAACCAGTCATAAAGTGTAGAAAGATATGCCAAAACAATCCTGCAATGATCCTGTAACACAACGGAACACCTGTGGATAGGTTAGTCTAGGATTCGCCACTGTAATATAAATAAATAAAAACTGTACATTAATGAACTAAACTTTTTTTTTAGAATAATTTATTGATATTTACAACTGTAATAATATTACGCCAAGTAAATTTGCTGATATGAACAACTGACATGAAAACAAAAAAAACACTTGTGGAGAAACTACTCATCGGTAGCACTCAAATAAAGTTCTATAGTAGAAGGTCTCGAGGCCATCTTCTTTTCAGACGCCTAGCGAATTCAAGTGTGTACGGAGCTTGTCATGGAAGGATAGGTATCTAGTTTGGGCCAAATCAGCAACCTATGGGATATTAAGATCATGATTGATGAGTTTGTTTGTGACATAATAAGGAATGAGAAATTGTAAGAAATGGATGCGAGATGAATTGGATGGGTTAGTAGAGCCCCAAAGCTCAACTCCGTATGTCCAAATAGATATGTAATAGGCATGTAAATGAGTCTTTTGTAATTAATTGGGAGCTTAGAACATTTTTCCAGTAAATGTTGAAGTAGGCGAAAACGTCAAGCAGTTTCTTGTCTCTCAGTCTTGTATGAGGATTCCAAGTGAGACGTTTGTCCAGATGGAGTCCTAGCTGAACTAAAAAATAAATATTAATTAATGAAGGGTAAGTAATTAATATAGAATGAAACAAAATAAATGAAATGCCTGGGGCAGTGGCAAATCTCTTCCATGCAAACCTCTTTGTTCGCCCAGCTGTTTGTTACCTTCACTATCTCTACCGTTATCACCGTTCACCCGTCACAGATCGTTTCATATAGTTAACAAACGGTAGACGAATCGTAAAAAAAATCTATATTTAATCTACCGACTAAGAAGACTTATCAAGTATGAAGGAAAATTATAACTTAGTGACCACTCTAGTACTAATTCATTATCTTTGCATACTACATCTAACCATATCTCCTTTCTACTCTCTGCTCTCCTACCGCCTATCTTCTTTTTTAACCTAATCTTAGAGTTGGTATACATACATGCAAAAGAAGAGGGAGGTGCAAGAAAGTTTATATAGCTAGATGACTTCCTTATTACAAATCCAATTTATAAACAATTTGCTTTAATTCATTGCCGTATAGCTATATGAAATGTAAGTTTTTAAAGGAAAATTTATTTAGAAAAAAAAACTTTATAAAAAATAAAAAATATTTTTATTTATAATATTTACCGTACTTTTAAATACATTTTCCCAAAGTTATCAAAATTTCAATCCCAGAACTGGAAATCTCCTGGTTTTGGGATGAAATAAAAATCTGGGTAGAAAGGAAAAATGAATTATTCCTGCTATTGTCCACAACGCAGAAACCAATATTTTTTTGGGCGCAAAGTTGGTAAAATCAACAGCGAATGGTCCGTTTGTTACTACGCCCCTCTCTGAAAACGGTAGTAATGTTGCCGCTTGGAATGCCGAGTGTCCATGTTAAGCGCATAAAAAAAATAAATACCCTTATTTCTATGATCATATATCGTGCCATACTAAGAAATGTTCTTTCAACTGTATTTATAGTAATTATTATCATAAAACAGAGAAATAATAACTTCTCATTACAATCTGTAAACATAAACATGGTGAACATGACAGAAGTCTACTGATTTCACTCTGAATTTTTGAAATAATAAAAACAGAGCCTTCATATGAAACTACCCAATACATTTAAATAGTTGAAAGCCAATTGCAATAATTACTAGCATGGAGGATATGAAGATCTCGGACTCGGTCTGATTTTGGTGTATAATTTAACTAACTATACTTGCTTTCGAAACTTATGCACTTTCTAAATATATTATATGGCACGTCCACTATAACCACTTTCGATCCCAAATCTAGAAAAAGAGTTGCACATACACTTTTCGCTCAATCAAGGTGTGGGATTTTTCAGTTGCATTCGATTAATCAGTGCAATGATAACAGTTACCTTACTTAAAATTTTAAAATTAAAAGTGAATTTTCTAAGCTCCACACTTTACTCGTCATCTTCAAGCGGTATTGGAATGGTACTCACAGATATTATTCTTAACAAAGAATCAATCTTTGTAAAGAGAGTTCTTCCATTGCATATTTCCTTACTCATTCTTAGCATATTCTCTCTGGAAAAATACCCTAACATTTTCCCGTCTATTCCACCGGAGGGTCCGCCTTACATCTGCTAGAATTAATAAACAAATTAATACCCTAGCTCATTCCCCAAAAAAGGTAATAAAATAGCTTTTAAAAAATAATAGCCAGCGGCCCGGGGCCAAAAAAGGGTTTTAGGTTGCAATTAATTGAAGAGAGTTGCATTTTGATAAGTTGTAAAGGCTTTTCTGAGTAGCGTTAATCCAAGTTTTCAAACGAAAAATCGGATGGGAAAACTTTTGGTGGCCGAAAAAGCACATACCTTCGCCGATTTTCCGTTTTTTTTAATTATCAAGAGAAGTATAATACCTCGTTCTGTGCTTAAATTAAAGCTAATTAAATTTACTACAACTCCATTTTGCTTGACTTTCATCTTAGCATCACTCTTTCTCCGGTTTTCTCACGAAAGTTGGCCAAAACTTAAAATTTGAATTTTTCGGAAAATTGTAGGCGTAACTCAGAATCTATTAGACCTACAGAGCAGCTGTTGTATTCAAATTGTAGCAAATTTAATCTATTTAAAAAATGGTAATCACTCATGTTTTTTTTATCTAAAACGCACGGATTAGGAGATAAAGGCCCAAAACTGAATTAACTCCGAATATGCGAAGGTTTTTCGGCCACCAAAAGTTTTCCGATTCGTTTTTTCGGTTGCAAACTTGGATTTCCACTACTCAGACATGCCCTTAAAACCTATAAAAAATGCAACTCTCTTCATTTTTTGTGACTTTCAAACACACCTGGCCGCTGGCCTATAAGCACACTTGCGTCGCGGGCATATAAGTAACGATTTAATTACTACTTCTCAAAATCTATAGTTGCTAATCGAGTTTATTTAATAATGTCAACGTTTATGAAAACTTATTAACCAAAATAATAAAACTACTGTTTTCGAGTAAAACGACCGACTATTACCTTCATTATTTTGCAGAATGTGATTGTCATGTAAACACGAAAACAAAAACAAGAAAAGATGAAAAATGTGCTCGAGACAAGTGAAAAAAACATCTTCATTTGAGATATTATTATTTGAGTCCAGAGAATAGTTCGATGTGACGTAGTCAAACAGAGTTCCACGAATAGGAATTGCTTGGAAATGTAAATTGCCGCATTTCCACAACTAATGGTTGCGCATTACCGAATGCTGAAATCAATAATATTTGGAATGGCTCCAGCACTACCATGGAGGAAGGTAATATACAAATATTAAGTTCAAGTGAAGCACATTACTATAGAATTGAATACTGCACACTACTGAGTGAAGGAACGAAAACAATAATGGAAAATAAAGGAATCAGCTAGGGTATTAATTTTTTTATTAATTCTAGCAGATATAAGGCGGACCCTCCGGAATAATAGACGGGAAAATGTAGTCTTTGAGTATTTTTCCAGTGAGAATATGCTAAGAATGAGTAAGGAAATATACAATGGAGGAACTCTCTTTACAAAGACTGATTCTTTGTTAAGAATAACACCTGTGCGTATCATTCCAATGATAAATGATGACTAGTAAATTGTGTAGTTTAGAAATCTTAATTAGCAATAGTTTTGTATAAATACAGAATGGTTTAATTAAGTTTGGATGAATTTTGTACATGCCTTCACAAGATTTAGCTATTGAATGTGTTTGTGAATGTTGTAAATTAGTTAGTAATGTTGTGAATTACACGTCCATTCTCTATAATTGTTTACACTATTTTTATTTTCTCCTAAAAACATTTTAATAATATTTTAAGATGAAATTTTAAGAATCTATGAGTTTGGCCTCTGTTAATATTCTTTGATACAACAAAGTAGTTCTTATATGTACTATACATTTATTCATGAAAAGATTAAAACACACACACAAACATATATACTTCATACAACTCATATATCATATATATCATATATATATATATATACACTAGCTGACCCGGCTACGCGTTGCTGTGGCTGTTGTAAGCGTTTTAAAGAAATCTTACGTTAAAATTTGAATAATGAATGAACGGAAAAGATGAATTAAATAGATTTTTGATTTTACATTTTATTCATCTTATACCTAAGTACAGTATATGATAAATGAACAATATAAAAAAACTGATAAGATATATATTAGATTAATGAATAAGGTATATCATGGTTAATTTTTAATTATAACTAATGATATTTTTTTAAATTATAACTATCGATTTCAATTTATTATGCGCTTATCGATGACCAATATTCTTTTTTTAATCTGCCCTTTGCTAATAGAAATAGATTAGATGCTTTACTAACACGTGACCATGCGACATATAATTGTACATGGGAGGAACATGGATGTTCTAGGTCCAAACCGGCAATGGGCATTGACTGGCCTTGAGACTTGCAGCAGCAAGAAGCGACACTGCTACGATCGACGCTTAATCGATAATAATGGCTACACGTATCACTTGGGGGTATGAAAAATAGTTAACATCCTATTCTCAGACCTACTGAATATGGACTCAAAATTTCATAAGAATTGGTTTAGTCGTTTCGGAGGAGCCGGTGAATTATTATATGATTGGAACTTAACTCAGGATCTGCTCAACCTAAAGAGCTGCTTTTGGACTCAAATTATAGCAAATTCAATTTTCTTTAAAAAAGGTGTTTTGTGTCTTCCCAAAAAAGCACCGATTAGGAGAGACAGGCCAAAAACTGAAATAATTCCAAAAATGTCTAAGTTTTTCGGCCCCCAAAAGTATTCCCGTCCGTTTTTTCGGTTGCGAACTTGGATTTACATTACCCAGGCATGCCCTTACAACATATCAAAAATGCAGCAGCATCAAACATCACTGCTACGATTGACGCTTAACCGATAATAATGGCCGACAGGTATCACTTAGTGTCATGAAAAATAGTTACATCCTATTGTCAGACATACTGAATATGGACACAAAATTTCATAAGAATCGGTCAAGTCATTTCAGAGGAGTTCTGTAACAAACACTGTGACACGACAAATTTATATATTAGATAAGATTCCGGTCATTTGATACATGATAGGACTGAACTCAGGTTCTATTAGACATACAGAGCTGCATTTGGGCTCAAATAGTAGCAAATTTAATCTTCTTTAATAATGGACATTTGTGTTTTCCGATAAAACGCACCGATTAGGAGAGACAGGCCAAAAACTGAAATAATTCCAAAAATTTCAATGTTTTTCGGCCACCAAAAGTAATCCTGTCCGTTTTTTCGGTTGCGAACCTGGATGCACACTACTCAGACATGCCCTTACAACATATCAAAAATGCAGCGTCATCAAGCGTCCTGCTACGATCGACGCATAATCAATTATAATAGCCGACACTTATCACTTAGAGGTATGAAAAATTGTTTACATCCTATTCTCAGACCTACTGAATATGGACACAAAATTTCATAAGAGTCGGTCAATTCGTTTTGGAGGAGTTCTGGTACAAACACTGTGACACGATAATTTTATGTATTAAATTTTTTTTTCTAATCTAGGTGCCAATAACAAATCTATTTGACAGACCTACGCGTAAAGCTCCATATTCAGTAGTCAAAATGTTTGAAAAATTGTGACATAATTTGTTAAATGGTGACTTTCTTTGGTTCCTTATTAATGATTCATTAGCAGTGCATATTATTTAAAAATTTATTGTTTAATTAATTAAAGATTACCTAATGATGTGTCGAATCAATATCAGATCATCTCTTTTCTGTGAGCATTATGAATGGGCATTCTGCCTGGAGACTAAATTCAAATTTGTCATAATTATCATGGATAGAGTTATCCCATGTGAAACAATTTTATTGATCATTTTTTACTACCCTGCTGTAATTTGTTGGTAGATCTAGGTGACTGAGAATCCCTAGTTGCAAAGTGTTAAGGTGTCACCTTAGTTTCCTATTGTATTGTTGAATATCTTTAGATAGATCTTTCACTGTGCTAATATGCAAATTCTCTAATAAGCACAGAATATAATGCTTTACACGGAATTTCTATGAATATTTATCTTAGATTACTCATTTCCAAGTTGCAAAGTCATATATAGTGTTCTTTCACTGTTTTTGCCCCCCTTAGCATTTAACCTAACTATTATATATGGTATTGATTTGACAAATATATAATCTCACTTTAATTTAATATACTAAACGATTTCAATAAAATTAATCACACCGTTTTAAGAGTTATTGATGAAAAACCAATTAGACTGCATCAAAATTTCATAAAATGCACCTGTATTTGGCATGCATCTGTTTAGGATGATTATATATGATGAGACTAAGCTGATTTATTTATTAAGTTAATTCTGAAAGTTCAATACAATCAGAATTAGGAAAAAAGATTAGTTGATTTTGACAAATTGACTCATGAAGTTCATTTTTCCTTTAATCAAATTAGTTAAAACAAATTATTAGCATTTCTTTATAGTTAGTCAATAGGGCAATGGTGGTAATTTAACCGTGCCACTGATACAGCACAATCCAAGCGTTTCTCCATCGAACTTCAATGCCTCACAATGGTTGCTCACAACCTCCTTTGGGCCGATTTGAACGGAAGGATGCGAGCTGTGGTCAATTGTACAATCGCAATGAAACGCTAATCGATTTAAATCAACACTTGAAGAACTTCTTACGCGTTTATTTCGATTTTCACGTTGTTGAGTTGTTTGATTTGCTCGACAATTGCTCATTGTTAACTGAGCCGTTTCATTTGCCATCTGTCTTTCTTCTTGTGTTTGTGATGCACGGTGATGCAAATCGGGCCAAACTAACACGGCGCTGTTCTCTTGCGATTTCTTGTTCATCCGTATTCAATTGATTGGCCATATTCCGAACTATTCTTGCATGACGGTTTCGATGGGAAAGATTAGATCTCCTGGCTAGTGGCATTGTGAATAACACTAAAAAATGAATGTCACAAAAGCATTTAAGAAATTATCGATACATAAATAAATAAATATAAATGTCATAACCTAACAAAATAAATATATTCGCTGGCTACTTACCGTTTGAAAATAGAATTCCACATCAAAATGATAAATCAGAATGAAATGAACAGCGAATTCGAATTGATTTTCAAAGTAACCCACGTAAAAATTAATTGCACAATCCGAAATTAACGTTTGGATTGTTTGTCGACATGTACTACTCTTCTAAAAGCGAGTTCAATAGTTGCTAGGACCTAATGTACAGGCTAATTTGAATTATTAAACATATACCTAATAAGGATCCAAAATTTCATCATAATGAAATTGAAGATGGAGATGGTAAATCAATTAAAGATCTATTAATAATTTTAAATAGAGGATGCGTGTTTCGTATAGGGTTTATTCATATTTTAATTGTTTATTTGTAATGCAATAACAAAGAAGATAACCATTCACAATGTGCACTTCATCAAACTGATAAAGTTTCAAAACAATGTATTCAATGCAATATTTGAAACTACAATTATTGTAAATAATTACCACACAAAATTATGAAACAGAATAGTATGCGAGGAAAAGACTGCAAATGAATCAGCTGTCAAAAGTTGATGCCTAAATAATATTGTAAAGTTGTGATCAGGAAGTCATAGATCATATGTTGATATAAAATTAATAGAGACGGTTACAAAAATATATTATGTATATATAAATATAACTCAAGAACGCCTGGACCGATTTCGATTTTTCTTGGTCATTCTTCTTTTTTGGTCGAAGACCAGTCCTAAATGATTCGAATCATCAAAATCAGTCCAGGCGTTCTTGAGTTATTAGATCAGTAACTAACGCCACTCTCTTTTATATATATATATATATATATATATATATATATATATATATATATATATATATATAGATATAGGCAGTTGTATGAACTGTTATTTTTGAAAGTGCTATTATTTCATAACAAAATTCAAAAGGTTTTAGTGTTAAAAACTGTTTTCTAACTGTTAAATATAAAGTTTTCTCATATTTTTTATTTAATTAAAATGCAAACTCTTAAATATTTAGATACGTGAAAAAATGGACTTATACCACAGTCAAAAATAAAAGCTCATATAGTAGAATAAAAAATTTTCTTTATTATAAAACAAAAAAAAAAACCCAGTATTTTCATCAGTTATCGTATATATGTAAAATCTCCCACTAAAAGACTGTTTAGGGAAAGATCAGTCATTAATTATTATTTATAAATGGAATACGAATGGGTATGTGAGGGATTCTTAGCTGTCTACAGTCCCTGGCCATATTAATGTGACCACCAAGAAAGATTATTTTCTTTTTGTTTTTTCCTAATTTTTTTATATACTTTCGCGTGTCTTCTGTTTTAAATAATGGCAACACTGTTATAAGTTTTTTAAAGTATTTTTTTTTTAGTAATGGCAGCATTGGTTTTAGTACAGCCATTTTGTTTTACGAGTGACGACGTGCATAATTTGTGTTTGAATTTTTTGTGGATTTATTGTTTCTTTTTCATTAAATACAAGTCGAATTAGGTAAGTTCATTATTGATTTATTATTTGTATCATATATTTTAACTATTTTGATAGTTTTGTTTTCATCAATATGTAAAATAGGGTGACACCACAAAATATTTAAAAAAAATAAAATTGAGTACTACCAGTGGGTAGTTTCTCTACTTGTCATTCTCATGTCATTATGAACACGCATTCTATTTACTTGTTGTATAATTGTAATACAGTTGTAAATATCAATAAATAAATTAAAAAAAAAAAAATAAAGATTTATTTTCGAAACTATTTTTTTCAATTCCATATTAATATCAGATAACTAACTCACCCATAAAACCAATATTTAAACTCGATTTATATTGTAGATTTGTATGTGTAATACAAAAATATAATGCAAACATGTAACAAGAACGAATCTATTCAGTGGTCACATTAATATGGCCAGGTACTGTATGTCTTATTCTCAAGTCAGTAAAAAATTTCAACATTTTTTTGTACCATTTCCTTTTTGTTCTCATTCCCGATAGCTGCATGATTATTTCTACTTATTATTATGTAAGAGTTATAATAGTTATTACTGATGCATTTTAAACTATTTGTGCTGATTTACTACTAGTAGGAAGCAGTTCTGCAAGAAAATTTTCCAAGCTCGTTTGCCAGTAACGTATCCTTTCAAGAACTAACTTTTTCTTCCTAGAGTTATTATTTAATCGCATTAAATAAGATAATCTCAACTATTAATTACTTACTTTGTAGGGATTCTTCCTTAAATTGTTGCCTAAACGAGATTTATTTTCCGCTTCCTCTTCGGTAGACTTCTCTTTCATTCATAGTCCGTTTCCTTTCTCTTCTAAAATTATGAAGATGGACGAGGAAAGGGGGCTGGGGGAGGGAGTGTATTATGGAAATGGACTGCCATTTTTATTCTTGTTGGATATTGTTGACCTATTTTTTTTTTTTTCAGATTCTTTTTGTCAGAATCATCACAAACACTAATCTCTCCACACTCCTTTCGTTCTATGATATTGTATTACAAAAGCCAGAGTCTGGGAATCAGTGCACGGTAGGGACTGTATTGTTTCTTGGATAACGGTTGTGCAGGGATATTATTTGTCTTGTCCTAGATCATGCTCAATGCAAGAATTTCTCTCTTATTTCGGGTGAGCCCCAGGAGGGTCATATATCCCATAGGATTTGTTTCCTTATTTTTAGTTTTTTTTTTTGTCAGAATCATGCCAAACACGAATCTCTCTAGAGTCTCTCCATTATATGATATTGCATTTACAAAAATGATATGAGCTATTATGTTTGCGAGTTTTCAACTGAAACCTTTTCCCCAATATAAAATATGTAACATCCTCGTCCAATTTTAATTACATTGTCAGATTTCAGTATAACGTTTCCTCCCTCCGACTTCTGTACAAAACGCTAACCAATATAATGGAATGTAGGGCGCGCGCACAATGGAGTTGAGTATTCCGACTCAGGCCAGCCACTACGGCGCCGCATGCCTCGCTTCTGGCTCGGTCTAATCTCTGATCAAACTTGGGGAGTTCCAGGAGTTGAAGTCGTAACGCAAGACTTGGAGTAGCTTAGATTGGCTCTTCGTTCTTCTAATGTCTTTTAACAATCGAAGTTTATGGGTGAGAAAAGTCATGGAAAAGTTTTTAAGTGTTTTCGTGCTTTCGATTTTTCCATGCTAGAAACAAACTTTTTGTAGCCTATTGGTCGTTATTATCGGGCATAGTTGCTGTAATTTATTAATTTTTAATGTGCCTAGAAATTTCATAAAAATCCCTTTCAAATTTTTGGAGATACTTTTTTAATATCCGTCGTAATGGTGTTATGGTTGTTTTAAGTTTGATACGCAAAACCGATTGGTCATCAACGCCTTAGTTTGGTTTGGTTTAAATATGTGCATATATGTGTTTAAATATATATATATATATATATATATATATATATATATATATATATATATGTGTGTATATGTAATTTATATTCGTCTTTTTAACCCTCCTCCCCTACCCATTGGTTCTTGAACGAGCCTGTGCTGCTTTGTCAGCGCCTACGCTCTTACGAGTAATTATTCTAAAATAAATAGTTTTGTATTATTTATCTTAAGCCCTAAATGATTGATTTTTTAATGGCAAGGTGAATTTCAAGGGCATGGGTCGTAGACGACCACGGAGTATCAAATTTGTCATAGAATAAATGGAGTAGGGGAGGAGGGTTAATATTTTTTATAAAGCCGGAACTGGTGTTGTTTTCCTCGTATACCTAGATCTTAATTTCGACATATTATAATTTTTAATGGGAGCGAAGTGACTTAGTGATAGAGCGCTAAGTTACCATTCCGAAGGTCCTGGTTCAAATCCAGCTGTTTGTCAGACTTTTATTCAAAAACGTATGATAACAAAATCGGTGCATACAGTTTGTTGTTGCAGCTACTTATCTATCATCTCCATCCCAAATTCAATTAGACCATTGAATAGCTAAAGGACCAAAGAATTCATTACGATATATGAGGACTGTTAACTATCCCGCGCGGTGGAGGGGGAAGCTCCGCCATTTCGGGGTAATTTTACTGCATATCGAGTTTTCCAATTAGTATAACTTTTGACTCGGAGAAGCTACGACGTTCGTTTAGGGATTAATCGTCAGCTGTCTTCAAAATCTACCGATTGTATATAAAACATTGACAGTGAATATAATAAGCCGTTAGAATAAAAAAATATTATAAAAAATATATAATGTCGTCCTATACGCTTCGAAAAGCCAAATCCGAATGCAGAGGTTGTATACAGTTGGAAAGGGCTTCTCATGAGCGATCGAATGTAACAATAAAACACCTTATGACCGAGTCAAGGAGTGCCAAAACTAACTAGTTCATATGGCTTTGAGTCGCGTCACATCGTTAGATGGTCTTTATATGATCAATACTCGAAAATATTTCAAATTTTATCACGGGTTTGGTCAGGAGTCTCCTACAGTTAGAGAGATACGAGATGAGTACCAGAGATTGGCCCAACATCCGTTGCCGACACTCACCACCAAAGTAAAAAAGTTTCGTGATATTGTTCCAGATCAGCGTTGATTTATACTTATCACCGCCATTGATAAATATTAATATTATTTTATATAAAAATATTATCCGTCACGTAAACATATTCACGTATGACACAGCCACGCCCCATTTTTGTTAAATTTAAAACCTGTATTCTCAAACTAATTTTAGTTAACAAAAATTTCACCGAAAGCAAATAGCGAAGTTATCTACAGGGTGTCCCGAATTTAAATGGCAAAACTTCTGGAACTTGTAGGGGACCGAAAAACTAAGACAAAAAGTCCTTTAGAGATTTGCTCGTTTTTGCTTAGTTTTAGAGAAAATCGCCAAAAAATAAACAAAACAAGTTTTCATTTTTATACTTATTTATTTTCATTTATATTTATGTTATGTTCTTTTTAATGTAAAGATTGCTCAAAATGTTGCCCTCTTACACCAATGCAAGCATTACATCTAGCACTCACTTGATAAATTGCAGCTAAACATTGTTCTGATGATATTTGGTGCACTGCATCTATGATTCGGTCGCTTAATTGCTCTCTTGAGTTGATTGACACCGAATAAACTTTCTGCTTCAAGGTTCCCCATACGAAGAAATCCATGGGTATCATATCAGGTGATCTGGGTGGCCAAGGTACTACTCCTCCACGTCCAATCCATCGTTGTGGATAATTTATATCCAGCCAAGCTCTAGCAACTCTGCTATAATGAGCTGGACATCCTTCAAGTTGGAACCACATTTCGATCCGCTGTTGTAAGGGAATGTCATCTAAATAATTAGAAAAGTCGTTCTCCAAAAAATGTGTAAATGTGACCATTCAATCTTCCAGGTAAAAACTATGGTCCCACCAGTGATCCGTTCCAAATTCCAAGCCAAACGTAAATAACAAATTCATGCTGAAACCTATTCTCTCTAATAGCTATGGGATTTTCAAGAGCCCATACATGATAATTTCTTTGATTAACAATTCCTCCTCTTATAAAGGTAGCTTCATGGGTCGATATAATTTTTAATGGAAATAAATTATCATCGCGAATTTTTTCAAGAAACCAGTTACTAAAATTCAATCTCTTGACATAATCTTGAGGTAATAAATTCTGAACTTTTTGAAGATGGTATGGGTAGCGATTATCACCTTTCAAAGTTCGCCATATTGCTTGCCGCGATATTGCTAATGCAGCAGATGCTCTTCGGATGCTAGTCTCAGGATTGTTATCGAAGTGGCGTTGGACACAATTTCTTCTCGATAATCTGCTCTTACTGCTGCCTGGAATTGGTCGCCTTCATTACATATTAAGAATGACCCAGTCTCTCGTAGTCTATTAAAAGTTAACAAAAACACTCGTCGATTAGGCAGTCTTCTATTTGGAAATCGGCGCGCATACTCCCGCACCGCTTCTGAAGCATTACCGTTACAGAAACCATACACAAAAATCATATCAGCGTATTCAACATTAGAATATGTATGCGACATTGTGGCTGATGCTATTCACACAAAAATATCTGAGTAACTGACTGAAGACTGATTTAGGAATTATAATCCTAGAAGGAAGCCAAAATGTAAACAAATAAAAGAACGTAAAGGATAACATTAAGTGTTTACATATCTCACTGCCTAGCCTGACGAACTTTGAAAGGTGATAATCGCTAACTGTAACATTTTTGTTTTGTTTCTTTTTTTTGTGATTTTCTCTAAAACTAAGCAAAAACGAGCAAATCTCTAAAGGACTTTTTGTCTTAGTTTTTCGGTCCCCTTAGTTCCTGAAGTTTTGCCATTTAAATTCGGGACACCCTGTATAATGCGAACCTGACATTGCACATGCTCTGGACCTCCACTTCACGTTCCCTGCAAAGGACGGCATAACCAAAGATGTCTTACTCCCTTTAAAAAATACTCAGACCACCTGCCTGACTGCGAACCCGTGGCTCTCCATTTCATTAAAAATACATCACCTATGTCTTATTGTGATACTTTTTTCTCCAAAGTGTTTGAATTAACTCTATTTCAACAAGTGTAATGTGTCAGTTTTGAGTTGTATAGAACTCTAGGTGCATTATTCTTTCGATATTGGTTCGTTTTTTATATCTTCCAAATAAAAGAAATCAATCCGTTCAGATATTGATGACTATAATTGAACATTGTTCTAATCTCTTTCGAACTGATTATCTGATAAAGGAATTATGATATAACTCGATGTATGGTGTTATACTCTGTACACCATTATTAAGAGGTATTGTTTGGTTTTAATCAGCTCTTTGAGAACTCGTGTTTGCTACGAATACCAGAGAAATTCCTTTAGTAAAAGTCGATTAGGTACACTCATTCTTGTATATTCAATAGTTTGAAATCTAGCTACACCCTACGAGCCTAACTCATATGTTTAAGCGTAATCCATGTCTGAACTTTAATTTATTTACTTAATTGAAAGTTATTATTCCTTATCTTTAATATAATAATGTTTATTTTTATTAGAGTTATTATTTTCCCTTTGTAGCAAATAGACAAACGTCGAGCTTTCACGTTTTTTTTTTAAATTTGTGTGCAGTCCCATCGTTTCTTCTACCTCATTCGTCAAGACCTCTCCTATACCTGAGGAATAATAACTACTTACTCTGTTTCCTTGTTCCTTTTTATATTCAGAACATTAATATCAGTTTGATAGTAAGGCTTAATGAACCCTAAGGCTCAATGCCGATATTTACAATCTCCCCTTACAAACTCCTCCCACGAATTTCCCTCCGATGTTTAGGACTATCCCTCAGACATCCCAGTCTGCATATCGCATGTTAACTTTTTGGAATTCCTTCCTTACTCAGCCCAACAACTTTACAAGCCCATCTATTCTATTCTATGCAACTTCTTATTTTCGAATACCTTATGACGTTATTCATCCCTCAGCGTTAACGGCCATGTTTTTCATCCGTAAAGAAGATTTGGAAGGATGTTAGTTTTTAAAAATTCTGATTTTTATGTCGAAATTATGATAGTTATGTCGAAACCGAATAATAACAAGAACTTCATGCTTCTAACCTTTATTTTCTCATGAATTTCGTTTTGTCTAGTTTTTTAGACCCTAAAATAAATATTAAACCTCTCGGCATGTTGAAATTTATTCCCTCTTCTAAAACCACCAAAATCTCTCCCTTTTCTGCAACTAAATATTTTCTTAGTATTATTCGACTTATAATTTTGATATATCATATTATTGTTATGCAACGCTTGACTAAAAACAAATAGGTACAAAAATCATGTGTCAAATTCTCTCTGCACGTTGTTTTTTTATCTTTCTTTCAACTTTGAAAAACCAACGATAATATACTGCAGACCTATGATTTCTTGCAATACACTACAGACCACACTTCTCTCATCTACATCTTTATCTCTCAAATATTTAACGGCCTGTCCTTTATTTTATTTATTTATATATTTATTTTTTAAGGTAGCCACTTAGTAGACATGACAGCTAGAGGAAAATGATAGCTTAAACGTGACTATCGAATGAGGCCGTAAGTTATTTTTCATGATTAGGGGTCACGATCGAGCCGAGGTTGTTGAAGATAGGTTCAATGCCGTGCAATGTCTGTTTTGGCTGCATTCCTAATGGTGTCCATTAGATATCTCGCTTGACAATGCATCTAAATGATATTTCTGACTAAATATGGTCAGTCAGATGCTGAAGTAGGGGTATATAGTTTTATTTTTTATGTTTTATATACGATTACAAGTATATAAAAAATATAAATGAATATACAAGAAAACCCGATATGAACTTTCATCTATAATTGCTAGCCGGTTAATTCGACCGGCACAAATTAGTTAGTGAATTAAATGACATTATTTTATGCGTCAAACAGGTACTACAACGTGAAAATTCGTCTGTGACCCGTGGCAATAATTATAAGTGACCAACTTCAGTTCCGAAAATAAAGTATAACGTATTAAAACATCCTGCAGGGACTGGTATAATTACCAGGCTTGTGAGGAATAGCACTTCTGTTATGTTCCTGAGTTCATTACAAGACGCTATCAGTTTACACTTTATTCATAAACAAGATTATATGCAGTACTCAGCGCCACCTCCCTTGAGAATAACAAAAAGTTATAGAAGCGTATAGCTCCCGTTACATATATCCACCAGTTGTCCCGAGGATACGTGACCTCTATCACAGGCCAATCTGAATCTGGTCTAGAGCATACGAGATTCAAAGAAATTGACATATCCTAAGAACAGTATAGGCTCTATGAAGTGGCATGTGATGTGCACAAAGAAGAAAATATACAAACAAAACCATTAATGTCGAAGAGATAATTATAAATAAATTTCATTCAACTATGTTTTCTATTATTTTTATAGTAAAATATATCTTATTATTAAAAGACGTTGTTTCAATACGAAAATATCTCTGACCCAAACTTCTCTTCAGCTCCGCATTTTGTCCCTCGGCCGGAAAAGCTTACCATCATAAAATAGGGATGGGTAAGGTTGTATCTATCTGATAATTTGTAGCTGATATTGAAAAGTATAGGATACAAGGACCGGATGCGATCGAAATGTACCCGATACAAGTATTTGTTGGATACATGACTACGCGAGTCCAGTCACCCCACCTCTCTCTAGATACCTGTATTCATTCACTGACTAGTCAGTATCTACTATAATTTCTACTCCCGCACCTGCTACCTGCTAGACCAGGTAGATACGAGAGCTGTATTCAAGGATTAGAAGCATCAGCTATTCAGTATTCACGAATATATTCACTACCTCATGCTACCTTATGCTATTTATTACTATAACATACGAATTAAAATTGGTATATTATTTTTTATTAGCTACTTTGTGAATCAAATTGTGGGATTTAATTTTCATAGAATATAGTTCTTAAACATTATATATATAAACTCCCCGTCAAAAGCACTGCAAAACCCATAGTTCTCGAGATTTTCTTCTTTTTTTTTTTGTTTATTGGAAGAGATATTATAATTTATTTTAATATGACTTGTTTATGTCCAGTTTAAAAATACTTTACAGACTTCGAAACCTTACTTTGAAAAGTTTATTATCTCACTATAACTGTAGAAACTTAATATGTTTTCAAATCTTCTTTTCAAATATAAATTGGTAAAAAGTTAACTTTAAAATAAGTTTAACAAAAGTAAACCTAACAAAATGCTTGTTGTTGGAATATAGCAATAATAAATTTCTCAGCTAACGGAGACTAATGTTCTGAACAAAAAATAAATAAATAAAATAGAATGAATAAACAAATAGTTTAATTAATTTTCATTTAGTTTTTTTTTAATGATTATTATAAGTCGATTTTCTTAATTTAATAATTTGAAATGAAAATTCCATTTTCTACATTATCATACTATTAAGTAAAGGCAATCGACATAGATGATTGAAATCAAGTGCAAACAAAAATTGTTGGAAGAAATTGATAAATTTTTTCTCCAATTTTTTACTTTCAACAGTAACAAATTTTACATCGTTTTAAAGAATTAGTTTCACAAAATTAAAAAACAGCACCGGAATATGATGAGGATTATAACAGCTATAGAGTTTTAAAGAGTTTGGCGTGCGGCGGCGGACAGACAAATTTTGTATTACAATCCAAATTCTACGTGTCTTGGAACGTGAATAGCAAAAGTTTGAGGTAGGGTTAACAACTATTTTTTTTTTCAATTCCAAGGCCTCGAAAAATAATTAACCAATAAAAACGTGATTTTAATCATTTGATGCCTTGTGCAGGTTACTATTTCGGTGAATAACTCTTTTTCCTTTAAAAATTATAACAAAAACTGATGCCCCAAGAAAGGGTTCTGTATAGCGTATTAGAAGAGTAAGAGTCGGGATAACTGTATTCAACTACAAAAATATCAAGTTTAAGTATCAGATACAGAAAAGTATCCGTATCACTTACTTGTATTCAGATACAGGAAAATCCAGTATCTACACATGACTATCATAAAATGGTTATTATTTCCATCGGTCTGAAACTGCGATAAAGTAATATATAAGAGTCTGAAGCTAGGAAATGAGTTATATAAGAAAAAACTTAAATAGGTAAAAGTTTCACTGCATCAAATTCTGTGCCGACTGAGTGTCAAACTTCTAATTTCGGTCAAGTAGATCTCACAAACCTTGCGCTCTTCTCCACTGAATATTAAATTAATACATCTAACTTTTTTTTTATTAAAAAAGCGGAATAAGTTCGATTTTTAAGTATTTACTATATCTGTCTCGTCTCTCGTGAAATATGTTTCTTCTTGTATGTTTACCGCCATCTTGAAACACGCCAACTAAAAAAAACTTCAGTGTTCCTGTAACTGGTTCCGTGAATTTATCTTGAAAAGTTTATTGTTCTAGCAAATTTAGAATTCTTTATGTATTTCAATTTGAAATCGTTACTGAATAATGGGGACGTACAATTGTATATAAAAAATAATAAAAAAATAGTAAGAATATTAGATTTGGTTTTGACAAGATCGTATGCACATTTCATTTACAAGGATACTTTATATGAAGCAAGCACATTATTATCTTTGATCACATTTCTCAATTGTCAAACGCGTTTTAATGGGGTGTTATTTCGATTTAATGATTATTTTTTTATTTTATATTTTTATCTTTTTCATCATAAAATCCGTTTTGCTGTTTTGTTGCCTGGCCCAATGTTATTCCTGCCATAGTGCTTTAAACGGCTGTCAAAGAGTCTCTGTACTCTTCGTGTATAGTGTTCATAAAGTCTGCGCAGTTATATCTCATATCTTATCCAGAAGGTCGTATTCTAATTCAATGGCCTATATTGCAGTAAGGAGGGTCGATTCCGTACATAGTCTTCGGAACAAGTCTTTAATAACTTATATTCCTACGAATCTTTAATAACTTTTGTGTATCTGAAAAGCCTTGCATAAAAAATAAAAGATGTCAAAAGCTGAAATTACCTATTTAAGATAGTTGTGTCCTTGGAATGTTACAGTAAATTTTTTACTAAAATGGAATAGTGAGGTTCGCCACAAACCGAAAACGGGCTTAAGGGATTACTTTTAGTGTTACTAAAATTACTTCAAGCCTTTTAATTTCCCAATCATATATTATCGATTTTACAGTCCTATGAAATTTTCTTCATATGGGCGTATTGATTTTTTTATTGAACTCGATTTCTCATTGTCATTTAAAATGCTGTTAGATATGTATATTAATTCTAAATAATGAATAAATTAAATTATTATTATTATTATTTTGTTTCATCAAGAAACATTATTTAAAGAACTGTACTTTAATTAATTATTCTTTCTTTGAAGAAATTGTAACGGGTTCTGCGCTGTGTAAATAGATTGAGAATTTTATGTAAAGTCTGATGATTAATTGTATTTTTTGTTCTCCAATGTGGGTAGCATTGGTTTATTCCATACAGCCAGATATAAATTATTTAAATTATAACAAAGTTTTATTGGTCAGTATTTCCTATGTCTTTGTTGCTACTGCTGTTACTTGTTATATTAACTACATCCGTTATTATATGTTTTTGTTTATAGCTTCTAATAATTATAAATGTTTTTTATTAATTTATTAATTGAAATTTACTACTGTATTATAACATAACAACAGATAAATGGTAGAAATGGTATTTTATGAATGTTAATTTTTTTTTCAGTTTTTGAATATTTCATAATAAATAATATTTTGGTTATTATCTAAATGTCTAAACATTATTTCTCATTGTTTTGTTTACGCCGGGCATTCGAGTGAATTGAAAATTTATTTAATAAGTTCCTCAATGCTCCTTATTATGTCACAAACAAAGTCATCCATCATGATCTTGTAAGTATATCCCATATGTTGCTGATTTGGCCCAACTAGATACCTATCCTTCCATGACAAGCTCCATACACACTTGAATCCGCTAGTCTCTCAACTTACTTCCCATACTGTTTCTGATAACCTTCCAAGGCTTCTGAAAAGAAGATGGGCTCGAGACCTTCTACTATAGAACTTTATTGGAGTGCTACCGATGGGTAGTTTCTCCACAAGTGTTGTTTTATTTTTTTTTTTATGTCATTTGTTCATATTAGCAAATTTACTTGTTTTAATATTATTACAGTTGTAAATATCAATAAATTAACCTAAAAAAATTTTTTTTACAAGTCCTCAAATTAGACATGCTTCAGGAATTTTCAATGGAAGATACACACTCCAGTCACAGAAGGTTGCTGTAATATAACGACGGTTGCTCTGATAGTTCTGAACATCTCAAGTCTATGAGATTAAGACTAGAGCCGAGCTTCCTGGTAGGCATGGCGGAGTTCCACCTTCCTAGTGCTAGCCATTGTGGCTGGACGCCATTGTCTTGAGCTAGGCACAATGGATACCGGAGGCCGTAACTTCGCCCGTATATTGGGCTCTTTATGTCATTAACTGCTTCTGTCTCCTCGGCTATTGTCTTCCAAAGGCGAGGTTAATATTGATGATTAGGCCATGCGTTATTGCTCGGCTCGTTACATCGCCTTCTCTCTTGTATTGATGAACATATACCTCACAATGAAGATCGATCTTAACTTAGCGATTTGGCAGAACATATTAACAGTCCTGGTTTGGAAAAAACAAAGTCATTAACTGTATACTCTGGCAAGCACAAGCACTATTATAAATGCTGATTTACTAGGTTAAAAAGGAAGGGTTTTATTTTAAGTACATAAAATTTAAAAATACAGTGTCTCTAACGGTCCATTTTTTTTAAATATATAAAATTTCAAAAATATGAGTGAAAAAAAGTTTAACCAACTTGGGAAATCTTCACCAGAGAATTCAACCTTCTCACTTGCTACGGTTACACCTATTTGAAAAAAGTAGCTTCCATTACAATAGAACGTAAAGTATTATTTTTAATATTTTTCTAACCACTGCCTGCTATTAACTGCAAATTTCATTATTAATGGTCTTTTAACCGCTGAATTCGACCTCAAAAACAATATAAATTTTAAAAATTAAAAAGTAGAAAATGATTATCAATTAGTTTAATAGTTATAATTATAGTAATTAGTTCGGCTGGCAACAGAAGTTTTTTCTTTAGCTTTTTTTAAAACTAATATTCATTTTCTACATTTTAGTCGGCTAGCTACAATACCCTGTTTTTTTGAAGCTATAACTTTCCTTTTCTCCCAAAATATATGAAATTTCCCAGTTGATCCTGATAAGCCATGTTTGCCCAGTAGCATACTTGGCACCAGAAAGTACAGAGTCTTCGGAAGATCCAGGTCAGGACACCAGAAGAGATTGCTCCCTGGAACCGCCCTGAAGAACCCTGGGAGGTTTGAAGGGCTGAGGAAACAGATCCCTGACGGTATTGCTTAGGGAGATTGGTTCCGCCCTTCCTTCCACTAATGAGGAACCAATCTCTGCAAAGGTCCTCTAGGGCTTGTGCCACTCCTCAACACCTAGCTATCGATCTTCTCCGATTCTTGGGGCCGGAAAGGGATTACTAATGCGGTCCCGCCTACAGTAGCAAAAAAAATTTAAATATATATTGGATCTTTCCATAAAAAATTATCCTTTTCAAAGTAAATGTGGTATCAGTTTCGCAGGTTGTCAAATTGAGTTACAACTTTTAACTGTCCATCTGCTTCCTTTTTATATTACCCATAATACAAATTATCGTTAGCTTTAGGGAAAAATAATGTAATTATGGGGTTAAGTTATCATTTAATCGAGAAATGAACGTTTCAAGAAACATACATCATCTATAATTTATTTTTTGTTATATGGTATAATTTTTTAAATATTTTATTTGAAAAGATAAGATATGACCAGGATCGGGACTCGAGCCCTGGTCTCCCGCCTATCCGTCGTGGTGCTTAGCCATCTCAGCCATCCTGGTTCGCTTCCGGTCAGACATATCCCTTCTTTTCACTAATCCTATATCTCCGTGTTCTCGCAACCGCAATTTGCGATGTATACACGGGATAATGTTATTTGAACATTACTTTTATTTTTGGATACTGTTGACTTAAGTCATTAAATATTGTTACAATTTATTTTATTGTTATATGATATAATTTTTTAAATATTTTATTAGAAAACAAAGATATGACCAGGACCGGGACTCGAACCCGAACTCGAACATTTCAAATAAAATATCCCATTAGCTTAGTATCTAGAAAACAACCCTTATAGCCCCAACATTAGAGAATAAATATAGCAGCAAATTTAATTTATTTAATAAAAATCTTGTTTTTCATTATGAAAGAGGCCCCAATTCGGTAAAAATAAAATGTTTTTTTTTTCCTTAAGCCACTACTAACCCTTTTATCTTCAGCTCCAATTACCTAATGCTTCCCACTGATGAAATTTTTCTCCTGATACTTTTTTGTACATCTTCCACCGAAGAGGATTCGTTGGGATGAAGCTAAAAGAAAGTTTAAAGGCCAGGTTTTTTTAATTTATCGTTGAATTGACTAATGTCCATGGTAGTTTGAAGCGAACAGTTTAACGTTTAGCTGAATTTCCAAAAATATTTCTTATAAAAAATCTCTTATTATTTTTTATCTTGATAGTTTTTTAACTCGTATTAATCAACCCGCATTGTATAAGTTTCTGAATTAAGTTACTGACATTTACGATATGTTATTAATATATTGAGAGTAGAGAAGCCCTTTTTAATACGTTATCATTTGCTTCATCTGTATGTACCTTTGTATGTAACGGAATCTTTTTCGGTCAATTTAAAACACCTAATTAAGTTGAAGCATTCCAAACTGTTCAAGGAACGGTGGCATTACAATAGTTTAATATGTTTATCTTATTACCCTGAATCTTCAGGATTAGCGATTTTTATTATCCGAAGAAATGGTAGTGTAATGAGCTAAGTACTAGGTGTGTACTAAGACAGCCACTTAATCTTCGAGACAAGCATAAGACTACTGGAGGGATCAGCGAAGTATATTTTGTAACATATTAAGTACTAGTTTAACAAAAACTAAAAAACACAAAACCTAGCCGAACCAAAAAGTAGAAAATGAACATTATTTAAAAAGAACCAAAGAACATGCATTTATGTCAAAAAAGTAGAAAATAAATTGTAGTAAAAAATACACGCTTTTAAGGAAAACTAAACTAAAAAGTTGTGTTTTTTAAAATTTATTTATTAATATTTACAACTGTATTACAATAATGCAACAAGTAAATAAGCTAAGTGGTACATAATGACAAGTAGAGAAACTATCCACTGGTAGTACTCAAATCACTAGTTCAACTAAGAAGGTCACCTCGCCATCTTCTATTCAGACGCCTCGGAGGATTATCGGTAATTAAAGAGGAACCTAGGTTTGAAACTAGAGGGTTTGAGTGGGAATGAAGTTTGTCATGAAAGGATAGATACCGGATTCGGGCAAAATCAGCAACAAATGGGACATTAAGGTCGTTATGGATTACTTTATTCTGATCAACATAAGGAGCAGAACTAAAAAGTTTAAAATAATTTTCAATAAGTTTAAAATAAGAATAGTGTTTTGGATAAAAAATCATTTTATGGTAATAAAGCTTAGGTTTCTTTTTACGATATTTAAATAATAGCTACTTTTACCAATATCAGTCAATTAGTTATTTACAACCATTATCAGTAAGCACCCCCACCTTTGTTTACGACTAAATCAATGTTGTTGTCAATTCTCTATCCTTATTTTTTAAACTTATATTGAAAATTATTTAAATTGTATAAAACTGAATCGTAAACGTTTGAGAACGACATTAATAACATTTACCGCTTACTATTACAATGTTGAGATTTGAGAAGCCCTTCTTCGCCATATTGATCTTCTTTGAAAACCCTTCAAATCAATTCTATCCCAAAGGGATAGATTGGTTCATACATTTCGTTGGGAATTACCCTAAAAATATCTCCGGGTTTGAGTATCGATTCTGTACAGCTCTACATTCTGTAACAGAAAAGGCACTCACTTCCACAAAGGACGTGTTTATCCTTCTCTCAATCTCCTCGGCACAGACAAAAGGAGGATTCTTCCTCAGGCAGCCGAACAGTAATCCTGTTTCCCTCCAACGTAAGGGAACAGATCCTTCAGGTGAACTGCTCACTCCAATAAGATGAAAACAGAGCTATGTCTCAAAATGGTTTATCAAGGTTTCTGGAATTGATATTTTCATGATGAGTTTGCGATATTCCCGACTGTTCCAATTTTCTGCATCGTTGGAATAGACCGTTCTCATTAGGAACATCACGCAAAAGTATAAAATTAGACCTGTATTTTCGAATCTGTTGTATATTTTTAGTTAACTAATAAGTGCTCGTCGTTTCAATTAATAAAAGTTAGTTAATAAAGTTACAAGATTTGTCCTGCGAACTGGTGTGTAGTGAAAAAATGATTATCTCACATATCCTTTCAGTTGTACTGTTAAACTAAGAAAGAAAAATCCTTTATGGCATTTCTGCATGTTTTTTGTAACGGAATAAACAATGCTTAGTTGTTTTTACTAAAATTGTTAATTAATTTTGATCCTGTTTGTTTACTCATTTAACATCAATTTATGCTGCTATGGTTAATCGGACGATTTTTTGTCTATCCAGATGTAATTTTGGAAAGGTACATTTAACGTTTGTACCTTTAAAGAGGTATCTTTAATCCGACACCGCACAGGCCCGGGACTCCCATTTTACGTCTCTTCCGAAAGACGGCATAATCAAGGATTTTTTACGCCCTTTAAAACATCCTAGGGACCTCTAGAACATGAAACTCTAGTCCGATAGTTCCATCATAGTTTTTTTTAATTAAGCAATAGTTACACAAGGTGACAGAAAGACTATGTTTATTCAATTAACGCCCACTGTGGCTAATGCGGCCGTGGCTAAAGTGGGAGTCCTAAATTTTACCTATCGTAGTATAATTAGAATAGGTATCTTAACAAGTAGCTAATACCGTACGGGCTAGGGATGGGGATAGGTTTTAAAAAAATCATTGGGCCAACTGCCAGGCTGCTAATTCAAGTCCATAGGCATAGGTCGTTGTGGTAACCACTATATCATAGGTGATCCCTCATTTAGATTTTTAATTATATCTTTCAAAATGTATCACCTCAGGAATATTATCGACCTGGCAACCTTCAATACTTTTTGTTTGTCTCTTTGTAACGTTCTATCATTGACTGTATATGGCAGAATTGAATGTCTCTTTCTTGATTGCCTTCAAGTGGAAAGGAAGCCATCTATGTCGCCAATTGTTACATAAGGGCAAAGTTATGGCATGTTTTTGCATCGTCAACGTGCGTGGGTCTGCTGAAGTAGGCGATCGATGGTTGTGCAGTAGCCCTGCGCCCTTCAAAATCAAATATATCAATGAATACTAACATTAATTATACATTCTTGGAAAACATTCAATTATTATAAATAATTATTACATGCTTCTTAGTTGCAAATACTATTAAAACTATCACGAAAATGCAATACAATGTAACTTGCTGTTCCGAATAAAATACATACTGCAAATAAGTAAAGGATGATTATTAGATGCGAAAAACTGTGTACTTAATATCTTTCTGAAAAGAAACCTGTTATGTGTGAATAATATTTGTAACACACTTGACCTATTTTATTTAGGTAATGTTTTTAGTTTTAAAGTTAATTTAAAAAGAGGATATTAAGGGAGAGGGTTAGGGAAACGTATAGAGTCCTGAGTTGCTATGCTAAAGGTTACGGGTTCAAATCCATCTGTGGCAGATAAAGTATTTAATTTTTTAACAGCCTTAGGGTGGACCTTATGGAACCTGCAGACGATCCTGGGACTCATCCAGCTGTTATAAAGTGGGTAGCCTTAATTGGGGGGAAAACATGGTGGTTAAGCGTGATCACGCAGATCACACAGGATCTATCCAAGAGGCAAAATAAATATTTTACCTACCTCAGTCACTCATGAATGAAAGATAACTTAAATTATTTATTAAAATTCCTGTATTGTATTTCGATCTGTGAGACAGAACATCTCCATCCTGCATAACCGTTTTCCTTGAAACAATACAGTCTCTACCATGTACTGAACCTCAGAACCATTCACAGATTGCGTGGTGCAGGTTTTATCATATTTCGATAGTCAACCTTGAAGATATGATTATTTAATCTTATGAAGAAAAAAAATTATAATCGACACCATCCTACAGGCCAATATAATATAATGTAACGTATTTAACAATATAATGTAATGTACAATAGGTATTTTTTCTATTTTTCTTTAATCGTTAAATTGCTATTTATAAAACTTATAAATAAATATATCGTGAGATATTGTGTATATCTCACGATATATGCTCTCTTATATATCAGAATATGCTGTATATCACTGGATATATGCTCTAGTTTTAATAATACTTTTATTAAACATTTGTTTCAAATTCAGAGGGTATAAATGAGACGTATTTAATTTGAAACAAAGAAAAATTAATTAATGTATCTGTGAAAAAAAAATTCATACAGGCGGGTAAGTACTTTTTATCCTACCCTTATTTTTTTTTAATTTCTTCTTTTGTTCTATGCCTTTGGTTTAAAATAGAATTTAATAAAAGAGAGTTGTTACCTGAGAAGAAAAAAATCATTCTAGATTACGAAGTTAATATTTCATGGAATCATAATTTATATGATCAGTTATAAAACTAAATCTTTATAGTTTGAATGAGGGTGCAATATAGCTCAGTGGTAGAGCGCTGAGTTACCATGCCGAAGGTCCTAGGTTCAAATCTCGCTCGCTGGCAAAACTTTTATTTAATCTGTTACCGGCAGGAGATGGATTCTATGGGATCTAGGACTCTCCTGGGGTCACCCAGCCTCTATTAAGTGGGCATCCAAAACAAGGGACATATTACCTCCCTGCACTACTTTTGTTCAAGAAACAGTACGGTCTCTACCGTGTACTGAACCTCAGACCCTTCACGGGTATATATTTATTTATTTTGGAGACCCTCCTGGGGCTCACCCAGCCTCAATAAAGCGGGTATCCTAAATTAGGGAAAAAGCGTGATCCGGGAAAATCACCTCCGTGCACAACCGGTTTCCTAGAAACAGTACAGTTTCTACCACTTACTGAACTCTACAATATCCTTCGTGGATTGTGATACAAGTTATATATATATATATATATATATATATATATATATATATATATATTACAACCAAAATATGTCTACAATCTCATCTTTGTTACTTATTCATATCTCGATTTGTAGAGAAATATGCGAAGGAAATTGCACTCCAGATACTCCAAGCTCGTTACACACAAGTTTCTTGTGCAACGTTTAGTAGGTGCATTTCATTTCAATTTCACAAGAGTCTTGTTATAGTTTCTTGTTGATAGCTATCGATTTAATATAGCCTGAGGAATGAAGATAAAGATAACCTACATATTTTCGTTTTTCTTCATCAAAAATTATTATTTAAATTTTATAATTATTTACCCATTGCTTTCATCCTCATAACTCACTATCGAAAAAACACCGATTTTAGAGGTGTTTTTTTCTGCACAACCTTTGGGTTAGAAAAAATGAAGTATCTATCATGTGTTAAGCCCAAAACCATTCATAAATTGTATTGAAACAGATTTTTGGTTTGTTTGTTTCAGAACATGCCTTCCTGTGCCGATGTTCAGCAGGAACGACTTCAGCATCTGGTCGGTGTTGAAGAACAGTATCGGTAAGGAGCTGTCCAAGATCACGATGCCGGTCGTCTTCAATGAGCCGCTCTCCTTCCTCCAGAGGATGGTAGAGTACATGGAGTACGCTAATCTCCTCAACACCGCCTCGGAACTCAGCGACCCCATCGAGCGGATGCAGGTAATGACTATTCTCATTCCTATCTTGATAGTGATTTTTAATTTTAATTGTGCGATTTGGGATACAAGTTCCATATGTTACCTTGCAACGTAATTCGTTTGCGGGAAAAATGGGGCCGAGTTTTTGTCTGCTGTTTCATTGCCATTTACATCATTGGTTCCCAACAGGGCGTGACAAATCAGAAAAGTCATGTAGGGCTAGAGACCAGTTGCAAATAAAAAAAAAGTCACTTAATTTCAGTGATTTTTCTCTTACCAGTATTTCTTTATCTTGAATTGAAATTTATAGTATGGTATCTTGGGACAGTAAAACTGTAAAATGTCACATGTCCTTACAATTTTTTTAGCAATGGGGGTGGAGGTGATCATTTGAAAACAAAAAAAGGTTGTTAATCTGAACACACAAAAAAGGTGTTACAAAAAAGGTTGGGAATACCGGATCTACATTATTAATGGCAATAATAACCTGAAACAATATGTATATGATAATGTAGAAAAAGTAGTATGGCACATTACGGGAGTTACATCAGAGTTTTCTCGTTCATTGCTGAAAACAAGACGAAAACATTGGCGATTGAGTATATCCATATTTTGATTTGCTCAACAGTTATCTCTCCGCCAGACTGCATAACTGAAGACTTTTACTCCCTTTAAATAATAAAAAGAACATAAAAACTTTTTTATCTGAGTCCGTTAAATATTGTTTTGCTATATCGCTCCTTCAAAAGAACAACGACATAACTCAAAAATGACACATTCAACTAATTATTCAGCTAAGCCTTCAGTAGCATTCGATTTCCAACTTGTTTTTTTAAATAATGTCATATTTTGAGTTGTATCATGCTTGAACTTGAAGTTTTATGGGAATATGACATGATTTAAAATAAATAAAGTTTCAAGCTTAAAAAGTTTTAAGCTCCCTCCCTCCCCCCTCCTCTTTGTCTCAGGTTGGCTGGCCTGTGAAGTCGCCACCTTTGTCCCGAAACGCTAATTAATTGCTCTTCCTAATTAACTAACTCTCATCCCTTCAAGTGATAGCAGCCGTTCGGTGGTTTGTATTACTGGCCAGAACAAATTAAATGTTATATCTCAATAGTTGGCATGAGAACTTGAAAATCAGTTGGATTTATAGAGTAAAAATAGATAATAGCAGTATAGTGGAGAACTTTGTAATCCTTGATATTCAAAGTTGAATCGGACTGGTTTTTATGTAAATTGAAGTAATTATATGGCTTTATTGATGTATAAATAACTCTATTGATTATAAAAAAAGGTGAAGATCTCGAGCATAGTAATCTTGTATTTTTATGTCCAATGATTTTGAGGATACTGATTTGGTAGTTTTAATTATTAACTGAATATACTTACTCACTCAATATTGGGCTATAGTGACCTGGGTCTTCTACTCTATTCCTCGCCGTCTCCAGCGAGGCTCCTCTAATCTCTAATTTCCATCCATCCACCGATGCCTGGGTCTCTGCCCCTTTTCCTTTATCCTCCCGGTGCACCATTCAGCATCTTTTTAGGCAGCCTGTAGTGCTCCATTCTTTCTACATGCCACAACCTTGTTAGTCAGCTCTTCCTTACAGCACAGAGGATGTCAGGCTCCCCGTACAGTTCCATCAGTTCGGCATTGTTTCTGATTCTTCTCCTGCGGTCTTCTTTGACAGGTCCAAAGATCTTCTCAGGATTCTTCTCCCTACCCAGAAGAGCCGTTTTCCTTTATGAGAGTCCACATCTCATTGCCATATATTACTACCGGGTTAATTATTCTTTTATTATACATAAACATTCTTTCCTGGAAAGCGTTTTGTATCGAAGAGTTTTCTGCAGGACACAAAAACATCAAGTAACAAAATATATTATATTAACTAATACACTATATATTAATCACATTAGTATACGATATTTTCGAAAAAGAATATAAAACTCAGATGATAGACAATTGGTAAAAAAAAATATTTTTTATTCTGTTTGCTGTTTACTTGAACTATCTTTGCTAATAATGGCCAGGTTTTCTTTTCTGTTAATTGTCTTTTTCCGCTGAAATGTTATGTAGAATTTTAGAAGGGACTAAAGTATACGTTTACAAGTATTCTAGATGTAATGTTTACGCTGCTTATTCTCAGAGTTCTGCGTATTCTTATCATGACAGCAACGAAAGCTTACCACTACGAACATAGATGCCCCTAGTGATATTAGACAGCATCAAAAGAAATAAATTGGCGTACTTTGGTCATGTGATGCGAAATTTCAAGTTCTACTGCAATAATTCATACAGCGCAAGATTGTAGGAAACAAAGGTTCTAGGTCGCAGGCGTGACTCCTGGTTGAAAAACCTCTTGTAATGTACAGGATTAACATCGGTAAACTTGTTTCTTGCAGCGGTCAGTAAAAAAGATGGGCCGTTATAATCGCCAACATCCAAAGAAACAAGGTTGTGGCATGTAGAAAGAATGGAGCACTACAGGCTGCCTAAAAAGATGCTGAATGGTGCACCGGGAGGATGAAGGAAAAGGGGCAGAGACCCAGGCACTTTTATAAGAAGACTATCAGAAAAATTAAAAATATATAAATATAATTGTCGGCTATATTCTATGAAAAAAAAAATCGTCTATTCAGAGAGTCAGTTCATATTGGCACAGCCTGACATAAAGGCCGATGAACAATCAATTGAAGAAAGTACATAAGAAATTTCACTTAGTAAAGTACTTTCATCATCATTTATGGTGAGAAAAGTAATAACATTTTCTTTAAAAAGAAAAAGTTTTGTTAATTTAAGCCCGTTGTATAATTAGGCAATTACTTGTGATAGCGCCTTTCGAGTTAGTTATGTTGGCCACTTCCGCCCCGATTTCCCTCAAAGGGCTCATCACCAACTTGATCCGGCGATGATCAGATATGCATGAGATATGAACTTTGAGCCCGCTCCCAAGGAAAATATTCATTAACTTGTAGGTTAGTCAAAGGGATCTTCCTTGTCATCATGAATATGCAAAATGGTGGCCTGTATTCGGTTTTGGTTATAAGTTCATCAACTTGGTTACTAACTTCTTCAGTGCAATAAATCATCTACGCCAAACCCAAAGGTGTTAATTCAACTCACTAGTTAATATGGTTTTAGTTAATTAGTATAATAAATCCAAACAAGTGGTTTGGAGGTGGAAGACTTAGACTGTAATCTGTAACTCATTCCTACACGTTGTTAGAATTGAGAATGCTGTTGTTACCTTAATTTTCTTGGAATTGTATTTTATAATCCCATAGTCATTATCCATTTATTTAGTGCTTAATTATCGCATGTTTATTAAATTTAATTGACAGTTAAAACGTGAGAGCAGGATAGCTCAGTTTGTAGAGCATGGTGGTGCTACACTCATGGTTCCGGGTTCAAATATAGGTATGGCAAGTAAATATCTGTTAACGGCCACGAATGGACTCTGTGAAACTTGCAGACCCTCCCAAAGCTCACGCATCCTCTATACTTTGATACTTTGGGTACCCTTTACGAAGGAAAAACGAGACTGTTGGACGAGTTATTGTTTCCTAGGACCGTTGTCCTAGAATCAGTAGAGTCACTACCATGTGCTGAACACAAAATCTTGATTGTAGTACTTTTTTTTTTAAATAAATATATATTGCCCACTGAGCTTAATAAAAATTTAATGGTGAAAAATAAGGAATTTAACAATTATTGATATCTTAGAAAAGTTTCTTAATGTGACAGAAAACTATGTGAGGATTCTCTCAGCAAATAAATTTATTTTAAAAAATTAATGATGTAGGAATTTAATGAGTGGTAGATCTGCAAAGTTAACACTGAAGTTCCCATTTAATATCATCGCTACTACTCGTCAAATTCTTATAAAGGCTTATACAACCATAAAATAAATAATTAATAAAATATTTGATGAAAATCGAAAAGTATAACTATTTATTGATATGTTAAGTTATTATCAGTATGTATTGCACAGCTATAAAACTATTCATACACATACTAGGCGTCGCCAGTCTTACGCAAACGTCGCGCTCATGTCGGTGACGCGAACCCATAAGTTTTTCCTCTACCTAAAACCGCTCAACGCTGCTAAAGAAGTTATCTCTCTAAAAAGTAGTGCAAATAGTTATGTCATGCTTATTTAAGATAATCTTTGTTTAATAATAAACCTGATTTATTAAATTAGCATTGCATTAACATTTTTTATTATAAAGACTTACAAAAGTATTAATTATTGTTAATATACCTTCGTCTTCTTCTTTTTTACATATTGTTATATAACTCATGTTCGGGTTGAATATTAATACCGAAGTATTTAAATGTGTAACTCCGAACAGGTTTCGGATTCATGGCCAGGTTTTGCTTTAAATATAGAAAACGTTTTCGATTGCCTTATCCATCGAGTAACTGTAAAGAGAACAGTTAGTCAGCTCTTACTCCGTCTGATTCTGAATATAATTATATCCGTCGTTAGAAGTCACGTCGTAGGCGAGTCCTTTGAATGTTAAGAAGATCCGAGGGTCGTTGCTTCTCTAGGTGAAGTTCGTCCACCTTCTAGAATAAAGTTCGCGTATTTAAATTTCTATATTGCGTATAAACTTTTTGACAATGAATCAGTTACTCAGGTCTCCATTTTACGTCCCTTCCGAAGGATGGAATAACCAAGCATTTTTTCTCTCTTTTCGTAATATACTTCTAGTAGACTAATTAGTACTCGGCATGTCGATAGCTTATTATTAGATTAGCGTTCCGAACTGGAAGTAGTGAAAAATAATTTTCTCTGAGATACATCGTCAAACTGAATACGACAAATCTTTTATACTATGAATAATTCTTGCATGATTTTCCGTAACGGCAGAAAATAGTGTTTTCGATTGTTTAAATTAAAATTTTTAATTATTTTTTTTCTTGTTCCTTTATTCTTTTGACCTAAGTTTATGATGCTATGGCTTATGATATCGTAGTCCGACCGTGAAAGTCGAGAATTTTGTCTCTCTAGGTGTAATTAGTGTAGGTAGTACCTAACATCTTACAGGCTCGGGATTTTCGTTTTACGCCTCTTCCAAAGAACATATTAAACAAGCTTTTTTGTAACTTTTACAAAATCCTAAAGCCACCTGCCCAACTGCGCAATCCGCGACCTTAAGCATTGAAAGTCGGATAATTATTTCACAGGTTGTCGCTTCGAGTTGAGTCACAACACTTTTTAAGATTAAATTCGTTTCCCTTTTAATATTTTCCAAAAATACTAGTTATCGTATGGAAAAGAGAATATATATGATAAGAGTACATATGTATACTTTTCATTAACGTTTACATGAACGCTCTACTCAATGCGACAACCTCCGGAACAGATACCAGAAATCCTAAAGCCTATAGGGCTGCGAACCCGCAACCTTGGGCATACTAGGTTGTTATGCTAACCACTAATCTCAGGTGACGCAAAGAATATCTTTTCATTGGTCACACCAGATATAATGAATTCTTACCGACATTTGTATTAAATCCACTTATAAAGAATAAAGCATTCTTTCTTAGTCATTTCAATTAAGTAGGAAATCTTACGTCATATTAAGCTTCTATCAAAAAGCTTGGGAAATTATTCACGAAGGGAAACAGCTAGTGATGAATTAATAAAGCGCCTCTCATCTCTATTTTTTCCGCGTCTACTTTCATTCAAGATTTATTTATTTTTTTAAAATAAATTGCCTACAAAACAAACAAAAAAATAGCTGAAAGTACTGTATATTCATAAAATATAGGTTCTTAAAATAAATCTACAAACTTGTCTGTATTTTTATTTCATGGATCCTTGTTTCTGCGAAGTTATCCATAGTTATATCATATTATATTATATTATTATATTATATTATTATATTACATTATTCACGAATTATTATTATAATTGTTGCTTATGCCTTCTATGCTCATGATCGCTGGTTTGCAGCCCGGAAAATGGCCTTAGAATTTTTTAAAGGGAATAAAAATCCTTATTATCTAGCCCTTGGGAGGGGGCGTAAAAGGGTTGTCCTGAGCCTGTAAGTTGTCGAGTACTCCATAGATCCCTATCGTAATTATACCTGGATAGGCAAAAATGCATGACTTCCATTGTAACATCATTTAATTAGTCAAATTAGTGTGACATTAAATAAAAAAAGAAAAAAGTATTGCTTATGCGGTATATTTTTTTAGTATTGATATAACCATGTAATAAAAGCTTTCTAATTTAGTATAATGTCTATGAACCAATGTTCTAAAGACTATTATCGAACAAAGTTTTGATACTGGGCCAATATTTAAATAAAGTCTTGGCAGTAAATCTGTGTAATAAAATGTATTAATCTATTGCCTTGAAACTACGTCTTTTTCTATTCCCTTTGAGATATAAAAAAAAATATTATTACGCATAATTCTTTTTAGAAATTTTTCCTTTTAAACTAAGGAGCATACATCTTATAACTTCTATCACAATTTTTCAATGTAAATATTCATTTGCTCAGCGGTTATGAAATTCGTAAACTTTATTTTTTCATAATTTACATTTTTAAAACCTTATTTATTCTTGAAATTATTATTTTAAAAATTGTCAGATTTTTCATAAAATTATTCCAAAACGTTTGGAAAAATTAAATAAATGTTTTAAAAAAAAATGTTCCTTTAATTATTATGATATGAAGGGTATGATATTCTGATGCTCTTATCCTGAAACCTTTCATACAGAAAGATCTCAGCAAATAAATTCCAAATAAACATAGCTCAGATGCGTTGCTGGTTTTAAAATAAATATTTCAAAGATTAGAGTTAATGAAATATATAAATTTTTGTAGTATGTTGATCATATATTCTATTTTTATTTTTTTTGCCTATAAGCAGTAACATATAAGCAGTAACAGAGGGGGGATAACGCAATAGCTCTGTGTCGTTTTAAATCCACTTATAAAGCATAAAGCATTCTTTCTTACTCATTTCATACTATTATCCGTGATTCTTTTTAAAAACTTTTCCTTTTAAACTAAGGAGCATACGTCTTATAACTTCTATCTTTTAAAATTTCTTTATTGCAACGATGGAATATGATAAGCTGATCTACTCGGTTTGGATTGGATTCAATTGAATATGGATAAAACTTACCATTGAATCGATTTCAGAAGTTTTTATTGAAGTACTGGTTGGCTTAAAGTTCTTTTGTTCGAGACGATCTAAACTTCTTGAAAGTTCTTCGTAAAGAGGGCGATGACGTCTGTAATAACATCAATATTCGTAAAGTTCGCAGTTTCTTAACTCATAGTTATCTGAGTTTCTTTATTTTACTCAAGGATTGGCACTTCTAGACTCCCCATTGAGCTCTTTCTCCATTTCATTTCTTTATTCCGTTTTGTGGCAAGTCACTGTTGTATTGAGATTGTGATTTTCGCCGTACGTTTCAATATTTCTTTTCTTCATGAGAACGTCATAAATCAAAAAGCTTAATTCTTCAAAAGAGCTATTTTAAAATTCCACTTGAGTTAAAAAAACAAAGTATTTGTAAAACAAAGCGTTTGTGTTGTACGAATGCTTTATTAACCATTGGAAAATGTTTAAAAGCTTGAAACGTTTTTTTAATTTTAACTTATGTCATTATTCTAATCTTCAAGTTCAAACATAATACAATTAAAAATATGGCGTTATTAAAAAAAAATGTTTCTGAATTTAAAACCTTCAACCAATACAATTGCTACTAATGATAAACTCAAAAGTGCCAAATTGTTGCCACAATTGCCAAATAGGTTATGTCATTGTTCTTTTGTAGGAGCGATTTGTGAATACAGTACATTTTAACATTGTTAACCAGAAAATACAGTTAGAAAGAGATTATATTAACAAATAATAATATCGGAGTATAACTCATTATCGATGGATCGGTTGTTTCACATCAGGTCGAGAACTTTCAAACAGCCATTAGGAGATATTAGGTAGAGTTGTTGGTTCTTTTTGGTGGTTATATTAATATCAGGCTCTTTATTGATCCATTTCTTGTTGTTTATTCATTTAAAGTTATTTTATGCTGTTATGACTAATGACGATGCTAAAGCTTGAGCCCTAAATTTTGCCTACGCAGGCATAATTAGGGTAGGGATATTTAACGAGTGCCTGACACAGGCTTAAGACCGCCATTTTAACGTCCCCTTAGAAACAACTAAGGACTTTTTACTCCATTTAAAAAATCCAAAGCTACAGGCCGGGCTGTGAACTAAAAATCTTGGGTAAGTTGTACGTTGTATGTAAGTTGTATTGGCTGGTAAGTTGTTATACGAACCACTTCTCCACATATGGCCCTCATTTCTTGTATAAATTTGATACCTTCTGTTCCTGTAAGCAACTTTGTTTAGTAATGAATTAATTATTGCTCAAGATCCTGCTGCTTGCTTGCCTTGACACTACTTCGGGCTTTCTTGCTGGTTAGGTATAAATACCTCGTTCAGTACTTTCTCTTTATCTATGTCCTCAGCTCATCTGTAGTTGGGCTAATAATAGTCCTCTTTAAGAACTATCTTTCCTCATTTACGAGTCTCCCTTATTAGCTTTCGCTAATTAGCAGATATATTTTTTAGTGGTCTACACTTCAATAAAGTTATTCCTTCGATACAAATGTCAATACAGTGAAGTCACAGAGGTATTCTTTAATTTTATGGATGAGAAAATAATAATATTCTTCACTGTTTCCGGCTACTTCACTTACTAGTCAGATGCTCTAGGATCTCAATTAATTACAGAAGACTCATATGCATGACTATTATAAGACATATTTGAACTTACATTGTATTGTTTTGGGACTCCAATAAGCCATCAAATTCCGCTTTTATCCAATCCTTACAATCCAAAATCTTTTAGTATTGCATATACCTTATTTTACAAGATATTTACTAACATTCTTAATTAAATTGACGTATGATTTATTACGGACTTTATCACATATAAATAAATTAATATATATATATAGTGATTTATTACAATTGGTACATAAGTATATTATAATGAGGAATCTTAAATTCCATTTATTCAGATACTTTTTTCCATTTTTTTTTTTATTAATTTATATTACTTGTTGCAAACATTGCTTGTTTTGTATAATTCATTTTCAGACATTGGATGGTTTAAACTGAGATTCTTTCTTATGTACCTAATAGACTATAAAATTACATAATCTAAATTCAAGATTCTTTTTTACCTTCTTCATTACAATATTATGATGTACGGACTATAACAAATGATTATCAAACACATGTCACTGGTTTCTTTATCCATTTCAAATCCAGTTTCTTTCATTAGTTGTTGTAGGTTATATTATCACTCCTACATAACCTTCCTATTTATAATGTTTTTTGCTCATATATAAATATATTATAAATGCACTACCTTTTGGCCGCGACTTAAGTTGAATTTAAATGGAGAGTGAATCAAATAACTACCCACTCCAACTTCAATTAAAGTTATACTCTATATTATTCACAATGACTTAAAGCATTGGTGAATTCAGCCAGCCTACTAATTCTTATTTCTTTCTTGATCGATTTTTATAAAATGTCCTACTGACGGATTCCATACAACCTTTGAACCCTTATTATAATAAGGGTGGAATTATCCAAACTTCTTCCTTAAATCATACAAAGGACCAATCTGCAAATTTCAAGATGCTAAATTCCTGATTTGCCTTTAATTGTGTACTATAATGGATTCCCCACAGTACCTCTAAAACTGTCGGGGGTGGGGAGGGGAAAGTGCCCCCGTGCGCCCCCCTAAATCCGCGCTTGCTATAGCCCATGTGTTATTCTGATGTATAACCTATATTACTGTAAAGTTTCATCCAAATCCGTTCAGTAGTTTTTGCGTGAAAGAGAGACAAACATACAAACTTTCACATTTATAATATTAGTAAGATATATATATGTATATATATATATATATATATATATATATATATATATATATATATATATATATATATATATATATATTTACTAGCTTATGCCCGCGGCTTCGCACGCGTGGAATTTCTTATGCCACGTAAAGTTTCGTGAAAGATCATTTTAAATAAATAATTTAATTATTTTTTTTAAATATAAGTTACTCGAACATCCGAAATTTCAGATGTCTAACTTCAAAACTGACGGATTCTATACAACCTTTGAACCCCTTTTATATTAAAGGGGAAACCCTTGGAGTGGAATTATCCGAATTTCTTTCTTAAACTATACACAGAACCTAACTACAAATTTCAAGATGCTAAGTTCCTGATTTACCTTTAATTATGTACTATAACGGGGGGGGGCACATGCCCCCGTACCCCCACATAGATCATCATGTGATTTGCCTTTATTTATGTACAATAATGGATTCTCCACAGTACCTAAAATACTGTCGGGGGGGGGGGGGGGCACGTCCCCCCTGGCACCCTCCCAAAAATCCACGCTTGCTATAGCCTATGTGTTATTCTGATGTATAACCTATATTACTGTAAAGTTTCATCCAAATCCGTCCAGTAGTTTTTGCGTGAAAGAGATACAAACTTACAAATATTCACATTTATAATATTAGTAAGATTAGTAGGATATCAAAACAAATAGTTTCACTCATGTTCTTTCTGTTATTTTAACAACTATCATCATGTGATTTGCCTTTATTTATGTGCAATAATGTATTCTCCACAGTACCTAAAATACTGTCGGGGGAGGGCACGTCCCCTTTGCACCCTCCCATAAATCCGCGCTTGCTATAGCCTATGTGTTATTCTGATGTATAACCTATATTACTGTAAAGTTTCATACAAATCCGTCCAGTAGTTTTTGCGTGAAAGAGAGACAAACATACAAACATTCACATTTATAATATTAGTAAGATTCATTACAATATTATACAAATAGGCCCTTGGCTGGGGGTGGGCGCAATATATTTAGGCCCGGGCGGACCTGCAGATATTGACCCGGTTACTGTTTTACGACCGCCTCCAGTTCGGCAACTGGTTATCACTCTCACCATAATACTATCTCCTTCCTTACTTCTTTATTTCATTTAACTTCATCATATATTTTCTCTTCCTCTCCTTATCCTTTATTCCTTTTTTTGTTTGTTTTAGTCATAATAATTATAGGGACAGAGTTTTCATCACACTCTTTATTATAACCCCTTGCTACGACTCTATACAATATAATTTATACAAACAGTTTTGGTCAACACCATATACTAAACGCTTAATATAATATGAATGATTATTGTTGACAATTATGCATGAGGTAAGTGTGTTAACTTTTAACATTGTGTTAACTTTTAATTCATATTATAATTTATTAGATGAATGAAGATAACTATATGATATGGATATCATTTCATTTTCCCTTACAAATTCTAATAAATTCAATATTTTGATGCCATTACTTATTTAATCCAATACATTTAAATAAATAAAATAGCATACTTGCTACTAATATGGATCAGTTATAGTTCTTTATCAAATCTAAATAGTCTGATAGGACTTAAATGCCAAATTTTCAAAATAGTTTCATGTATGGTACCTTTAAATTTCCTTTTATGTATTTATTGGTTAATGGTACCGTACTATTTTTAATTGTATCTTACCAGTTGTGATCAGTTCAAGGTTTTGTGTTCATAATTTATTTATCTTGATATATTTGTACAAATTAAATAATATAGTTCTTACTAATGTGGGCCGGTTAAGTCTTTTTCACATCGAAGTAATTTTCAAAATATTATCAAGTACCATCAATTTTTTTTTATTGAAGAATATGCAAGTCTATGTTCTAATTTTTACTTAATAATTCTAATAAGGTCAAAGTTTTGGTGTCGTCACTTATTTATTTCACTATATTTAAACAAAAAAAAAAGTCAAATAGTTGAAACTAACATGCATCAGTCTTTTAAGGATTTTTCACCTGGAAATAATCTGTCAGAGCGTGAGTACCAAATTTTCAAAATATCATAATCCAAAGTATCTTTATTATTTTTTCGTGTGTAATTATTCATTTCTAACGTTTTATTCATTGTAATGAAAAATGGATAAGCGTATACCATAAAGTAGTTTTGCAAGGTAATAAACCTTACCTTCAATGAAACCACGTTTACCCCAAAAATGTTGTATTTGTGTGTTTTACACTTGAGAAGCTGAAGATTTTACTAAAAAAACAAAAAATGATAACTCTTAAAGGCAATAACGAGTAGCGAAATACGTTTAAATTTGAAATTCATTAGGATTAGGATCAGGTTGTGGGGCGATCAATAGCGGGGTTATTACGTCCTTGCTTTCGAAGTTATTTGAATTTGATTATAGTTAACAAATTGATAAACATAATAAGTTACAAGATTCGTGCACCGCAACAGTTGATTTTAAATATTTCTACTGTAGATTTAATCAAAAGTAGGCACTTATATCTAGTCTGATTCTGATTTTTTTTTGCTATGTGTTTAACAAATTCTGTACTCAAAATCAGTTTTTTTTTTAACTTTCAGATTTATACGCCCAGATTCAAACTGAAAGTTAAGATATAATTAATTTTTTTTCATAATTATTAGGAAAAATAATATAATAGTTACTTTCTATCATAATTATGATTATAAATAATTTATAGAGTCTTACAATATTACATATTTTGCCTATTTAGTCAAGTTATTAGAATGCCTTGAACTCATGACTTTTTTTTAAGTTCCATACAAATCAGTTACATTTGTATCAAATTATAAAAATATACTATTAATAAAGGAAATAAATGCTTTAAATAAATTTTATTTACACGAAGTTAAGAACACTAGAAAATGTGAGGTCAGTGGCCTAATAGATATTTAAAGCAGCTGGATCTGCCGGTTTGCTACAGATGCTGGCCTAAGGTAAAATAAATAAATCACAATATTTTATACCATTTGTTCTAACTACAATATTATTATTATATATGTATGTATGTGTGTATATGTATATTTTTTATTATTTCAATTTAAATTATTCATATTCAAACGAAATTTAACAAGATCATAAACCTATGGTAAGGTTTTACCATTGAAGCCATATTTCATTGGATCACAGTACAATGTATAATAATTGTAATGTGATTTCTGTTGTTTTTTTTTTAGAAATTTGTAAAAAAAATAATAGTATACGATTAATATTAGTTTTCAGCACAGTTCTGTAGTTATATTTACTATCGGAAAATCGGTCTAATAATATTTATTTTTCTTCTTCATAATTGTACTATATTGAATATGAATTCATGGGACGTATTATTAAATTTAAATGTGACCCACATCAGTATTCTAATACAAGAGAAATTAAACGCTGTGAAGGTATTTTACATTTTTGAGTAATACTGAACATTTAACATAACTTCTTCTTTTTTTTTTGTTATTTAATTTCTTTCATCTATGATAATCCCATTAAATTTCTTGTCTTCTTTAGTAAATAATAAACCATACTAGTTAGCTTTAATTGATTGGTTTTGTGATGATTTTTTTTTATTGTTATTAATGTAGTAACGTAATAACGTTTTGCAGGAGGTTTTGTTTAACTTGGATAAAAAATTGTCGTGCATAAGAAAATTAAAAAAAAAAATCGATTAATTATTTGTATACTAACGCTTAAAATATCGTTTTTTTTTTGTTAATAATAAATTCGTGCCAAAAAAAATCCATATGTCTTTTCTCTATAAAAACGCTAATTTACAGTTTTGAAACCTCCCGTTATTTTTTATTTTTTACTTTTAAAACCACAACAACAAATCTATAAAAAATCTTCGCATTTAGTGAATGACCCTCGGGTTTAATTTTGAACAGAGCTCATCGTCCTTGACCAGCATTCCAGCTTCAAGTATGTTTTAAAATCAGAAACTCCAATAAGCTTTTCTTTGAAAAAAAAAATATATGTATCTTTTATTTTTATTTGTTTTGAAATTGTAATATTGTATTGTAAATAAAAGATCATTAACAAAATAATCTTCGAACTATAAGACAAACTTCTTATTCTGTTTTATTTTATTAATGTGAAAAAATTGAGTAGTATAATTTAGGCATAGGGATGCAAAAAGGGGTAAATCCATATTTTATCATTTTTAATTTTTTTAATGTTTTCTCACAAATTTAGCGTCCTCTATGCGGTGGTATATGGTCCACCATTCAAAATATGCTAAATCCAATCTAATTTTTCCAAAAATAATTATCTCAAATAAACAATCACCTGAATTATGCATATTTTTGGTGTTTCCTGAAAAAATTTCAAATTTGGATTTTCCCCCTTTTGCATCTCCACGCCTCAATTCATGTCTAATGTTCTAGAAATATTTGACTTTTATTAACATAAGATTATAAAAAAAAAATATTTTATTATGATTCATCATCTCATTTTATTTGACATGCACCAGAAGCCAGTATTACTGCGCCTCACACCCACCTTATAGTTCATGCTTAGTCGTATTTTTGGAAGAAATGCGGTTTTTGTGACGTGTAACAAAATAAATTTTTCTTTTTTTTTTTAAATTTATCTGGAGCTAATTAAATTAAGACAGCTATCTCAAGTTAATTAGTTACGTTTAAGAAGGGTATGTATAATGTTATAATAGAATAAAAAAATAAACTAAATGTTAGAATTTTTGTTTTATTTGTTTTTTCTTGAAGACAATAAAATTGTATTAAATCAATAGTTATTTTTCATAGGCATTTATTGAACCTTTTGTAGAGTCAATGTATGGGTTGAATTATTATTGATTTTTTTTATATATTGGGAAAAACCCATTACAATATTTGAAAATCAAAAGATTTATAGTCCAGTTTACATTGATTTAAAAATTTTAAAATGATTTTTTTATTTGGTTTTTAGGTAAATTGAAATTTTGAAGGTTTTATATTTTTTAATTGCAGGTGTCAGTCTAAATGGTTAATTTATTACGATATTAAATATCGGTCGCCATTTTGAAACAAAAAGGCATATAGTAATGTCGTGTGGATTTGATATTCTATCACCTATCACGAAACGCAAATTTTTTGGCGAATTATTTTTTTTAATTCTCATTGTAAATGACGGATACTGGATTCCCACCAATTTCCGTTGACATATCATCTAGTTTCTACTTAAAAAAATACATAAATAAACAGATTTTTACTACCATACTCTATATTATCCTTCTTGGAATATAGTCTGTCTAGTTTCATGGCGATTCAGAGTCATTTTGTTTTTTATCCATCAATATTTCATGAAATTGAATTGAATTTAAAAAAATATATTTAAATATTTTTTACTGAGACACTTATATTTTAATTAGCATCGTTTTGTTTGTCTATGCACTTCGTTCCTCATGTCCGACCTATTGTTAAATATTCGTGTACCTTAATTGTTTTAAATTTTATTACTTCTGATTTTTTTTAATTTATAATATAATAATAAAATTTTATTGAAAATATTTGGATAATCTGTAATCTGTAATGCTACTCAGAGGTTAAACAAGTGGCGGACCTTGAAGTATGAGCCGATCAGGCGACCGGCAACAAGGTCAGGTGTTCCTCATTATCATTTAGTCCAACATTATTGTCACTATTTCCTATTTATGTACTAATAATTTTGGATCGGTCTAAAAATAGTCTAGATTATTTTTTTTTTAATGCTATAAATATAGATATAAATACAAAGCATCGAAAGAAAAAAAAAACACATTTTCCGTTTTCGATTATAACTTTTGCTTTAGTGTTGATAATTTATATGAAATTTATATAGATTCGTATATAAGGCCCACAAACAATGCAAAATTATAGGTAAAATATGTATGACAATATGCACTGATTTTGAATGAACCTTGAACTAGTTTTTCTGTCTTATTATGTTTCCTCTTTATAATTACTGTTATCTACTTTTTAAAATCATAATTAGGAGTTAATCCATAATTTATTTTCGTTTAATTAATTGATTAAATTCTAGTTGTATTTGACTCCAAGACACTATTGTCCATATTTCATGGTTTGTAAATTATACTAAAACGACTAGTCCTAAAATTTATAAAGAATTTGTATTTATTATTTTTTTTTACATAAAAAATCAAAAAGACCCTAAAATTACAGACATCATTTTTTATTTTTCACCCTGAACAATATTTACTATTTTCAATGTACTTCATTATCATCATTTATTCTGTTTTAAAAACTCAGAAAAGTTAATAACTTCTTTTACGATTATAGAGTATTTTTTTTATTCGTTTGTAATAAAGAGAATTAGAGTTTTATTTTAAACAAAATAATAAAGCAAATAAAATATAAGCTTCTTCTTATCATTAAAGAATTAAATGATCAGGCTTGATCAATTATACTGTAGTTTTTTTTTTATATTGACACTTTATTGAAATATTACAATCTGCCACTTGTGGGCAATAAGTAATAGTGCTGTGTAGCTTACAGTCATTCCATAACAAAACAATAATATAAACAAAATAAAATAAATAAACATATACATGCGGTAACAGAAAGAAATTAATGCGGAAATGATAATAAAATAAAGTAAAAAAAAATAAATAAATTAGAAAATAAATATTAATAATACTAATAATAAAAAAAAAAAAAAAAAAATAATAATAAAATAAAATGTACACATTCATACCCTATTTACAATTTGCCTGGGGTCCCCGAACTGAGCTTCTTCCCCAGGAATGAGGGCAAAGCAGGAGTCCGGGAAGCCCCAGCCCCCTTTCCCAGCCGCGTCACTGGCATTAAAGCCAATGGAAGCTGGTATACTGTAGTATTTTCAGTGTTTTCAATGTCTATATTTAACCGAAAAAAGTATAGACTATTATTTGTTATCATTTACATTTTTAAATTTAGTTAGTCTTGGTTGAGTTATTTGATAAAATAAAGACAGATTGATATATTTTTTATCCCAAATCGTGAATTTTGGACCTTGACAATCTTCAAGTTTCCTTGAAATATTTTTGGCAAAACAAGTTTTTTTTTATTATATTTTTTTGCTGAATGTCATTATGTCTGGGATCGGGTGGTTACATTTATTTTTTTGATCCATACGGTTTTAGGATCAGTATAAAAAGTTAATGAATTTCTGGTTGTCTTTGTTAAAATTTTTGTGAAAAAATAACCTGACTTCATATGCAAACCTTTATTTATTTAGAATAAAAAATTATTACCTTGACAACACCAATGATTAGTTTTCCTTCTTATAAATCAAATTTCACCAACGAATATAAATGCATTGGTTCATGGTAAGGTAAATGCAGTTAAATGAATAGTCTTAATAATTAGGCGAAATAATTTCGTATTTTTTAAAAATATTTATGTTATATAATATTATAAAAATCTCATTCCATTTCCTTCATTATTTCACACTATTTAACTATAGTGAAATAAAAACAACTCTTTGATAAATAAATAATATCGAATGAAATGCTGACTTCTTCGAAATGGAATGGTACCAGCTGGGGTCGATCGAATGGGGGCATCGTCCTCTCAGTTTTTCTCTTGCGAATTTTCTCGCTTCTGACACAAACATTTGAATCCGTATATCACAAGGTTTGGTATTTTATCCATCTCTCAATCTTATTATATTCACTATTTTGATATTTGATAATATGAGCTATTACATTTTGCCTAGTCCATTTCGATCTAAAAAAATCCTTTTTTCGCTTTCAAATATTACAGCACATATTTCGGTCATTATTTATTTTAACTTAATATAACATTATTACATAAACATTATTAAATTAGAACTGTTTTAATTTTTTTTCGGTTCTATAAAACAATTTAGTCCTGATGATGTTTCACAAGTTTGGATAGAAACGTTGGCAATCATAATAAAAAAAAATATTATATTGATTGTAGTCTTCCATCATATTGGCCTATCCAACCGATGAATATCAAAGAATGGGTTCTTATTAGTGTTAATATAATTATATGAATAGTCATACCAAGAATAAGGACAAATAATTTCGTTTTTAAAAAATATTAATATTTATATATTTATTCATTTAGTATCACTTTATACTGATATGGAAAATGGACGGTGCTATGTTGGGAGTCCTAAATTTTGCCTATCCAGACATAATTAGGATAGGGATCTTTAACGAGTACTTGACACCGCACAGTTACACGACCGCTAATTTACCTCCCCTCTGATGGACGGTATAACCAAGGATTTTTTCTCGCTTTAAAAAATCCAGAGGGCACCAGCCGGTTGCTACTCTCGATCGTGGGCATGGAAGGTTGTTATCCTAACCATTAAACCTCAGGTGATCCCTTAATATTAATGGAAATTAACAACAAATATTAATGCTATGTAATTGTCAGCTCTGACAAATATGAACAATTTTACCTACTATATACTAAAAACAATGTTAAAATTTATAACTATGTAAAGTGGGAGAAATATTAATGGGTCGTAAAAAATTGAGTTTGAAGAAGAACGCATTTTAAGGAAGAAAGACCGGGACAATAGAGTTGCTAACCCCCCCCCCCCCCCAAGTCAAATAAAATTTAATTTATGCCTTCATCATTCAACATTCTTTTCATTAATTTTGATTAGTTCCCTCATTGATAAGTCAAGTGCTTTAAAAAATATTCACCTACCCGTTTTATATCTCAAAATTAAAAACATATTTTTAATAAACAGTTTTATAAAATAAACTAGATATTATTATTATCAATATTTATTTAGGACATTTTTTTATTTCATAATAAAAAATATTGCTTGCTTACACGTCGACTATAATAAAAAATTCATTAATTTTATTTATTTAGCTAATCGCTTAGGTTCCTTTCTATAAGTGAACCACATTAATCTTAACATGTTTATTCTTTTCAAACAACTACGGTATTGCTCTTACATTATTGACGTAATGATGAATATTTTATTTCCTCAACCTTATATATTTATTACGCAATGGACACTTTTTTTAATATAGCAGAGATAAAATTTGACCATTTGCCAATGTTTACAAATTATATAGCCAAAATATTTCAGAAATAACAAAAATGTATATCTGGACCAATTCTTAGTATGACTTTGACCACAATTTGTTCCACGCAGTCCTTCCACCGGGTTCGGGGTCTTCCTCTTCTTCGTCTGCCTGGCTGTTCCCACAGCAAAAGTCTCTTCGGCCATCTACGTTCTGGCATCCGCTGGCAGTGTCCGTACCATCGCAGCCTGTTCCTTCCAATCTTCTCCGGAACTCCTTCGGTGACGCCCAACCTATCTCTAACATCTCATTCTATCCAGGCGGGTGATCCTCAGGCATCTCCTCCAAAAGTCCATCTCTGCAGCTTGTAATCTGGAGTAGAGTCCCGGGTTTAGTGTCCAGGTCTCTGAGGCGTAGCTGAGGGAGGGCTCAACAATGCTTCTGAAAATATGCCTTTTGTTGTCCGTTGAGATGACTGTGTTCCAACTGGAACTGGGTGCAACATTCTAGTCACTCTTCTTGCCAGGCCAACTCTCCTCCTAACTTCGGGTTCCGACTTGCCGTTACGATCTATTGTTGACCCTAAGTACTTGAAAGAGTCCACCCGCTTGCATATTTTCCCGCTAATATGAAGGTCTGTGGCTTCTCTGCAGTTCACTGCCAGGTATTCGGTCTTATCAAAATTTATTCGTAGACCCCATAGACTGTATTCTTTTTCCAGGGCCATCAGCGACTCTTCCAGACCATCTCTGTTATATGTGACCACTGCCTGGTCATCGGCAAAGAAAAGAGAGAAAAGCATATGTCCATTTATGTCTATGCCCTTTCCTCTCCAACGTGCGCTCCACTCCTTTACAGCCTGCTGTAGATAAATTTTAAACAGGGTCGGGGACATACTGCATCCCTTCTTAAGGCCCTTTGAGGCAGAAAAAGGCTCAGATAAGCGAGAGCCGAGCTTCAATCTGTACTCGTCTTCTCTGTACAGACGTCTCACGGCATTTATTAAGGCATCGCTAATGCCCGCACTCTTAAGAGATTCCCACATCTTATGTCTTGGCACACTGTCATAAGCCTGTTCTAGGTCTATGAAAGCTATATGCACAGCTCTTCCTTTCTCTATTCGCTTTTCTATGAGCTGCCTTAGGACAAATATGCTGTATGTGCAAGACCTGGCTGCAGTGAAACCAAACTGTTCCTCTGGGGTGACAAACTCCTCTTCTAATTTTTGCTTCAGAATTCTTGATACCGAACTCTGGACACAAATACCTTTATAATTTCGGCATACATTCCTGTCTCCTTTTTTATGTATAGGTGTAAGAAATCCTGTCTTAAGGTCCTTTGGTAGCTCTTGCCCTTGTATTATCAGATTTATAAGCTTTGTAAGGGCTTTTAACAATGCAGGTCCCCCTGCCTTTAACAGCTCTACTGAAATACCTCCAGGTCCTGCAGCTTTCCCACATTTTGCATTTCTGAGTGCAGCAAGAACCTCATCTTCTTTTACAATAATATTTCCTTGTGCATGATTCTCAGTTGGATATGAACCGGACCATTCTGGCCTTGTTTCGGTCAGCAATTTCTCGCAATGGTCCACCCAGGTCTTCTCACCTATCAGAGGAATCACGTTAACCTTCCCTTGTGTCCTGAGCGTTTTCAGTACTCTCCATGATTCGCGTACCTTATTGTAGCCCAGGGTATTATGTATCAATCCTCCTGCAACAGGCCTCCCATGCTTGGTTCTTGCTTTCTGCGACAGTGCGCTTTACCTGTGTGTTAAGGCTTCGGTATTCTCCAATCTTCTTGGCTTCCGCTACATAACCATTTATTGAAGACCCGTTTTTTCTTGCCCGCCTGCAGCGCCCCTGCGGAGCGGGAGATGCCCGGGCAGACAGGGCCCGTGAGTCAGGGATGGCAGCCGGTCTAAGGGAAGATGACCCCGACAGATAATCCCTGGTCCTCCAGGTTGGGAGTTTCTATCAGGCCAGCACCCTGTTAGTGGAAAAAAATCAACCAGCTAAAATAAGTCAAAAAAAAAAAAAAAAGGAACATGGAAATAGAAGAAATGGTGGGCAAGAAAAAACAGGTGTTTCAAATTAAAAAAAATAATATAAAAACTTCGCCTTTTGCTTATAAAACAAAGTTTAAGTATAACATGTTTGCCAAATTTCATGCTTTTGTTTTGGATTCTTTGTGACATGGACATAGGTTTTTACTATGACCTGAATGTTTCCACTATTTAATTGGAGAATAACAACAGTCAATTTATTCTAAGGATTAGCAGGTTTCTGTGAGGAGTGTTATGAAGAATATCTGTACTTAGGTTATAAAGTTTTCAGTTTTATCAAAAGTTTAGAGATAACTCCAATAGAAAAGAATCGTAAAAATCATAATAAACTTTGTTTTAAGCCTTTTCCTAATGAATTGCTTTTTTTTGTTTAAAAAAAAAACTCGGTTGTTCTGATAAAAACTAGGACGTTAGTACAATTTCTTCTTTGTTAGTGTGATGTAAGCATCGTAAGGTCGTTTGATAGTTAATTCTCAAGGTTGCGCTGCATCTTTATTTTTTCTTTATTTATGGTTTAGGAAAATATGCAGTGCAGGTGTACGTCTGGGACAGATTGCGCTATCGATGGCGATTAGCATTATATCATTAATCTTTAAAAATAATTTTGTAATGACATGTAAAATATGTAGCGAAACTATTTAAATATTTGTGTACATACAAATTTGATGAATTATTTAATATTAATTATTACAGACACTTCTTATTAGATTATTACCCGCCTTCTTCTTGTTTATATAAGAGCAATTTTATGGAAATATGATACCTCTTTCCACCGTTCGATGGACCAACGTTTTAGCAACCTAATATTAAGTATTTTACTTTTGTCTAAGTTTTTAAGAATAATTATTGTAGTATTCAGCCATTCGTTTCTATAAAATATCACCCTTACTTTTTAGATTTTAGGGTCCCTCACTCCAGATTTTTTTTTTTTTTTCTGAAATCCTCTCGTTTTCTCAGTATCATGCCAGAACCGATTTTCGATGAAACTTCTGGAGTAAGAAGTGTTTAGTCATAAAGGAACAAAGAACCTTACAACAAATACGAATGATAGCTCTAATCTTATAAAGATAAATTCTATCAGTCTTTCCACTTTTCTATCAGTCAAGTTCCATAATTTTTTGCAACTTTTTTTAGCCAATAATATTTTTTTTACCGATTGTACTTTATTTATCCCACAAATATTCTCCATTCATTCGAAGGAGTTTGATAGTGGAGTACGATGGTTTCTATGCTACTGGGCTCTTTTACAGTGAAATTTTCTATTCGAATGAGACTGAGGCAGGATTTTGTTTCAAATTAAATGAATTAGTTTGTTATTTTCTTTATCCCCCGCTGTATATGGCATTAAACTAAATTAAAAAGAAAACATGATAGTTCAGTCGGAATTCACATAATAAATTGCCCGACCTGGCAAAAGCTCAAGTAGCTATAATTTTATATTATGTCGTTTTGACTCGAAGAGTTTTGCTGACTTGAAGAGTCAAAGTTTGCTGCTTTGGAAGATCTTAGAGAGATGTCAAAAATTAAAAAAAAAAAGTAATATTTTATTTTATTATAGTTCCTCATGAATATCTTCTAAAAAGTATGGGTTCAAATGAAAAACAAATCCTTTCTTAAAACCTGTTTTAATTTATCACAGTTTGAGCTCTAAGCGCATTCAGTGAGTTAGATGGTTCCACAGATATAGTTTTACAAAATAATAATTATAAAAGTCTTAGCTAACCCGAAGGCTCGAAGCTGATACTGCGGATCGCTGTAAACAAACCTCTGTATACCAAAGATATGTCTAGGACCGGGATTCGAACCCAGATCTAATATAATGGCGTAAGTCAACAGGGTCCTAATTAAAGTAATGTTCTATGAACATTCTTCCCCTTGTATACATCGCAAATTGCGTGAACACGGTGATATGGGATCAGTGAAAAGAAAGGATGTGTCTGACCGAGATAATAGCCAGGTTAGCTCAGTTGGGAGAGCACCACTCTTTTATTAAATTCTATTTTTAACAGACGGCAAAGAAAAAAAAATTATACGGGTAGAATCAATAGTACAAACACCTTTATGAATTTGTTTTACTCTTACACAAATTAATTTTTCTTTTTCACAAATTAATTAAATACAACAAATTGTACTTTTCATCTTCTGAATTTGAAATAAAAAGTTTTATTAAAATTGTAACCTATGGTATATCGGTAAAGTGGTGGTGTTATAAGCACATATTTCGTAAGTAGCAATTTAGTGATTAAAAAACATGGTTATATATATATATATATATATATATATATATATATATATATATATATATATATATATATATATATATATATATATGCGTGTATATATTATAAATTATATATATATATATATATATATATATATATAAACATACATAGAACATTACTTTAATTAGGACCCTGTTGACTTACGCCATTATATTAGATCTGGGTTCTAATCCCGGTCCTAGACATATCTTTTCTTTTCAAATAAAAATATTTAAACAACTCTTAGGTGTACGGATTTCCAAGTACTGTGCCTTGGTTCGTATGCTTTACTGTTTAATAATAACAATATTATACTGCATGTATAGTTATATTTATTGGTTTGCCCGCAAATACAAAATAAGGTATATACCTACATATGAGGATTTAGCCGTCCTGAACCGAATTTTCCCTCATATTTTACCTATTCAATTCACTTTGCAAAGGTCGCAGTGGAGTAAAGAACTGCTGCTGAATCTTCGGAACCGAACCTATAGCGACCCCGAACTCTGCCAGGATATTTGGCCGTTATCCAAACAACAGTTTTGAGCCCCCCTCCCTTGGGTTGTCAACCCCTTTGTTTTTGAAAAGGCTTTTTTTATTGCCTATCTGCTGTTTTCTCTCGCTACAGAGGTAGGCTGTATCCATGACAATATATAAGTCTGGCTAAAACGGATCCTTTATCTTTCTACTAGCCTTTTCAAATCTACAGTACTTTCATCCTACTTTCAAAGCTTTATGTGAAAGGTTTATTATTCGGGAAGCAAAATCTCAGTATCTGAAAAAAATCTGTACCACTACAACTCATGAAGAGTCTTCGATTCAGGACGTGGTGGTGACTGTACTGTTTATTGGACAAAGGTTGTGCAGGTAGGTGATTCGTTCTCAGCCACGCTCAACTCTGAGGTTTTTCCCTTATTTTGGGTACTTAATTTATAATGACTGGGTGAGCCCCAGGAAGCTATCAAAGTCCAAAAGATCCATCCCCGGCTTATTTCATGTTAACAGATTAAAAAAATCTGTCACTGCCGGATACTACCACTTAGCCATCCCGCTCCTAGGATCTTAAAATTATTCTGTTATTTAAAAATGAGCCATGATTTTTGAAAACGGTGTAAGTCCATTTTTCATGCATCGAAATATTCAGGGGAATTTGCAGTTGAATTAATTAAAGCGTATGGGCAAAATTTCTAACTCATAGCATTTAGCTAAAAGAGGTGCTTTTAGCACAATACACCTTTTAATTTCTATTATGAAATAATAGAAATTAAAAGTATTTAAAATAATAAACGAAATATTATGAATCGAAAGGATTCTATATCTGAAAGCTCTTCACGAATAAACTATTCTGTATAATTATTTATAGAACATGGATACTATAACTGTCTATTGACTTTAGTAAAGAGCGACCAACAACTTTTATTTACACAGAATATTATTAAGGTGGCGGCTTAATTACTCAGTGTACCATCCCGTTTTCCAATTCGACTGTTCCTGAAATTAATTTAATATGTTAACAGGCAGCGATGGATTCTTTGGGATTTGGTACCCCCTTCTGGTGTTCATCCAGCCTCTATAAAGTGGGTCCCCAAAATAAGAGGAAGCGTGGCACAAGCGTTGTTCAAGAAACAGTCTCTACCACGTACTGAGTCCAAGACTCTTTGTGAGTTCTTGTGGTACTTTTTTTTTAAATATTTTATTATGATATCTCCTCGGATTTCAAATTCTTCACAATCACATTTTTCATACCATAGTTAAAATAACTTGAAATGGAAGTGTACACTATTAATTGATGCTAAATTCATCTCTCTATCTATAATTGATCAATGAGGGACCTCTTTATTATAATTTCCATCGTGGAGAAGCCTTTGTGTAACTTGCCAAACAATTAAACTTCTCTGCTAAAGTGAGATCGGTGGACCCAGCTCTGGGTTTCCACCGTTTAATTAAGGTGCGTTTGGTAATTGGACCTCGGTGGGATAATGGCTTAGAGGTTTCAGATAGTTGAATCATTTATACAACCGCCCTTCAGTTTATTGAGGGATCGCTTTAGGATGTAGTATATCTGTTCTAGTTTGGGGACAGCCATTATTAATTAGTAATTATTTATTGCTCATCGAAAATATCCCTGAAACGTTAACAGGGCTCAAATGGTTGGCAGAGTCCAAAGCCTTATTGAAAACTTAGTGTTATGAACTTACTATTATTCTTAATTTTTTTTCTTCGAACCTCCGGGCTCCCTTCAAAAAACCTGAACCACTGTAAAAAAAAAATGCTTGAATGAGATTATTTCTACACTGTCATTATAACTGTATGGCACATACACACTCAGCTATATACCGTAGTGCAGCAAATGAAATACACTAACTGGATTATAGAGGCTGGATGAGCCCCAGGAAGCTCTGCAGATACCTCAGCGGTTGATCCATAACCGCTAAGATAATTAATAATTAATATATTAGCATTGGTTTTCCGTGAGCTACAAACTCTCCACATACTGATCTCTCCTGCTTCCCCGGGTTCCCTAATATTTATTTTATTTCATTATATCCTTTTTGGTTATAACTCATATTTTTATATTGGACTGTAGCAATGTATTTATTTTACTGAAACCTACCAATTCTTACGTTTGATTCAGATCAGATCGATACAATTTACCTTTGGAGGTAACTTGTTTCCAGGTAGAAAATGAAATACAAATAAAAATATACAGTACAGAGAATATTTTTTATGAGAATTAATCTTCTCCTACGATATACATAAAATAAATATTATTTTTACACCCAAGAACACAAGATATGCAATTTAAGTAATTAATTAATTAAATAAAAAATAACGAAAAAGAAATCATGGGATAACTATTAAAACCACAAGGTAGTTATCATAGATAATATGCGCCTCATATCATATACCCTCTTATGCTATTCTTGCGGTTTAGCTTAAGGTGAACTGATCCGATATTACGCTCAACCCAAGATTTTTTCAATGCATAGAGGCTGGATGAGCCCTAGAAGGGCCTGCAGATTCCACAGTGGTCGTTCCTTGGCTGTTAACATAATATATAATTTATTTGCCACAGCCGGATTTGAACCCGGAACCTGCATCATTGAAACTCAAAACTCTACTCGTAGTTAATAACACGACTTCTTCATATCGCATCACTCTCTTGAAGAATGTTCTTCATACGCTTCTGTCTTCTTAATCCTTAATTAACGTTGTTTTGTTTGTTTTTATGGTGTACGTTTTTTATTTAAAAATATATATTCAAGAAAGGTGTTTGTTGGTGCCTTTGAAAGACACGAAAAAGATCTCTAGAGAGAAGCGGGGTTTTCCCTTCTTAGTGAATTCTATTGGGAAGGAAATCAAATCAAAGGGAGAAGTATTACATTTCTCGGAGATATAGCGGATATTATAGCAGATGGTATTCCCGATTTATTTTCATGTGGGGGAGGGCGTCTTATATCTGCGGTATTTGTTGTGAATGTTAATGTACGATATAATATATTGTATGTCATACAATGATTTGTTATATTACATACAGTGGGTGGCCAAATTAATAGAGCCACTTGTCATTTGATTTTTTAAATAAATTCTTAGTTTTTGACATTTGTTTGTGATATTTGTAAATACATTATAAAATATGAAGTTAGTTTTCGGTTGACACTTGTTTCAGTTTAATTTAAGTATTTTTGTATGATCCTATTGGTAACATTGTTATGTTTAGTTATCATTGTTATTTTATTGCTCGTGTTACTTGCAAATTTGTGATTATTTAGTTGTCTTTATTTCTCAAATAGTGGCATTTACGCTGATTTTGGTGTATATAATGTTATCTTTAATTATAGTATTTAAATTCATTCAATTGTTAAGGTTTTTGTCATGGGTTTAACTGATGACCTTACTCTGCGAAAAATTAATTAAATATAAAATTTATTAATTAATTCCAATCACTCTAATTGACAAATTGCTTCATTAAGGGCCGGTTGCACCAACACCGGTTTAAACTGAGATTAGACGATCTCAGTTTAATCTTAGATTAACAGTTAAACTCTAGTTCTCTGAACACCCGTTGTTAGAGTACAGTTTACTTTAAACTGCGTTTAAAAGGGAGGTTACGCTTAGGTTTGTTGTTTTGTGCCGTTTTCAACAGATAATACTACAGTTTTTATCCAGTACAGAACTAAATCTTCAAATTGAAACTGAGAAAGAACGATATTAAGGGAAGTCATTTTAACTATGTAGTTGAGTTAACATAAAGATTAACAATTAAAAACTGAATCACTTGATTTATTATGAAATCGTCATCTATTCATTTCAAATTTCATCCACAGAAACCAATTATTGATAACCAAACAAAGTCCCAATAATTATTAATAATGAAACACAGTAACTTGTCTTTCCATTTGTTTTTTAAAAACGGCAAGTGCTTTCAATCACATTTCTGATGCTCTTCAGGCCAAAGACACTTGTTGATCACTCACCATCATTTACGTTTGGTAATCAGAGACAAACTTTACCTCTGATTGCCAAACGTAAATGTGGTTTGAAAGTTGAATGTTCGAAACCGAGGGTCTAATTAAATCCAAAACAACTTGAACCGTGCTTTTTGAAAGTCTAAATCTGTCAAAAAATTCTTGATTCGACCATTGGAGAAAATGATTCTGTCGAGCACGAAATACTTTTGTACTCATCAACGAATGAGCAACTAATTGAAAAAACTCTTCGTAATCTGCCAAATCGTCAATGTCTATATTGCCAACAATATCCATTTCTTGAAAAATAAATAAATAACAAAAATTGAAAACAAAGCCAGTAAAGAAAATTAAAAACAAAACAAAGCCAGTTAAGAAAATTAAAAACAAAACAAAGCCAGTTAAGAAAATATAAAAACAAAGCCAAGGGCGACAAGAAGTGAAGTTTGAAATGTGAGAATATAACCTTACACGAGTTTAATGTAAACGAGGTTTAAACGGCCATGTGCGGCCGGTAAGGTTTAAACCTAGATTCGTGTTTAAACCTACTTTGTGCAACGCGTAATAATCGATTTAAACTGAGATATCGGAAATCCCAGTTTAAACTAGGTTGGTGCAACCGGCCCTAACACAAGTTTCAGGAGTACCCGCCATTAACACAATGAGCTAACCCGCTTCCAAAATAAAAGTTTTTTTTAAATTATGTTTCTGCATTTTTATCATCACTTATTTAAGTTTAGACAGATTCTGATATAACCTGGTATAAATTTTCGTTTTATATATGTTATTATATATATTTTATATTATATGTAAAATATATATATATTTTATAAATTCGTTTTATAATAATGTTTTTAAAGTATATTTAAAGCTGTATAAACTCTATCAGGGTTTGATCATTAACCGATTGGTTAATGATTGATGAGAAACAGGTGAGTTTAAAAACAGCTCGAGTAATTATATTTATATATACCTATATTTAATGCAAATTTATAAATTTTCATTAAGGAGATTAATCTTAACGCATCAACAAATCAATATAAGCCCATTACACGAAACATAGCAACATTTTAGCAAGTAATAATTCTATAATAAACTTGCTGCAGTGACCAAACTACTAATTGAAGTTAAATCCGTGTTTATTGCAATACTAATTACGTAGCTTATGAAGCGAATCTATTAATATTATAAACTATTCGTCATTATCTTATTATTACATGTACGTATATACTTATATACATATATTATCATAAGAGATACACATATGCATATATGGTATAATAATTACCTATGAATACCCGTATTTATGCATTTTTTATCTAAAGTAAAAAAGCACGCATAACTACAACCCATTAGTTATTTAAATTAATTGCTGCATTAACTGTTAAATCATGGACTGGTCGTGTATATAAATCCCCCTTTTTTCACACACAGTCTTATTATGTGTTCGGGAAGTCACAAAGGTTCTCTATATACCAAATTATTATTAATATTGATAAAAACCTCAATGAATATGGTGATCATATCTCTTTCATCTACTCATAAAAAAAAAAACTACCCATGAAGGGTCTTGGGTTCAGCGCATGAGAGAATGTACTGTTTCTATGACAACGGTTCAGCAGGGAAGTGATTTGTCCAAGATCAACCTCTATCTTCATATTTTTTTATGGAGGCTGGGTGAGTACCAGGAGGTTTAGTAAATCCCACAGGTTCTCTCTGTAGCAGTTAACAGGTTAAATCATTTACCTGATGCAGGTGGGTATGAATCCGGAACCATTGGCGTTGTAGCACAGAACGCTGTCCCGCTCCCCCTTATCAATCTAGATTTGGGTTTTTTTTCTTTTAATTAATAAACAGTAAAAAGTAGAAAACGTTGAAAATCATCACCATACTCCAATTAATTAATTACTAATTAGAACTGTTATTAGCTACATACTATTCCAAAATACTGGATATAAAAATATATTAATATTCATGTAAAAACTACTCACGTTATTCATTAATTGACTTATTTGCAAAACTTTAAACTTTTATCATAAACCCTCTTCTGATAAAGCCATATTTTGTTTGAACTTTCATTCTCTTTAGTTGAAATATGCATATCCCATGTAATAGACGAGAAAGAAAAAAAGAAAAGATTAAAACAAAGATTTGCATGCAAATTTATGCATGAATCATAAGTCTCATTAAGCCTTAAAGTTCTTATAAAGGGATTAAAAGGTTTTTTTTCGTATTTGGGTCAGAATTCGTTATGAATATGAATGCCTTCTCTCTAGCTTTGATGCCTATAATAATAGGGAACACATTTAAATTTCGCATGGTTATAGATTTGAAAATTTTACCTCATAAAAACTATAAATAAATAAAAACTTTTAAAATAATGAAATTAGTGGTTGTGGTTAAATGTTAAAATATACGAAGAGCCCAGGATTTAAAATTAGCAATATATTTATTCATTATGCATGAACGGATTGAAGATAAGAGAAAACCAGTCTTCTGCTTTTTTTTATTTTTTATATGTTTTGACCTTTCGAACTGTCTTCAGAAATGCTTTGAGGAAAACATTATAACAACTAAATTAGCACAGTAATATTAAGCGTATGATTCAGAAATAAGTGTAAGTCAGTTAACCATGAACAAATTACCTTGCTAGTTTTCTAGCCAGGAATTTTAAAAGATTTTCTCTTTAAGAGAAGTAAAAGAAGTAAATTCGAATAAGACTATAAGTATATAGTTAGAAGAAGAACTAACGATGATTTTTGTGATATGGATGTTGGATGGTATAAATTTGAAAACCTCGAGAAATTTAAGAACTTAAGATCTGTGATAACTAGAAATAAAACGAAATAAAAAATTGAATAAAGACAGGAGGAAACAAGTTATATTCAGTCTCGACATTACTAATCTCGTGCCCTTTGTTCCTTTTTTTTTCTCTTTATATTTCCATCAAATACAAGTAATTGACAATCAGCAGATTGGCTGACTGAAAAAAAAATACAAAATGACATGGAAGGCATGACGAAGAACAGTACCCAGCGGTACCTCTCCATTGGCTTGCTTTAATTTACTACTGTAATAGATCCCTCATCCACGTCCTTTTAGTCTCCTCCTAGTGTTCTCAGGCATGAAAGTAGTGGCCATTTGTTCTATCAATGAGTTTGGGTGTCCGTATAGTTTTTCTTGAAAGCGTTTGTAGTAAGTTCACATGTGTTCGTTAACCGTTTGTATTTTTAAGTCAGTATGGAGAGTTTTGTTATTGACGTACCATGGTGCATTAGTGATTTAGTGATTGATGTTTCACCTTAACGTGAGGACCCCATGTCATTCTCCTATCAAATGTGAGTCCAAGGTATTGTATTTTGTCTCTCTGTGGGATAGGTGCGTTATTAAGGAAAATGGGAGGACATGTTTCGCGTCTAAGAGTAAAAGTGATGTGTTATGACTTTTCGTGGTTCAGTCAAATTTTCCTTCCCTTTGTTCCAAAATTTAAAAATTAAATTTTCATTCTTATAATTTTTTTTTCTTTTTTTAAACTGGATTTATTCTTCATTTATTTTGGGTAAGAGAAAATAAAAACCATTTTCCAGTTCTTGTTTATTCAGTTATTTTCACTCTTTAGAGACGTTTCGACACTATGGTGTCATTCTCAATCCTTTCTTCTCCTGCATTTTTTAACTTTAAATAAATAAATTAACAATAATTACAATACTATAAATAATTTAACATAAATGTCCAAAGATAACATACTGTAAGTATAAATACCTGGAAAGTCATACTTTTAAAAATTCTTAGGAGATCACTAGTCCTCCATGGTCAATAAATAATATTGCATTACAAAACCAAATTTTGATCTTTGAACCATCAGATCCTTTCTCTCATTTCTATGAGTCATTAGACTTTAGTATAAAATAACAAATTATGTTCTAACAGCACATCAACAAAAATAATACAAAGTAAAAAGTAAAATTAGTTGAGCCTGTAATATTCGAATTCTTAAAATGGTAATGCTGAACCGACTGGTACACGTCCGAGGCGTAGGTTGGAGGATTATATTGATGAAGTGGTCGTATGGGTTTGGGTGATAATTGTTGAATGGAAGTTTGCACGCATCGATTGGTCGAATAGGCATCGAGCATTCGGTTTCGCTTATCATATTATTATTATTATTTTACAGAAAAATTCAGTTTATTTTAAGTATTATAGCGTTTTTCGTTAATAAATAAACTCACTAAAAACTAATCTTCAAAACTGTGATTACAATAAAAATCTGTGAATTATGAGGATTGCCTGTTAAATTTCCTGACCAATTTAATCGCTGTATTTATCACTAGCGGTGTCGCTCATCACTCATGAAGGATACAAGTATATTTTTTTTTCCGAAGGCAATCTTTTACGAAATGAATTATTCAGAGGATTGTAGGACAAAGGCAGAATATATGACCTTGAGTAGTATTGATCTAATTTGCGGGCTTTCCTTTCTAATACCTGTCGTATGATTGTGTAACTACTCATCATTTTATTCGTCTACATCTAAAGATAAATTAAAATTCTCTGAAGGCATCCAATCCAATTCAACAATAACTATACAAATCAACGAAACATTTTGCAATACAAAGCATTTCTGACTGAGAACAAGTTCAGATTAAAACACTTCGCTTTTCACTCCCTGAATCAGACTAATAATTTTTCCGGAACATAATTAAAGCCACAGGCGAATTATACGTAATGGTATCAAAGCACTGATTGTGTTATGACTGGAGGTCATTACTTACGTAACTGACGTTTTACTGATAGAACTTACATTTAGCGACTCTTAAACAATACGGCTCATTTACTAGGAGGTAGGAAGGCTTATATTGAGTTAAATGTTTCGTCAGTTTTGAACAATAAAGAAACCTGTAAGCTAGTCAATGTAGTAGAACGATGGCGTACCTATTGCCCTCTTGACTCTCCGTGTATAACACGCGGCCAATTTCGAATCAATTAAATTTTGATAAGAAGCTAAGGGTTTCAAATTGATCGTCAAAGGGCCTGTTACTTGGCGGCTTCTTGGAGATTCGAGGGCTATTCCTTAAGATCCTCATTCTTCAGATTCTTTTATAAGACCCATATAAAAATTGGACTTCCCTCAGCCCATGAAGAGTCTTTTGTTCAGTATTTGCCAGGGTCCTTGATGTTGCTATGATTGTGCAAGATTACTTCAAAACCAGATTTTTCTCCCAATTATGGATAAGTTCCCAAGATGGTCTTCCGATCCCATGGGGTCGGGTGCAAGAGGTGAAATAAGAATTAATAATATATCTGCCACTTTCGTCTTGAACTAGGTACGTTAAGATTAATAGCACAGTTCCCTATACACTCAGCTAATTCGTTCCCAAAATAGTAAAATATTTTATTATATTACTTATTAGTAGTTTTATTATCAGTAAGTTTGGACAGATTCCGACTAAACCAAGTATAAATGTTTCTTTCTTTATTAATTTTTTTTTAGTTGAATAAACGCTATCCACTATTAAAAATTATTATTACCTTACCACCCCCGACATTCTTTGTATTTTTTTAATTACTAAAGTCACTTAATGACCTTGGACATCAGTAATTTATTATAATCTACAATCTTGGCGTAATTTAATTGCTGGTTCTTTTTATTTCTTCATAACAATTTATCTCATTAATGTTATTGTAAAATGAAGGGCATAATACGCATCTTCTAGACTTAAAGTGATTTTAACTGTAAGTGTTTCAATCAGGTTCAAAAGTGGATAACGCCAAAATTTTAAGAATTGACTTTTTAACATTTTTTGTTAGTTCATTCAAGCAATTTTGTCAAACACGACACTTAGCTGCCTTATTTCTCATATTTTTAGTACAGTTCTTAACCTGAAGTTTGGGTAGCTGAAAGCATTTCTTGACCAAACGAGTAAAAAATGTGAAAAAATCACTTTTTTAAATTTGGAGTTATCCTCTTTTGATCCCAAACGCCTCACTTGTAACCTGGCTATTATTAATTGTTTATTCATTTAATGACAATTTAAGCTACTATGGCTAATCGATCCCCCCCTTAATTTTGCCTATCCAGGTTTAATTAAGATAGGCATCTTTAACGACTAAGCCTTAACGACTTAAGCCTCGTTACCACCATTCTATGCCTTCGAAAGATGGATAAGCGAGGATTTTTTACTCCCTTTAAAAAATTCTAGGACAACCCTCCGGGTTGCGAACCCACGATCTTGGGAATAGTTGTTTGTTATCCTAACCACTACACCACAGGAAACCCTCTATCTGTTATTACAATGCGTTAACACTCGATCGCATTCTTCTTGTTCACTCCTGCGCCTCTTTTATCAAAAACAGTTTAGTATTTTTGCCATTTCAAAGGAAATTTATAAATCGGGATACTTAGGTTAGTTAGTGGCCAAGCAAACATCCGGCTACTCCGGACGGCATCAACAGATTAACTGTTAGGCCAAGGACAAGACTGCGGCGTACACTGTTGCGATAATTTAGAGAGCAATGTTGGGGCACGTTTATTTGTTTATGAGTCCACTCTAGTACAAACCATTGCTGAACAGTATGAAAGAGTGAGGTGTTTAAGATATAAGTTTATAATTAATAATAATTACATTTAATCATGTTTTATCAAAATCATGAGATACTTCAATATGAGCTGTTATTTTTATATTCAAATTAATTTATATTAATTAGTTATTCTTATAAATAATTTTATATCATAATAAAATTCAAAATGTTTATAGTATTAAAACACCACTCTTTGCTAAATGCTAAGTGTTAAAACTTAAATATATTATCGTAAAACCGGTTTGGAATATTTAAAAAAATAGTTTTGCAATAAAGAATATGTGAAAGTTTTTTGTTTTATTCCTCAGAAAGCGTTTAGAGTATTTTCTTGAATAAACATGTATTTTATAACTGACTCATGTTAGAGATTACACAGCACTTTAAAAGAAAAAGTATGTATTTCAATAGTAACCTCATAAATTAAACAATAAATACAACTAAATCTGAGAACATACTCAATGATGTGTTCTAATATCTTTCGAAACAAGCACTCCTCGTACCTCCTCCAAATGAATTAGTGAAGATAGGATTTCAATATGCCTCTCCTAGATCTCCACCTAGGAGTCTTTTGTGAAAACTTAAGTGTTTCTGTAGAAACCTAAAAGCAGCCTCATCATGTTTGTTTACCTAACTGGAATATATACATCATGTTCCAGTCCAATTTCACAATTAAAACAATTTCTAAGTTGACATATGATTAATCAGAATATAATTAACTACTTAGGTCAGAGCTATATTGTTATAACTACTTAAATAACATGTATCAGTTATAAAATACAACTGCATGTCTTTTTTCCACAAAAAAACAAGCATTTACACCCCACACTATTGAGTCAGTCTCCAGATCTACCTAAGTGGCCTTTCTTAATTATTTCTAATCCTTAACTAGTTTCATTATTTTGTTGTACACCTTAGTATATATTAATAATTCAATGAAGTCATATTTTTTTCAGTTATTGAATAAAATATATTCAAACATGATCTTTTTTTCATTGCAGTACATTTGCGCGTTTGCTGTTAGTGCTTTGGCCTCAAATTGGGACAGGCTTGGCAAACCCTTCAACCCTCTGCTTGGGGAGACTTATGAGTTAGAAAGGGAAAATTACAGGTTAGTGTTTTCATTATTAAAAAATGAACACTTTTATTAATTCCATTAATAATACATTTTGATTAATCATCTATATTTTATTAACCAAATCAATCACTAGGAGATGATATTAAAAATTTTAGTGCTTTCTACTTCATCTTGTTTCCATTGATTTTATTCAGACTGTAATTGGTAGGAGTGTAATGTAGAGTACTGTAAGGTGTAGGAGTATTATTCCTTGCAATAAGTATTCTGTTTTTCAATCTAACCAAACACATTTTTTTTTTAATTGTAGCTATATCAATGATTCTCGATTGAAGGTTGATAAAGAAAAGGTTTGGTGGTGCTGCCAAGAAATCTTTCTAGATAGCACCCCCAATTATATTCTACTTATATACTGTTTATTTGTATTGATTTATTATTATTATTATTTTTCTTTTCATTTATTTTAGGATTTCCTCGCCTACCCTTTTCAATCCATAGGATTTCTTATTTTTAAAACTATCGTCTTATATTTTAAAATACTATAACTGAAAAATAATCATATATTTTTTCAATTTTATTTGTTTTTCTATAAAAATTTTATGATCAGATTATTTGGTTCTGTTATTTCATTGATAGTTAGTTTTTATAAATAGAAAAAACATGCAGATGTATTAACAGTTGTTCACGAAAACATGCTTATATTTTCAAAAATGTATATAAATATTAATTATACCGAATGTTCATATTTTATTTCGGACACTGAGAATAGCTTTTAATGTTTAGGGTATGATACTTTTGGAAAAATTATTGTCTCTTAAAAATACTTCTGCAAGAAGAAAAAAAAAAATCGGCTTCCAGTCAACTCCTTTATTGTTTTATATGATAAAACGTTTCGACACTATGGTGTCATTTTCAATTATTTATTTTTCTGCATTCCTTAACTTTAAATAAAATAACAATAATTACAATAATATAAAATTTGTTTACATAAATGTCCAAAAGATAACATACTATAAGTATAAATACCTGGAAAGTCAATATTTTTTAAAAATCATTTTTAAGGAGATCTTTAGTCCTCCATAGTCAAACTTATATTCCATTACACGAAAAACCAAACCCTGATCCTTGAACCATCTAATCCTTTTTCTTATTTTTATTAGTCATTAGACTTTAGTATAAATATAACTAATTATGTTCTAAAAGGTACATTAATAAAGTAAAATTAAATTTTTTTTTTTTTTTTTATTTATGAATTTAATTTATTTATTTATTTTACTATATAATTTTTAAATAATATTTTATCAAAACAATTAATTAATTTTGAAAATATATGGAAATTTTTTTTTTTTTTTCATCCTAATTTCATCCTATTAGGTTTATTTGTTTTGATATTAATGTTTTTTAACTTAATTTCTTTAATATTTTTATTCCATCTTTCACATATATTTGTAATTAAAACTTGCAAATTTTTATCTGAAATTTTTTCTATAGTTAGTTTCAATTTTTTTCTTATTGAATTGGTTAACCAGAATGCCTGTTTTTTGTCTAAATTCACTATTTTATGTCCTATATAATTAAAGAAATTATGATGTTTTGTGTTATTTAGGAAATTTTTATTAAAACAGTTTTCTATATTAATTATATGAGATAAAAGATGATTAGGTAAAATTTGGTTTTCCATGCATAATTTAAGGTAAGTTAGTTTACATTCAGCATTAATTAATTTTAAATTCAAATCAAAAATCATTCTCAGTGTATTTATACTCAATTTAAAATTATCTGGACTTACATTTTGATGTTTTGTACAATTCAATAGTTCATTCTTAAAATTCTTAGTCAAATCTTCTACTAATTTGTTATTAGATGCAGTTGGTGCTCGGATTTCACCTTGATTGTTCATTCTTATAATTTTTTCCTTTTTTTTAAAAACTGGATTTATTTGAATTTCATCTTCAAGAAGAAAAAAAAAAAATCGGCTTACAGTCAACTCCTTTATTGTTTTATATGATAAAACGTTTCGACACTATGGTGTCATTTTCAATTATTTATTTTTCTGCATTCCTTAACTTTAAATAAAATAACAATAATTACAATAATATAAAATTTGTTTACATAAATGTCCAAAAGATAACATACTATAAGTATAAATACCTGGAAAGTCAATATTTTTTAAAAATCATTTTTAAGGAGATCTTTAGTCCTCCATAGTCAAACTTATATTCCATTACACGAAAAACCAAACCCTGATCCTTGAACCATCTAATCCTTTTTCTTATTTTTATTAGTCATTAGACTTTAGTATTAATATAACTAATTATGTTCTAAAAGGTACATTAATAAAGTAAAATTAATTTTTTTTTTTTTTTTTTTTTTTTATTTATGAATTTAATTTATTTATTTATTTTACTATATAATTTTTAAATAATATTTTATCAAAACAATTAATTAATTTTGAAAATATATGGAATTTTTTTTTTTTTTTTTTTTTTTTTTTTTTTTTTTTCAAAGTATAAGTATTCTTATGATCTATTATTTTTTAATTTCAAAATTATGGATGAATATAATTTACTAATTTCTCCTGCCTCTTTTCTATCGTTTACAGCATTTTCTAATTTATTATTTATAAATAAAGCCTCTAAATTTTTTCTTTTTATAGTATTATCTTCTCTATGTAGAATTTTAGGCTTATCGAAGTCAAAAGTGTGCAATTCCTTTTTACAATGTGCTGACAATGCTGTACTTGTTTTAGCTTTAGGTTTAATGTTATTTTGATGGTGATATATTCTGTTTTTTAAGTGTGTACTTGTTTGTCCAATGTATATTCCATCACAATTATTACAAGTAAGTTGGTATATTAAATTTTTGTTTTCCATAATTGGTATCTTATCCTTTTGACTTGTTATAATGTTTTTGATTGGGTTTCTTGTTTTGTGTGCTATCCTCATTTCTGGTATGTCATAAATTTTAAAGGTTGGTTCGATTTTTTCTGATAAGCCTCTGATATAGGTTATACTATTATATTTAATTTTATTATGTTTTAATTCTATATCTTGTGCTTCTGTTACTATATTAATTTTATCATTGTCTATAAGTGGATCTATGTTATTAGTTTCTTTTACAAAAAAATTAGTTATTTTAGATTGAGAAGGTTTAATTTTTATTGCATTATTTTGGCTATGTATTTTTGAAAAGTTAGTAGATTCTTTTGTATTTAATTTATTTTTTATATTTATAGGTAAGTGATTATCTTTTATATTTAAATTGATTTGTTTATGCCATAAATCTTTTATTAGTTTGATTGGAAAAGCTTTGTTAAGAAGGATTTTGAATATTTTGTTTTTCGTTTCTTTTAAAAATTCTACATCTGTTAATTTTATTGATCTATTAATTAGACTTAATGCTATGTTTTTTATTTGATGTCTCGGGTGATTTGAATAATAATTAATTAATTTACTGGTGGTGATATCCTTTTTATACCATTTTGTTTTAAGGTTATTATTTTGTTTTCTTATGATAGTAAGGTCTAAAAAATTTATTGAGTTATTATTTTCCAATTCTTGTGTAAATTTTATATTTTTATTTTGTTTATTTAGGATTTTACTAAAATTTTCTAAATTATTTTTATTTGTGATAATTAAAATGTCATCTATGTACTTTACTAATAACATAGGGGGGTTGTTTAATTTTTGTAGGCTATCTTTAATAATGTAGTTTAGTACTGTACCAGATATATTTACAGATAATCTGCCTCCCATTGGTAATCCTTTTGTTTGTTTAAAAAATTGGTTTTCGAAAGTAAAAAATCCATTTTCTGTACATAGTTTAATACCTTCCAAAAAAAATGGATTTACATTTTATACTAGTATATGGTTCGATGTTTGTGAGAATGATTTTTGATTTGAATTTAAAATTAATTAATGCTGAATGTAAACTAACTTACCTTAAATTATGCATGGAAAACCAAATTTTACCTAATCATCTTTTATCTCATATAATTAATATAGAAAACTGTTTTAATAAAAATTTCCTAAATAACACAAAACATCATAATTTCTTTAATTATATAGGACATAAAATAGTGAATTTAGACAAAAAACAGGCATTCTGGTTAACCAATTCAATAAGAAATATGAAATTAGAGCAAGAACAAATAATAAGTAGTTTGGATGTGGTATCTATGTTTCCAAATATACCATTAAAATTAGCTTACAAACTTATAAATGATAATTGGGAAAACATCGAACCATATACTAGTATAAAATGTAAATCCATTTTTTTTGGAAGGTATTAAACTATGTACAGAAAATGGATTTTTTACTTTCGAAAACCAATTTTTTAAACAAACAAAAGGATTACCAATGGGAGGCAGATTATCTGTAAATATATCTGGTACAGTACTAAACTACATTATTAAAGATAGCCTACAAAAATTAAACAACCCCCCTATGTTATTAGTAAAGTACATAGATGACATTTTAATTATCACAAATAAAAATAATTTAGAAAATTTTAGTAAAATCCTAAATAAACAAAATAAAAATATAAAATTTACACAAGAATTGGAAAATAATAACTCAATAAATTTTTTAGACCTTACTATCATAAGAAAACAAAATAATAACCTTAAAACAAAATGGTATAAAAAGGATATCACCACCAGTAAATTAATTAATTATTATTCAAATCACCCGAGACATCAAATAAAAAACATAGCATTAAGTCTAATTAATAGATCAATAAAATTAACAGATGTAGAATTTTTAAAAGAAACGAAAAACAAAATATTCAAAATCCTTCTTAACAAAGCTTTTCCAATCAAACTAATAAAAGATTTATGGCATAAACAAATCAATTTAAATATAAAAGATAATCACTTACCTATAAATATAAAAAATAAATTAAATACAAAAGAATCTACTAACTTTTCAAAAATACATAGCCAAAATAATGCAATAAAAATTAAACCTTCTCAATCTAAAATAACTAATTTTTTTGTAAAAGAAACTAATAACATAGATCCACTTATAGACAATGATAAAATTAATATAGTAACAGAAGCACAAGATATAGAATTAAAACATAATAAAATTAAATATAATAGTATAACCTATATCAGAGGCTTATCAGAAAAAATCGAACCAACCTTTAAAATTTATGACATACCAGAAATGAGGATAGCACACAAAACAAGAAACCCAATCAAAAACATTATAACAAGTCAAAAGGATAAGATACCAATTATGGAAAACAAAAATTTAATATACCAACTTACTTGTAATAATTGTGATGGAATATACATTGGACAAACAAGTACACACTTAAAAAACAGAATATATCACCATCAAAATAACATTAAACCTAAAGCTAAAACAAGTACAGCATTGTCAGCACATTGTAAAAAGGAATTGCACACTTTTGACTTCGATAAGCCTAAAATTCTACATAGAGAAGATAATACTATAAAAAGAAAAAATTTAGAGGCTTTATTTATAAATAATAAATTAGAAAATGCTGTAAACGATAGAAAAGAGGCAGGAGAAATTAGTAAATTATATTCATCCATAATTTTGAAATTAAAAAATAATAGATCATAAGAATACTTATACTTTGAAAAAAAAAAAAAAAAAAAAAAAAAAAAATTCCATATATTTTCAAAATTAATTAATTGTTTTGATAAAATATTATTTAAAAATTATATAGTAAAATAAATAAATAAATTAAATTCATAAATAAAAAAAAAAAAATTTAATTTTACTTTATTAATGTACCTTTTAGAACATAATTAGTTATATTTATACTAAAGTCTAATGACTAATAAAAATAAGAAAAAGGATTAGATGGTTCAAGGATCAGGGTTTGGTTTTTCGTGTAATGGAATATAAGTTTGACTATGGAGGACTAAAGATCTCCTTAAAAATGATTTTTAAAAAATATTGACTTTCCAGGTATTTATACTTATAGTATGTTATCTTTTGGACATTTATGTAAACAAATTTTATATTATTGTAATTATTGTTATTTTATTTAAAGTTAAGGAATGCAGAAAAATAAATAATTGAAAATGACACCATAGTGTCGAAACGTTTTATCATATAAAACAATAAAGGAGTTGACTGGAAGCCGATTTTTTTTTTTTTCTTCTTGAAGATGAAATTCAAATAAATCCAGTTTTTAAAAAAAAAAAAAAGGAAAAAATTATAAGAATGAAATACTTCTGCTTAAAGTCAATCAGAAGAAGTTAATATCAATAAATAATTTTAATATTGTAATTGGTTAGTTTACCTTAACATATAAAGAGAATTATTTTATAGGGTCATCTGTGAACAAGTGAGCCATCATCCTCCAATATCTGCGTTCCATGCAGACTCTAAGAACTTCATCTTCCATGGTTCCATTCATCCAAAACTGAAATTTTGGGGGAAAAGTGTCGAAATCCAACCCAAAGGCACTGTGACTGTCGAACTTCCCAAGTTTGTACAATTGAGTTATTACAATGGAATAATTTAGATAAATTAAGTTACTTTTAAGAATTTTAATCATTGTGAAAATTAATTGGGTATAAGTAATAAATATTCAGTATTGAATTTGTTGTGTGTGTAAAATGAAATAAAATTTTTTTTTTAAATTTTTTAATATTTTTCATAGTTTATATAAATGTAGAAAACTAATAAAAGCTAGAACAGAGTTGAAAAAAAATCTAATAAAATGTTTTCCATCATATAATAATAATAATAATAATTTTAAAATAATTTTGTTATGTACACTGAATGTGAAAAATGAGAGTTTTCATGTTAACACGAAACTCCATCCAATTAATTGATTGAAATCAATCCAATTAACAAAAAAAATTGTGTCCTAGTATTTAGATATATTTTAAACAATATTTATCATGCTAATAATATCTGTTGGCCCCTGATTAAATTTGGTACATCTTGAATATTTTTCTTTGCATAGTCAATAACAGTTACTGGATACTCAAGCACTTATATATTGTATTCCATCTTGCAAGTACACATTTCAGCTTCCTGTGTTCTTACTTTTATTTTATTATTGTGCTAACTGAGATTATTATTAGTTATTAGATTTTTTTTAATATATCAATTTTCATTCTATTAATCTACAGATGGGGTGAAGCATATACATGGTCCAATGTCAACTGTTGTGTGCATAATATTATAGTTGGCAAACTATGGATTGAGCAATATGGAACAATGGAGATTGTTAATGTAGCTTCTGGTAAATATTCTTAGGATTGTTATATCTTATAAATCATTATAGTTTGCATTAAAAGAATTTTATTTTAATTTTTGGAGTTTTACTTGACCATTATCTGCCGATGAGGAATATATTCCTTTAAATTAAAATTTTCATTTTTACTGTGTGATTCTACCAACTTCATTCTGAAACTGAACTTATCTAATTTTTTTTATTTTGAACTTATGCTAATTTCTTTCTCCCTGGCTCATATGTCCTAATACAATTTAAATTAGATTGTCATTTAAATGTTTTTATTACTTTTACTAAGCTATTTGGTTTGAATTGCATTAAATTCATATACTATATCATTTATAAATAAACAATTAATGATTTAGTTTTGAGATAACCTTTTTTTCAATTTACTGCAATTGTTACTCATGATACTCATTTGTTATTGTTTATTAGTTTCCTTGTTACCACCATAAAAACTATATTTCTATACTTTTTTCTAGGCCACAAAGCTATTCTTACATTTAAACCTGCTGGGTGGTTTTCCAAGGACTTGCACAGGGTTGAAGGCTTCATTATGGATAAAAAGTTATTAATTTTTTATATCACTTTTGAATTGGAAATACAAAACCATGTTTTTAATTCAAAATTATGTTTTAATATAATTTTTTGTTTGTTTATTTCAGTAAAAGAAAATCTCATTTTATCTATGGAAAGTGGACAGAATTCATAAGATGCACTGACTATTCTTCTTATGAAGAGTACCTTAAAGAAAATGCTCATAAATTTAGGTATATATCAATTCTTTCCATGTTTGATTAAATGTTTAGTTTATTGGATTCTAAAACAAGCATGCTATTAAATTAATATCTAATTAATAAATAAGATTGATTTTTTCACTTGTTTAATCTTTATGTCTACTAATGATTCTAATGAGTGAATGTATTCTCATTAAATAAGGTTGTTTTTAAGTTCATCTTTAAAGTTTATAATAAAGTTTGTAATAAAAATATATGTTAAAATGCTTTTTAATAAAAAAAAATCCAATAAACAAGCTTTGTGTATTCTGCTGTTAACTTGGACTTAAAATTTCGCAAAAGACAAGTGAAAGTAAAAGTTAACAGTTGGGTTGTCACACATGAAATGTCCGATTTTTTAAATCTTAATCTTTATAGAGGATTAAAGCATTGCCTGTTGATTCCCAGCAAAATATTTACTATCTATAATAAGCACTTGTTAGTCTTCTGTGTTTGCTTTTTGCCCAAATAGGCATACAGATTTTAGTATAATTTTAACCGTGGCCATGGAAACATGCGATTTCCAAACCATTTTTTTTTATGAGTACAAACTCGGTTATTCCGCTGCCCAGGCAGCAAGAAATATTAATTATGCGTTTGGTGAAGGAAGTGCTAATGAAAGAACCATCCGTTGTTGCTTTACAAAATTTTCCTCAGGAGATACGACATTAGAAAATCTACCCCGTGGACGGCCTCAAATATCAATAGAGGATGAAGTTCTTAAGAATGCTGTGAAAGAGGACCCTCATAAAACAGTCAGAGAATATGCGTCGGAGCTAAGCACAAGTCATTCGACAGTTTCCGGGCATTTAAAATTAATCAGAAAGGCAAAAAAGCTCGATTCCTGGATCCCACACGAGCTCAACGAACGTCAGCAGTTTAAACACGTCTAGAAACGTGTGTTTCTTTGATTGCTCGTCAAAAAAACAAACTATTTCTCGGCCACTTAATAACTTGTGACGAAAAGTGTATCATGCATGGCAATCGACGCCGATCTGGTCAATGGCTAGACCACATGCCAAAACAGAATTTCCATCCGAAAAAGTTAATGGTTACTGTATGGTTGTCTATGTCCGGGGTCATTCATTTTTATTTTCTACAAGAGGGTAAGACAATTGATTCAACATCATACTGCCAAGAAATTGACCAACTTATTATTGATAAGTTATTATAATAATATAGGCTGTTATTGATCAAAATTTGATCAAGCAACAGCCGGTACTGGTAAACAGGAAAGGACCTGTTCTCCTTGATGATAAAGCCCGACCTCATATTTCAATACAGACAGTGAATAAATTAAGGTAGTTGGGCTATGAAGTCTTACCACATACTCCACCTATACCACCCCCCATATTCCTCTGATCTATCCCCTATAGACTACCACTTTTTCCAGAGTTTCTACAACTTTTTGCGAGGAAAATTGTTTACCAATGATTTAGACATTAAAAATACATTTTCTGAATTCATTTCATCACATGGCACGTTTTTCAAATCAGGGATATAAAACTTGGTAAGCCTTTGGCAGAAGTGCATCAAAAATTATGGTAAATACTTTGAATAAAAAATGTGTTAGATTTGATCTCAAATTTTTATTTTCTTCCTGGTTCTAAAATCGGCCAGTTCATATGTGACAGCGCAATATTTATTTTGTCCCAAATTTAGTTTACTTATATCTTTTTAAAACAATTTTTTGTCTGTATCTTTTTTGTTTGATAGTGAGTAAAATGGATAATAAATGTACTACTGTGATCAAAAAGTAAGGTGGATTTATCATTTAAAACTCCCGGGCATTAGGAAGGCAGGTAAATTTTTTTTTTCCTAAGTCGGTAGGATTGTCTATAACATTTGCCAAGCGTCTGTTTATCAAAAGGTTTGATTATCTCCGAGTTACACATGTTTTTGTAAACAACCAAAAGTGAATTTTTCAATTTTTACAATAGGTGATTTTGTTGAGCAAAAAACTTGCGTCAAATTTTGTTTGCGGAACGAATATTCTTGTGCGGACACATTGAAAATGTTGCGGAAGGCTTTTGGTGATCAAACTATGGCACAAAAAACGTTTATAAGTGGTAAAACGAGTTCAAAGCGGGCCGAGAACACGTTGAAGACGAACCGCTCTGGACGACCATCAACCTCTACCGACGACAGCCATGTCCAAAAAATCAAAGATTTGGTGCTTGATGAGCGTCGATTGACAATGAAAAAATATTATTTGAGCGTCATGTTTGCGTGAAGCTGTTCTTCTGAAACGGCCGGAATTATGGGCGAAGAACTCTTGGTTCGTTCATCACCATAATGCACCGGTTCACAGTGCATTCTTCGCAAAAACTCGATTCATATCGTTCCGCAACCACCGTATTCGAGTGATTTGGCTCCATGCGACTTCTGGCTATTCAGCAAACTCAAAAGGCCAATGCGGGGACGCCGTTTTGACACAATTGGGGAGATAAAAACCGAATCGAAGAAGGTCTTGAAGGCTATCCCGAAAAAAGACTATTCCGACTGTTTCGAGGACTGAAAAAAGTGCGTTTCATCGGACGGTGATTACTTTGAAGGGGATTAAATTGATTTGGAAGAATAAATAAAGGATTTACATTTTATAAACAAATTCACCTTACTTTTTGTTCACAGTAGTGTAGAGTATCTGATTAACAAGAATATTATGCTATGTAGATTTTTAATAACTTTATTATGATGATTTAAATAAATTATTGTTAAGGATATACATGCATTTTTAAGTGAACAACTTAAGGAGAAACCTTTCAGTGCTTGCGTGCCTAACAAAAATTTGTTATTGAAATAACCATTAATTTAAGAATTACTGCGCATTATTTAAATGCAAAACAAATTGAAGTTTTAAAAAAAGTAATAAATAAATAGAATAAAATAAATCCAAGATTTTAAAAGAAGTTATACAGAGGGAGAAGGTTTTTTCCTCCTTGAGGTTAACCACCATCCAATAGATTCTCCATTAAGTTGTTTACCTTTGGATTTAATCACAAATATTTTTTATCCCTTTTTGTTGATCATGTCTTTTTTTTTTTATTCAACTTTTATATTTATATTTTGTTTTCTTTAATTGCTTCTTGATTATTTTTTTTTTAATTCACTTACATTATTTGGATATGAATAATTTATTATTCTGTAAGCCTGGAGTAAATTGAGTACTGATCCCATGTTCTGCGGTGCTAGTAGTTAGTGTTAAAATGATTCTGTTGGGCAGTCATTCATAGTATAAGTTAATTTTTAATCACTTTGTGTTGCTCAGAGGTTTAACTTCATCTGTAATCTCATCTGCCTTAGTTTTAGAAAGATTCTTAACAATCCCTGGAATTGAAACTTTGTCCTTACAGTTTAAAGATAGCACAATTAGATCACATTAGCTGAGCAATGTCTACCTTCTGTATGTATAAACTTGTCCAAAAGTTTTGGTACTAGTTTGTTTTTGTTTAAACTTTGTTCTTCAAGTTGAGCATCATTTACTGTTATTTAATAAATATATTTTTTAAGTTTAATAAAATTTCAAGTGTTATACTCTTATTAAGTGTTATAATCTCAATACAGTTAGTCTCTATCTAAGATTTTCCAGAAATCTTGTGGCAACATAAGGAAAGGGTAGCCAAAAAAGGCTTGAAATTAAATTTTGTAACTTTAAATTCATGTTTGTTTAGTATTATTTCATGTGTTATTGGTGTACAGAACTTCGCTCTAGTAAGCCTGACTTTCTTTTTTACCATCCTAGATTAAAAGGTAGAGGTCTTATTCTGACTATTGTAGGATTGAAGACTGAACGTATAGATTTCTTTACATTGACTGCTAGAAATAAAAATCTGATCTGGAGTTAAATTCCTCCTTTCCAATCCATCTACCCTCAGATCTTTGTGCCTTTCTGTTTTTCACAAAGAAATTTGTTTTGCTACTATGGTCTCATACTAAATGTTAAAAATGAACTAAAAACATAGCTGGGTTTTTCAAAATATTTTGTTTTAATACTGATCTAACTATGGCTGTACTAACTTAAAGTTGTTGTTGAACTGTTACTAATGTGGACTTGAATTTTATCTAATATTTTCTAGTTTAGATGTCTGTTTTTTAAATGTTTCTATGTTTTATTACTAACATTAGTTATGTTATGTTTGTGGAAATTATTGGATATTTACATCCTTTATTGCTTTTCATTGGGTTGTCAAGTTGGTGTTGTGATTTATGTTGTTTGGTTGTCGCTACTGGTTGTGGAGCTAATCCTTTTTCTTTTCTTTTTTTTTTAAATTTTAAGTTGCAAATTTTTTTTGTTCCATTTATTCTCGGTGTGGAAAGTGACCAAGCAATTTGGTCTCGTGTGAATAGGTCTGCTGATGGAAAGGGACCTCCATCGAACTCCGACAGCCCTGTTCACACTCCAAAGAAGGTCCTTGCCAAGTTGAACAGTCTCAAGATGGGCCCATTCAAGTCTCAAAACTCAGTAGTTGATGTAAGTAATATTTTTTTAATAATAAATGTTTCTGTGGTAAACCAAAATCCGTTTTTAGTTCCTAATTATGTGGCATTGCAAATATTAATATTGTATTTAGCATCAAAATAAATTTTTATTTTTTTATGAAACCAACTGATCTAAACAGAGTATAAAGATGAATGGTTAAAAGTTTTTTAATCTGTTTTCTTTCCAGAGCCATGTTCTATCTAAAAATGTAATCGGTTTTATGTAGTTTACAGTATCCAATCCTTGGGATCAGTGATGTGAATTTTTTTAGGCACCCTTATACTTCCTTTTCTTTATTTTATCATATAATTTTTTTGTTAGTATCTATTCACAATTGCTACTTGTATTTACAATGAAACCCCATTATTTTATTATATTTTTTTGTTTAGACAAACTTCTTTCTTCTTTCGCATCACCCTTATGGTGCCTTTCAGCGTAGGGGAGCGCTTAACCAGGACTGCCACTCTTCCCTGTTCCTAGCTAGGTTCCTCGCCTGGCGGATATTTTTGCCTCTTTTCCTGCACAAAGGTTCGACATATTCCAGATAGGACATTCTAGGGCGTCCTCGTGGTCTTCTACCTTCAGGGACGTAGTCCACCGTCTTCAATGGGTCCCTGTAGTCCCCCATCCTCAGAACATGTCCAAACCATTTTAATTGGCGGGACTGGAGCATCTCCTTCATTGCCACGATCCTGAGTTCCTCCCTGATCGTTTCATTGCGGATACGATCTCTTCTTGTTTTTCCTGCAATCCTTTGAAGGAATTTCATCTCTGCAGCCGTGATTCTACTCTCCAGCCTGTCCGTTAGTATCCAACTTTCGGCACCATACAGGAGCACAGGTAGATATACCGACTTCAAGATTTTGAGCTTTACTTTTCTGCCTACTTCTCGCTTCCCAACAACAGCATTACAGATCTGGTAGTAGACCGAGTTTGCTTTGTTTATCCTGTTTGAGATTTCAAAGTCTAATTTCCCAGTACCGTTCATTACTGCTCCGAGGTAGGTGAAGTCCGTGACTGCTTCCATCTCTCCTCCGTTGCAGTATGTATGGATTTCTTCCTGTACCAGTCCTACTTGCAAGATCTTGCTCTTGCCGGTGCTGATCTGCATACCTTTCCTACGGAGCTCTTCATCCTATTCATTCACGGCTTGCTGTAACTTTTCTGTAGAGTCTGCAATGAGAACAATATCATTCACATAAAGCAGAAGCTGAATCACTTCAGGTAGGAGGTTTTTTCGGCCCAGGAACGTCCTTTCAGTTCGTCTTTTGCATATTGTTGCTATTTCATCCATATAGAGTATAAATAGCAACGGGCTTAAACTGTCACCCTACTTTACTCCTTTTGCCATATCAAAGTGCCCAAACTCCTTCCCATTCAGTCTAATGATACCTTTTGGGTTTTTATATAGACTTTACAGCATCCACCAGTCTTTTTGGGATGTTCTTAACTCTGAGTGTTTAGACAAACCAGTGGATAAATATTAAAATACATTTATGATAAGGGAACAAGTGGTTAATTATATTATACAAAAGTTGGGCGCAGCGATATTATTACTAGAATTTATTGGAGGGAGAAAAATCTAAAATTATTCATTTTTTTTTGTTTCTATTCTACATTAAATATTTTTATTTTTGTTACTATGAATTTTGATTCAACCATTGGATTTAGGATTTTCTAATGGTATACTATTATATAATTTTTTAGAATAATTCAGGTGCCTTATAAAAAATAAATATAAAAAAAAATTGAAAATTGAGTTGAAGTATATAAATGTGTAAGTACAGAAAAAGTATTGGCATTAGTTAAATGATAGTAACTCTTTAGCTGAAATGTTTATCACAATTTTTGCAGTTTGATTAGGTTCTGAAGTGTGAAATTTTTTAACTTTTTGGATTTTCAAACTATTTTTAGGACTACTCTTCCCATGGCGACACACTTAGTTCTAAAAATTAAAGTATTGGTTAATACTAGTAAACATTTTCTGAGGAGATGTAATAGAATATGTTACTCGACAGATTACATCTAAACCATTCAATAAAAAATAGTAACTAGCAAGTAACATATATATATATATATATGCTTGCTTGAAGCTAGAAGATTAGAAAAAATATCAAAACCACAAGAAGCCTTGCTTATTGGTTGTATGACTTAGTTTCAATTTTTCTTTCTGATAGTTTAAATTTAAATTAAAAAAAATGTATTTATAGTTTTAAATCCATGATTTTTTTTAATAAATTTTTTTCCTCATTAAATCTAAACTAGTTTGCTTATTTATCTAAATAATTTTAGGCCGAGGAAGCAGATGAGGCACTTTCAGGAGGAGCAGAGGGAGGCGATATTCCGAAATGCGACTCAACTTATTCCATTGACATTCCTAACTCAATGACATTATGGGAAGCTACTCCTAGGCCATCTAATAGCTCAGAGGTATTTGGCATGTTTTTTGTTATTCAAATATGGAGCATATGTAGTTTATTTTTTAATCCTTCTTCTAAAACTAATATGCAATAAAATCTTATAGAATTGCCAAATAAAATTAAATTATTTGATCGTTCTAGCAATTGATTTTGTTGCTAAATAAAAAAATTGCCATGTACCTATTTCATTTTTTTTATAAAACATAGTTTCTTTCAGTTGTTTGTTAAATTATCTCTTTAATGAAGTCACATACAAAAAAATCACTCAAGAATTTACATAAGTTTGTATTATTATTAAGTACTGTTTAGACAAAATATCACTGCTGTAATTTATCATATATTGTTAATGAATGTTTTAGTTTTATCACTTTTCGCTGTTTGCAATGTCCCTGAACGAACTTGAGCCTGGAATGGATAAAAAACTATGTTCTACCGACTGCAGGTATTGTTATCATTTGTTATAAATTTCTCTCTTTATATATTTTATTACTTTTTAAAATTGTTCTTTTAACCTTTATAGATTGAGGCCTGATATTAGAAAACTGGAGAATGGTGACCTGGACGGAGCTGCCGCTGAAAAAACAAGGCTTGAAGAAAAACAGAGGGATGCTCGCAAGGCCAGGAAAGGAAAGAAGAACGAGTGGAAACCAAGGTAAAAACTTTAATTAATTGTTTCTCTCTGATGAGTGTTTTAATATATTGTTTGTTGTTCATAGCAATATCATAGTTTATTGATTGTTTTCATAGTTACCTTTATTAATGAACTTTATTCACATAAAGTTATGTACTATGTTAACAATAAATGATATCTTAACTTGTAATTTTAAGATTCTTATGTCAGATTTTAAAAGTTTCATAGATTACAGTTTATTCAGTTTTATGAGGCCTTTACTTTTTTTTAAATAATTAACACGTTTTTACATTTCAAGGTGGTTTTGCCAAGGAACAAACCCCTACACACAACAGGAAGATTGGCTTTACACTGGTGGATACTGGGACAGGAACTTTGGACCTGACCCGCAGATATTTTGAATGTTACAGGCCTAGATGAGTTTTGGTGTTTTCCCTCCTTCTTAGCTCACCATTGCCAAAGTCCGAGAGACTGTTCCCCTGCTGCTTTAGTGTGGATACGGACTTGAGAAGGCAAATTAAAAGACAGTGCCATATCCATGGCATTCGCCACTCTGCTGTATTATCCTTCCTGTAATGTCTATTTTCTATCTATGTATTATAGGTCCTTTGGTCCTAGCATTAATGTTGTGTATGGTCAGCCCTAAAACTAGATGATCAATTTTTCCAATTCCCTGATCAATGAAAGTAGATGAAAAGTGTTCACATTATCTTATCATAAATGCACACTTATTGTACAATCATTGTTTTTAATAGCATCGCATGCCATTAATGATTTGTTTAATTTTGTTTCTCATCTATATTAATTTTGAACACTGGGTGCATAGTAAAAATTTTAAGAAATACCTCTCTAAAAAAAATACAAAACTAAAGTATGAACTACTTTGATTTATTTTCATTAGTCCTTCCCTTCTCATGTATAAACTATGTATAGTCGTATATTTTATATGAGACTGTTTTCTCGAATTAGTAATCATAGGAACAGTTTCTTAGGGTTTGTTATAGTTTTAATAATTTTAATGGTTAGCTTGCCTACCAAAGGCCTACTTTTTAAGCATTCCCTGCTCTGTGATACGAAATATGAGCATGTTAATTTTGTTAAGTTTATTTCCTATTTTAGTTTATTGTTAGGATATAGTCGTACCAAATTTATATTTGTTTTAATTGGAATATTAGAGTAACATTATTAATTGTTTTAGATTAATATTCCAAATGTACAGGGAAATATGTGTCATACTACTTACTTCAGTGGCAATATTTTGTTCTGATTTGTTTATGACAATGACACGTTAGATTTTATGATTGTTGCCGCTGTTGAAAATTATAGTTATTTAATTACAACTGTAATAATTAATTTTAATTTAATACCAAATCAGTAATCGATGAGTAGGTAATAGTAAATTAGTCTGTTCAGAAGTTGACTTGTATTGACACCCATTCAGCTTTACAGTGCCCTGAACTTTAAAGTGTTTTTTTTTATCTTGACACCTAGCGATTGGTTTGAACTAAACTCATTAATTAAACTTTTTTCTCCATACACAAGGCATTGTAATTAGGTATTTTAAGTTTATTAAATCAATTTAAATACATTTCTTAGTTTAAGAATTGCAATATCAAAATTGTTAGCTATATTATTTTTTTACTACTGCCTGTTAGTGACAAGACCATCTTCAAAGATTTTTTTTTTTTATTACTGCTTTATTTATTTTAAAATTTATATTAAAGTGATATATCAATTATTTCACCCAATATTTACTGTGAGTTTTCTTAAATAATGGGTACTAAATTTCTAGTTGTTATTTTTTTCATGAATAACATTATTTTATTTAGTACATCAACCTGAAATATCCATTTAAAGATGGTTTTGGTAGGAGCCCGAATGGCTCTTTATTATTAAGGAATAATAAACTTATTTATTTTTTTAAACTGGTTTTATTAAAATCTGTTTAATTTAAATTATTAAGCTTACAAATTCATTTTATATTTTAATTATAATTATATTTATTTAAAAATTCTAATACTACTTTGCGTCATACATATAAACTTTTAAAATATTTGAGTACTATAGGAAAAATCACTGACTGAAAGCTAAACTTGAATTCTTATTTCTTTCACTCAACTCTGATCTATTAATTACTTAATTGTTAAAATTCACTTTGATACCATGAAATTTTACTTTCACTTTTGGTTGATTAATTTTTAGCCCATTAAGTGTTTAAGTTTTTATTTATTGTTGTATTTTATTATTCTTCATCATAAATGAATCACTACGCTCTGTCCCATTTTAGTAAATAATAAATATTTTTAATGAATCTTGGCATGACACATTGCTTCCACCCAGCCAACCATTCTCAGGCTCTGAGAAAAAGTAAAGACTTTTTTCCTTTAGCTTTTTTTTTCAATAATTAATTTTTATTGTTAAGCCACAGTAAGTAAGCATAGGTATTTTTTAAGTTACCATTCCTTGGTTTCTAATAATTTAAACTTGTGATAATTTCCAAGGCATACGAATATCTTCGATAATTGATGCAGAAGGGAACCATCTCATGCGTGCCATTTTTTAATTTATTAACCTGTGTGATTTAAATATTTTTATTGTTATATAAAAAAATTAAATTTCTTGTAAAAGAAATAAATTTTATGAGGTTATATATAAAGTTGAAATAAAGAGATATATATTGTACAGAAATAAGAAATAAAACTATATTATAGGCAATTGTACAAATATCCCTGTTTTAGTAAGTGTAGATAATCCTTTATATCATTAGGTGTAAACATGTTGGAATGCCAAGTGTAATTTATCTACACCATCGAGTAGTTTTTCTAATATATGATTTTTAGGAAATCCAGCTGAATTTAATGTCAATTTGCTCATTTAGTTAATTTTGTTTTCAGATAATTTATATGGATTTGATGAAAAACGTTAAAAAAAGTAATAATAATTTTTATGCTTTGATAAAAAAAAATCTTTCCAGGTTATTCTTTAAATATTGTTATTAATCTATAAATGTAACCATTTCTCTATTTGAAATTATAAGTTTTGTTAATTATACTTGACATTCCAATCTTGCTTATTCACAACCCCTCATTATTTGAACTAGATATATAATATTAGATAAATGTGGCCTCTGAATTATTTTTCAGTACAGCTCATTCAAGTGGCAATGTTGTACAGTAAGTTGATTATAAGCTTAGATGTGTTTTATTTTTTTAAAGTGAGTTTCCTGCAAATAAAATAATATGAAGATAGCACTAGGAGAAAAAATTATCGCTATAAAGCTGATAAATTCAGTCGTTTAATGTACAGGAAAAAAATACAGTGATAATAATAATTAAGGCATCCAAAATTACACAGTTATTTTTAAAAATACGTTTAACTTTTGTGAATAAATACTAAATAATTTGCAATGAATAATGATTTATGAATAATAATTTATAAAATTAAAAGCACCATAAAAGAAATAAATTTGTATGATGTAAGATTAATTCCATTCATATTAGCATATTTAAATTTACAGTCATTCTTAAAGATATCTTCTGACATTATAATTTTTATTATAAATTATAATGAAAGTTACTTATTATGTATTAAATGTATTTATTATAAATACAACCATTAATTTATTGTGAGTTCATTTGGCAATGATCCTTGGTTTAGTTCAGCAAATTCTTTAAACTTCTTAATAATCAGAACAGGTAGTGAGAACTTAATGTTCCCTTATGAATTGTGAATAGAAGAAGATATTAAATAAAATATGGCAAATATAATCATTAAAATCATGAATCTGATTTTCAGGAAACTCACTACGATGTTGCATATTTAGCACATCATGTGTTTTGATTATTATTTTAAAAAAAATTTCAAAGGCAATTTTATATTGCTGCAGATTTAGCTCAGGGAGTTTTGAATGAAATTTCGATGTTATTCAGTTTCCTTAAGACCCTGTAAAAAGTGAAAAGAAAATTGTATTTTTAACTCTCTCCCTGAATATTTACTTAATATGTTAGTTATATATTTGTAGTTAAATTAAAAAGACACTATAAATTATGCAAAACTGTTCGGGTTTTTATTTTCTTTTTCGTGACATCTTGTTTGATTCAGCCTGAAACTGAATAATTTTTGCCCCTCAATTCTTTACTATAATGTATGTTCCAATAGCTAAATAACACTTATTTGAAGATCTGTCTCAATTTTGAGTTGTGTTAAGTACAAACAAATATGCAGCGAACTTAAAAGGTTGTGTGCACAAGCCTGGTAAAAAATCCTTAAAAGTATTCAATGTATATACGTATTTATGTATCTATTTTATGGCATATGTAAGAATCCTACGTTATGAATTTATTTATAGGTACTAGGCAAAAACAGATAAATGTATAAATAACATGCTTCTTATGACAATATTTCAAATATGTGTTTATTTCACATAAAATAGAATTTAGAATGTTTTTTTATTGTAATTTATAGATAATCATGATTTAATGAATATTTATAAAATAAAAAACAGTAAATATACTACTGATTTGTTTTTGTTTTTTCCCCTAATTACATATATTTGTTAGATAGAAAATAATAAATAAATCATTTTTAACCATTATTAAAATTAATTATAATTATATATAATATTATCCCATAATATATTTATTATACAAATATTTAAATGAAATTTAAAAATTCACATTTCACATTCACATATATATACACTCCCCGTCAAAAGTATCGCAACACTTTGAAATATTTGAATTTTACAAAAACGTCTGTCTTTTCATAATAAAGAAAGGTTCTGAAGTCTGTATTAAGCATTTTTAAACTGGTCTTAAACAAATTTTATTAAAATAAATTACAATATCTCTTCCAATAAACAAAAAAGTTAGAAAACTTACTTTCTAAATTTTTAATTTCTGATAATTTTAACTTTTAAATCACAATTTAAATTTTTAATTTACATTTAATAAGACGTATTGCCACCTCTGGCTTGAATGACTGCTTCCACTCGTGTTGGCATACTTGTAAAAAGGTTTTGAAGAAAATCTTGGGGTATATTGTCCCACTCCTCCAATACAGCTGCCTTTAGCATTTTAAGGGTAGCAGGAGGTGAATCTCGTGACCGAACCGATCTTTTGAGATAATTCCAAACCTGCTCGATTGGTTTAAGGTCAGGACTTCTTGCTGGCCAATCAATGGTGTGGATATTTGTGGTGTTCAGGTACTCAGAAACACATCTTGCCTTGTGTGGGCGGGCATTATCATGCATGAGCAACGATTCAGAGCCTATGAACGGAATAAAAGGCACTACGTGATCTTGAAGAATCATTTCTTCATACCTCAAAGCATTCAAGGCCCCTCCTTGGATTGGCACTAACTCGGTACATGCCTCCTAAAATATGCCGCCACAGAACATGATAGGCCCTCCTCCGAATGGCTCAGTTTCTAACGTGCAGCATTGACTAAACCGTTCTCCAGGCCTTCTCCAAACTTCTTCACGTTCATCTTGTGTGTTAAGGGCCACTCTCGTCTCATCAGTGAATACAACTTTTTTCCTCTCCTCCACAGTCCAAGATTGGTGTTGTCTTGCAAATCTCAATCTCTTTACGCGGCGTTCTGCGGTGAGAAGAGGACATTTCACTGGCCTTCTTGAGCTGAAGTTTCACTTCCTCAGTCTTCTAATGACTATTGAATCCGAGATTGATATCCCTCAAACACCAGCGATCAAGTTTTTAATGGAAGAAGCTGTAGAATTAGGCTTCCGAAGAGCTTGCATTTTAACGAAGCGGCCATCTATGAGATTAGTAATCCTAGAACGTCCTGACGTTGGTCGCCTCGATTGACTACCAGTCTCCCTGTACCTTCTTATGGTCCCTGAAACGGAAGAACAGCGAATCTCAAGGCGATTAGCGATGTAACGCAATGATTTGCCTTCTTCAGAGAGAGTGAAGATTCTGACCGAATCATCGCGGCTTAAACGGTTCATTGTGGATAAAATTAATTGTTTCAACTAGACTAAAGAGAAAAGAGGAAACAGACTTGAGACACACTAAAGATAAACTTGGACTGAAAGGAAATTTAAAATGAATAATCCAAAATCTTATCGTTTGTTGGTAAACAGTGATTAAGAATGAAGTGCCTAGTCACTAATGTACCTCATTTAGTAAATAATATTACTGTAAATATAAACAAAGTACGGATTCAGATGGAAACCAAGAAAATCTCGAGAATTATGGGTGTTGCAATACTTTTGACAGGGAGTTTATATATATTGCTAAGTTTTATAGTCTTAAATATATTTTGAATGTTCTAATTGATTTTGGGATGCCAGAGTAATCATTTCAGATGATTATTCAAATTATTATTTCTTTAAAAATCCTATCTTTATTCTTAATTGTATTCTTTTTCAGAGGTTAGTTGTGTGTTTACAAAGTTACTCTCCGCTCAAATTTACAAATTTACTACGCTCCTGCTACGTTATTTAACTGACTAGAAACAATTTTGATTTATAATTTATTATAAACTCGATTCTCACTTTTAAATGACACTTTGAAATAAATTACTAGCCAATTCTAGACCAATTTCATGTGCAAGAAATTAAAAAAAAATTAAATACTTTTTCTTTTTTTTTAAACTTTTTGTTAACAAATCGATTTGGTACAACCTTGGGAAATAAATGGTATCGGCAAACAAGGAACATTGAAAGAAACAAAAAGTTTATATTAAATATATCTAAAAATGAATGGAGAATTTGGGAAATGCCATGTCGAATTGCCAAATTCATTTTTCAGTAGATTTAGTGTTTTTAGTTATCCCAACCATCCTAGGTAGATTAAAGGGATGAATGGAGCTGTATAAGGATTGGACAATAGAATTTGGATGATTGAATAGGTTCTTAAGAAATATTTAAAATTCGGTTCATACAAGTACAGAAGAGCTATGAAGGTCCATGATACTGGCCAATATCCCCGAATAATTTAATATATATAATAAGGTATTTTAGGATAGTATGAAGGAATGAATATGTATTGTCTGCATTAATGTGGAAAATGATCCAATCAAACAAAGGAACAATTCAGAACAGCCCTTGGCTACAGCAATTACTACATAATAACTCATATAATTAAAAATAATTATTAACTATAATTAATTAATTACTATCTATTATCAATAAAACAATTATAAATTATTAACTATCAACTATACCACATAATAACGTAGGGAGAACAAAATATCGAGAGAGAGAAAAAAGTAATGCTAATTATGAATGCTTACAATGAAGGTATAGATATTTTAGAAAATGATTAATCAAATTCCTTCAGCAACATGAATTAGGTCTTTGTCCTGAAAAATTCCTGAAACATCAAGCAATATGTTATATGTTGTTTTTATAAAAATAAGTTTCTAGGAAGAAATTTTATTTATACAAATCACCCAAGGTAAATTAAATTAATCAATGATAATAACTATTGTATGAGAGGAAAATAGTTGACTGGATGGTAAAATGGAGAACGGAGATAGTTGGGGGGTGCAGTCAAAAAAACACAAAATAAGTACTAGACTTATATTTAGTAAGTGCCGACATTTCGACCTACAGTGTAGGCCATCTTCAGGGCTATGAGAGAGAAACAAACAGAACAAAAATATATGAAAACGTTACAGTAACAAGAATATAGTGACATGTAATGTAGAAAATTAAAATAGTGACAGATATGAAAATTAAAGAAAACGAATATTAAAATAGTGACATAATATAATGAAATTAAAATATTGACAGATTTAATAAAATTAAAGATAATGAACAGAAATTAAAATAGTGACAGATATAATAATTAATGATAACGAATATAAAATAAAATACAGAAAATAAATGTACAGAAAGGATAGAAAAGTAAACATAATATAAAGGGAAATAAAAATGAGGAGGTAAACCAAAGATACAAAATGAGATGATTAATATATAAAAAAAGGTTGGAACATGAAGGATTTAGAAAAAACTAATAAATTAACGATATAAAATGTATGATAATGTCGTATCGAAGAGCTGCATGTGAATATATGTATAAGTTACAGAGTTATCTGTTTTCAAGTTTGCTAATTACGTTGTTTGTGCCGACAGTGGAAACCAATTCCAAAATCAGTGGAAACCAACTGACAAACGGGTTGATTTCAAGACTTAGAAATTAAATGTTGGACAAACGCATTTTAACTATCAAAATATACCTGTTCTCTTCTTATCGATATGTCTACATAAAAAAAAAAGTTTCCGACTGTACCTAATAAATTTATAAGAGTGCAGTGTTGTACGGGCGGTGTATTACAAAGGCGCGATCTAGAAAAGGAATTTGTATTCAGATAAACTTTTAAGCAAAAACCAAATTATTGGGCAGGAGATAACCATAGTAAGCATGCCATAGTAATCAAAATAGTGCATACAAAAAGCAAAAGTGTGCAGTGAAAAAATTACAGTTAAAGGAAATAAACATTGAGTTTAACACTGTGTAAAAACATGTACAAAATTGTGTAGTAAGAACTTTCAAATAGGATTTGACTGAAGAACTCCGAGAACACGTATTGAAAAAGAAAGAAAAGTTTACTATACAACATGGGAGTTCTAGTCATTTGAATTATTATTATACAATTGGAACAACGGGACGCTAGGCAAAAATGTATTCACAAATCTGTATACATAAATCTATATAGAAAAAAATAAATGTCTAATCTATATTTAACCCTACTATTTAGCTTGGGGGGAGGGGAGTTACAACGAAAAATACTTTCTAAGTTCATTTTCTTTATTTAGGAATGGAACCAGATTATTATTCCGCTTTTCCAGGTTTAACTTCAATTTTCCTTTTCTTTCTATAATCCTTTAATACATTCGTCTGTGGTTTTCTTGTTCTCTTATCCAAAACATCTTGTCTTATATTTTAGTAATAATAATTATAAGGTTTAGTGAACCCGAAAGCTCGATGCCGGTACCATCAATCTCTGCTTACAAACCTCCGTCCACGGATCACAACCCCAAATCCGCCAGATCACCCTTGACGCAATCCTCCCTCCTACGCATCGGTCTACCCCTCAGACGTTTACCAATCGGCATTATGTTTTTAGGAATTCGTTCGTTAACGAGCCCAACAACTTTACTAGCACATCATAATCTTCGCAACGCTATTAAGTAAAAAAAGGATTGAAGTTTAAAAACTTAAGAACTTGAAATTAGTTACAAAAGCAAACGCAGGAATGAATTATATTTGCAATTTTAAAGTAACTATAATTTAGAAAATAAAATAATTTAAATACCATCTAGATTAAGAACAAAATGAATATCGAATGATAGTAATATCAAATTTTCCGATTGGAGTTTAAAGGACACTCTAAACTTTGTATCTTTCTTCCTCCTCAATCCTGTGAAAGATATAGCGTACACCATGCTCTGAGTGTAAACATTTACCTTACAAGAACTTATTGATATTAATGACAATGATATAATTGAGGTTGTAAAAGAGTTTCTTACATTAAAAATGATATTAAATAAAATGGAAATACATTTGAAAATAATCAATAAACACACACTTTTAAAACTGACAGGAGTATACCCCTACTCTGTGAAACATATAGTTTTTAAATAATTGAATAAATGTTTATTCAACTGTTTAGAAAATTTCAAATCTATAGACATCTTGAAAATTATGGTGACATTCAGCTGTTTTTTCTGAACAAATGCTGTTTTGCAATCGAACATTTAATGGTTTTGGGTGATGGTATTCTTTTTTTATTTTGTTGTGAAATAGCACGGTATCTATGTTTATAATTTCTACTATTTATAATTGAAACCTTTTTCTTTTAATAGAGCAGATCATAAGTTTTGCATTTATAAACTTAAAAAAAACAACAATCAAATAAAACTTGAAAAAAGATTGGAGATTGTAAAAAAATTTGTTTGATACGAATATCAAGAAACAGGAAATACAACTTTTATTATTTATTGTATGAATGTTTATACATTTAGGCAAAACTAGGGCTCCCACTGTAGCATCGTCCGATTACCCTTAGCAGCATAAATTCATCCTAAGCTCTACAATACATCGCAGGATCTTGGCTGCCTCAAGGACCTTTCTTCTAATCTCTAAGCAATATTCCATGATTTTTTAAATATAATATATAAAATGTAATATAGTTTATAACATACAATATATGTCACCTACTTCTTATTCTCAGTCCTCCGAATCAACTGTCTATTTACACAAATACTTTGTCTCCTTAATAAACTCTCCCCTCTACGAAGGATTTTTTCATGTATGAGATGAAAATAGTTGACTGGATGATCTAATGTAAAGGAGATAGTTGGGGGGTGCAGTCAATAAGAACACAGAATAAGTGAAGTACTTATATTATGTGCCGACGTTTCGACCTACAGTGTAGGTCATCTTCAGGGCTAACAGAGAAACAAACAGAACAAAAAATGTAAAAAAAATATAAAAAATGTACAGTAACAATAATATGGTGACAAGTAATGTAGAAAAATAAAATAGTGGCAGATATGAAGATAGAAGATAACGAATATAAAAAAGAGCCAGATTATAATAAAATAAAGATATAGACAGATTTAAAAAATTAATGATAATGAAAAGGAATTAAACTAGTGGCAGATATAATAAAATTAAGATAAAGACAAATATAACAAAATTATTGAAACAGTGACAGATATAATTATTGAAATAGTGACAGAATATAATAAAATTAAGATAAAGACAGATATAACAAAATTATTGTTAATGAAAAGAAAATGAAAATAATGGCAGATATAATAAAGTAAGACAGATTTAATAAAATTAAAGAAAATGAGCAGAAATGATAAATTATAAATAACGCATATAAAATAAAAAATAGAAAATAAATGTACAGAATGGATAGTACAGTACAAAATAATAATATAAAGGAAAATCAAAAGGAGGAGTTAAACAAAAGAAACAAAAATGAGGATATTTACATATACAGGAAATAAAGGTATACAATGTAAGATAACGGACTTGATGATGTTACAAGTTACAGAAAAGTATGGAACTATATGTACAATAACAAATGTGAATAATAGAAATACTATTGTACAATAACAACAGTGTACAATGACTGTTTTGAAAAAATAGTTGATAGGAATAGAATATGGAAAGTTCAAATAAGTGAAAACTCTTGTACAGTAACAATAGTGTACAATGTCTGTTTGAAAAAAAGTAGATGGGATTAATGAATTTGAAAAATTAAAATAGGTGTTTAAAAATGTGAACTCTTGATTACCAACATATGATGGATGCCAAAATGATAAGGGGGAAAAAATAGGAAAATTAAAATTGGAGAAAGGATAAAGAGAAAAGTTTAAAATAAATAAAATAAAATATAAAGAAGATATAAAGAAGAGGAGACATACCGAATGTTGGAAAGCGTGGCCGTTACATATAACGGCTGGAACGTACTAAGCACATGACCGTTAATACCGGGGGAAGAGATAGGAGCGGTATCTAGTGGCCAAAAAGTTAACTATAGAAGGTAACCGTACTGGAGTATAGGAAAAGATGGGGAAAGTGAATAAATGGATAAAATTAATATAAATAAAATAAATAAAATTAAAAAAATGAAAGAAATGTCAATAGAGTGATAACAAAAGAAATATCAATGACGAAGTAACGGAATTTTATCGGATTCCAGCACAAGACCGTTGAGACCGGGGGAAGAGATAGGAGCGGTATCTAGTGGCCAAAAAGTTAACTCTAGAAGGTAACCATACTGGAGTATAGGAAAAGATGAGGAAAGTGAGTAAATGGATAAAATTAATATAAATAAAATAAATAAAATTGAAACAATGAAAGAAATGTCAATAGAGTGATAACAAAAGAAACATAAATGACGAAGTAACGGAATTTAATGTTGTATGGAAGCAGGCGTCAGAGAGGGATAGGCCACGGTGAATGATATTTTTAGCGACGTTAATTTTAAGGTGGTGTGGATGTTGGGAGTAATAATTAAGAAGTCGGCCAGAGTAAGTGGGTTTAGTGTACCAGTCAGTGGATAAGGTGTGGTCAGAATTTTTAATGATAAGGAGGTCAAGAAAAGGTAGTGACTTATTGGATTCGACTTCAACGGTGAAATGGAGGCGGGGATGGTATGAATTGAAGGAAGATAATAAATCAGTAATGATGTTGGGATTGATGATAAGGAGGAGGTCGTCTACATATTTTTTGATGAAACAAATATTGTCACGGAACTGTGGTAGAATGGAGTCTAGAAGGTCATTTAGAACAATATTAGAGAGGTCAGGAGCTAGGGGATTTCCCATGGCTAGTCCAGAAATTTGGGAATAGAACTGTCCATGGAAGGTAAGGTAGCCGGATTCACAGCAAAGTTTTAAAGATTGAAGGAATGAGGACCGGTTAAGAGATGTATGGGGTTCTATTAGTGACCAGTTGTTATCTATTATGTCAACAGCTTTATCTAAGGGAATGTTGGTGAAAAGACTTTCGACATCGAAGGAAGTGAGGATGTAATGATCAGGAATGGTGAGGGATGTTAAAAGATCACGTAGGTGAAAGGAGTTATGGATATCGTATGGGTTATTACGGCTGAGGACTTGTAAGGATGAAAGTAAGAATTTGCTAAGTTTTGTAGATGGTGAATTGACGTTGGCTGTAATCGGACGGAGGGGGTTGTTGGGTTTGTGGATTCCCCCTTATCATTTTGGCATCCATCATATGTTGGTAATCAAGAGTTCATATTTTTAAACACCTATTTTAATTTTTCAAATTCATTAATCCCATCTACTTTTTTTCAAACAGACATTGTACACTATTGTTACTGTACAAGAGTTTTCACTTATTTGAACTTTCCATATTCTATTCCTATCAACTATTTTTTCAAAACAGTCATTGTACACTGTTGTTATTGTACAATAGTATTTCTATTATTCACATTTGTTATTGTACATATAGTTCCATACTTTTCTGTAACTTGTAACATCATCAAGTCCGTTATCTTACATTGTATACCTTTATTTCCTGTATATGTAAATATCCTCATTTTTGTTTCTTTTGTTTAACTCCTCCTTTTGATTTTCCTTTATATTATTATTTTGTACTGTACTATCCATTCTGTACATTTATTTTCTATTTTTTATTTTATATGCGTTATTTATAATTTATCATTTCTGCTCATTTTCTTTAATTTTATTAAATCTGTCTTACTTTATTATATCTGCCATTATTTTCATTTTCTTTTCATTAACAATAATTTTGTTATATCTGTCTTTATCTTAATTTTATTATATTCTGTCACTATTTCAATAATTATATCTGTCACTGTTTCAATAATTTTGTTATATTTGTCTTTATCTTAATTTTATTATATCTGCCACTAGTTTAATTCCTTTTCATTATCATTAATTTTTTAAATCTGTCTATATCTTTATTTTATTATAATCTGGCTCTTTTTTATATTCGTTATCTTCTATCTTCATATCTGCCACTATTTTATTTTTCTACATTACTTGTCACCATATTATTGTTACTGTACATTTTTTATATTTTTTTTACATTTTTTGTTCTGTTTGTTTCTCTGTTAGCCCTGAAGATGACCTACACTGTAGGTCGAAACGTCGGCACATAATATAAGTACTTCACTTATTCTGTGTTCTTATTGACTGCACCCCCCCAACTATCTCCTTTACAGAAGGATTTTTTTCATTGCTTACAAATAAATATCAGTTTTCACGGTACACACTAGCATAGTTATATATTTTTTTTTTATTGCTCCTTAATTATTATGAGAGCAGGGTAGCTCAGTGTCAAGGTGCCAAGGTCTTCCTATGCCCAAGATCACGGGTTAGCAGCCCGCCGGGTAGCATTAGGCTATTTTAAAGGGAGTCAAAAATCCTTTGTTATGCCGTCCTTCGAGGATGTAAAATGGCGGTTTCGAGCCTGTGCGGTGGCAGATACTCGTTAAAAATACCTATCGTAATTAAACTCGGGTAGGCAAAATTTAGGACTCCCACTGAAGGGTCGACCGACAAGCCATGGCAGCATAAAGTGACGTTAAACGAAACAAAAAAACATACATAAAAGGGGTATCCTGATTGTTGGAATAACTGGGGAATAAGTATGATCCTGTCGTGATTCGACGGAGTTGCAAAAGTGTTGATTTAGAAAAACTTCCTACGCCCTAAGTACAAAAAAATCAAAAAATCTTCATGGTACAGCCTGTTTTTTATTCATTTACGATTTAAACTCATTAGACATTTTAACCTCTACTGGTGGAGGGTGGATGGGGAATCAGGAAAAACAGCGAATTATACAAGCTATTTGAATCCTGCTACATCGTCCAGTTAATTAAAGCAAGAAGAATAGAATAGAATGGTCGGCCATGTTCTTAGAATGGAGGAAAACAGAGCTACTAAAAATACCCTATTTGGTAAGATGAATGGCACCAGGAGAAGAAGACCTAGAGGACAGATGCCCCAGGACAAGGAAAAGGACCTTACAGAACTCGGTGCCCGGAATTGGAAAACCAGAGCACTCAACAGAGAAGTTGGTATCAAGGAAGTCAAAGCCAACCCCGTGCTGTAGTGCTAGTACAAGTTAGTTACTTTAAAACTTATTCCAACTTCAACTGTCTTTTCTGTTCAACTGCTGTTTAGCGGTTGCATATTTATCATGATCTTATATTTGCTTATCTTTTTGCTTAAACAAGACGAAGTATTATTGCAATTGAAGACATTTTAACCAGATTGGGAAGGTGGAGATTCGCTCCATAGGATTGCCACAAATAAATTTTAGCTCGTCCAGGGCGGATTCGATACGGCACTACAACAGTTACTGAGTTGCTTTGGTAGAGGCCATAACGAATTCGACCTAGTTTTACAAACAAACGAGTGGCATTTGGTGGTCGACTATTTTTCTCTAAATGTCTCGTGGATGGGATCACACGTGTTTCAGGAGCTCTGTTACGTTTACAAGAAAGAAGCTGCCAATCTCTCACCCGTCCATTGGTATCTTGGTTCCGTAATTGGTATGATAAATGGGTACCTAATTAATTCGAGTTTCGCACCTTACATTTCAATCATTAAGCCATGAAAGAACTTGTTTTTTTTTATATATATGAGTATATTACTTTTTTAAATGTGAAACATCAATACCTCCCGCGATTCTAGTCCTTTCTTCACGGGCATTCTTTCGCTACGAATATCATTCGTACCTGAAAACACCAATTGTTATATTGAAATGGAATATTTCATAATTTATTGTAGACTTGGGGAGTACATCCAGCAGTTATTAGTTAATGGAACAATGATGTAATGTGGCCGATTGATAGTACATCATAGAATTTCATAGAAGATAACAATAATACCATGTAATGGAGGCTAATGACCAAAACTAAGCTAAAGTCCCTCCAACTGCTCACGTACCTAATTATAAAAGTTTCTAAATATAAAACATACCAAAGTTTCTAATAACTCTATTTCTAAATACTGGAAGCGTTCAGGATCAAAACCGGATAACTCCTAAATTTCCAAAAAAAAAAATCACATTTCTCACTGGCGTAATAAAGTAATTTTATCTAATACGACACTTTACAGCCTTTTTTATCATAGTTTTGGTCCGGTTCAAATATTTCTGGTAAATAAAGCATTGCTTGTTTAAACTTGCGAAAAATGTGAAAAAGTCAATTTTGGTAATTTCAAGTTATTAAATGTAGGTTCTGACTTCTGAAGAAAGTGTCTCAAACTAATATGCTCTTTATAAAATCTGGACGTATAAGATGGGCAGGGTATAAAGGCCGAATGAGTGGTGATGAAATTCCCAAAACGCTCCTTGATAAAAAGATTTTTGTACGCAGAAAAGTGGGTAGATGGTAAGGAGAAATTTCATACATAATTTAATGATTAATGGCTTGAAAGTAATAATATCGAACAAACAACAGGGATTATTTTGTATAAAAGCAACTTTGTTTCTTTTTATACCTCTTTACAGTGTTCATTTTGGTATTTTCCTATTAAATGATCATTGTGGTTATTTTGGTTCTTTCCATTAGGTCATTGGGTATATTACATAAGATAAATGTATCCAAATTAACGCAAAGAAGAACTATAAATGTTAATAATTTAGCATTACATACAAAGTAATCATCAATTAAATTTTATCTTGTCACGTTCTTGTCGCGTGCTCTTCAATGTTAATTAAATATTATAATTATTTCTGTGTGATTGCCTTTACTAATACTTCGTAATTTAAATGTTATGGATAATTTAACAGTTTTCTTATTCAAATTAAGGTCCATTTTTTCTCAATTAATAGAAGGTTTAATTAAATAACCCCAGAAAACTGGACCCTGACCCAAGCACACGAACTCTCACAATTGAGATTCGAAAGGAGGGTCCTCAGAAGAATATATGGTCCAGTTTTGGAGGATGGAGAGTGGAGGCGTTGGTCCAACAATGAACTGAGACTGCTTTATAAGGACCTGGACGTAGTACAGTTTATAAAGTTAGCAAGACTGAGGAGGGCCGGACATGTGATGAAATCCAAGCCAAAGTCATCAAGGAGCGATGTATGGTGTAAGAAGAGCAGGCCGACCACGACTTCGGTGGGAGGACTGCGTAGCTTCGGACGCCCGCACCGTATTGGATGTCCGCAATTGGAGGGTAGCAGCACTTGACAGAGAGGACTGGCGGTCGATGCTGGAGCAGGCCAAGACTCGACTACAAGGGTCGTAGCGCCGAATAATAATAATAAAATAATTAAATACCCCAGCAATTACTATCCATATATTTGGCGAAATTTGGAGAAATAAAGTAAAATAAGAAGAATAGAGGACGGATATGTTAGTGGCAGATGCGTTCTATCAGTATAAACGATATAGAAACAACATTTCATATAAAGCAAAGATAACATTTATAGGATGATCTTGAAGAAAATTGTTGCATTGGTAGGTGGATCCCGAAACAAGAATCCTGCGGATCTGAGAGAGGGAGGTAGATATCACAAATTATTTGGTAAAATACTAAAGTTTTCATACTTTTTACTTTGTCTTATTCTTGTGTTGAAGGGACCGGCCATCTCCTCAGTGGGATAATGATAAGAGGTTATTTTGTGGAGGAGCCACATTGAGAAGTGTGACAGAGGATGGGTGAGGTTCACTATATTTCCCAAATCGAGCCAAAAATTCATGTGTGGAAAATAAGTAATTAAAGAGAAATGGTCAAGGTACCTAAACCTCAACAGCTGCTGATTTTCTATCTTTATTTGTTTGAATTTATATAAATAAAAAAAAAATTGTATTACTAAATATTTATGTACTAGCTTTTGCCCGCGACTTCGTCCGCGTTGATTTTTTAATATATTATAATGGAATTTTGAATTCCATACATGACTTAAAGCATTTGTGAATTCAGCCAGTCTACCAATACTTATCCCTTTGTTGATAGATTTTAATAAACTCTCCTAGTAAATATTAAATGGCATAATTACAAAACTATGGACTATGGATAAGCTTTCTATTGAAAACCACCATGTAATCCAAAACTTGAATACAATTACTATTATATAAAAATGTAAAGCCTGTTACTTATTTTCGCATCTCTAGCTTAATGTTTAATGTAACGACATAAAATGTACCTACGTATTTTTTTATTTTTCATTTAGAAGCTAAATCTAAAATTTCATAGTACTATCTTTAAAAATGACGTTTTAATTGTATTTTTAAACGTTTTTCACCCTCTTGGGGACGAATTTTCCAAAATCCTTTCTTAGTGCCCGTTGGACTAATAAAATGTACCTACTGTTCGGATTTCAAGTCTGTAGCTAATGCCGTTTTGGCTCTGCGATGGTCTTTTCAGTCAGGACGAACTCTTTTATATATATAGATAGACGTTAACATGTATTAAGAAAGTATATTAATTAGTTTTATGCACAAATAAAGGTTAAAATTATAATTATTGTGTCTATTTGCTTATAGTCGGAAATATAGCCATTTTTTCCCAAAACTACTCCATCTTATTATAATGTAGCTAAGCCTTTAATTTAATCTTTACTTGTTCCTTTTTTTATCTAGTGATTTGTCTATATATATATATTATGGATATTGATACTATGAATGAAAGATTATTTAGTAAATTTATAATTACCGAAGAAAGCTGAACAGCATGTAGCAGGATCAGAGAAAGGAGTGTCTCAATAGAACAAAAGACTTGATGATCTCCCCGCTAGCTTTAGTCTGCAGAAGACTGTTGACAGGATCTCATCTTTCGGCTTACCAAAAGGTACGTTATATATATGTATTCATTCCAAGATATCATGTACCAAAGCTTCTGTGAGTACCAACAAGATTTCATAACGCATCTTATTGCCATTGTGTCCGAAAAGCATTAATGTTTTCTTTAATTTTGAATCGGATGGCTCTCATATCCTTAATTTTTTTTTAATATATAAATATTGACAGTGATTTATAAATATCCGATTTTGACTATATATTGATACGGTGATATATAGGGGCTCACAGTGAAATTTCTCCACACTGTAGAAAAAAGAAAAAAAAAGTAAAAATTAATTAGTTACAGAAAACAAAACCAGAAAATCTTCAACAGATTTATTTATAATATCAATTTATATCAACAATAAACTTATAAATAAACAGCCACGGTGAATAAGTGGTTAAGTCTACTTTTCTCCAAAAAGAGTTTCTTTTACTTACGTTAGCGGAATCTAGTTATTTTCGTAGTGAATGAGGGGCTAAGTAAGTCATTGGCTTGAAAAGGAGTTATAGTTTATATTACAACTCCATTTCAAGCCAAAAACTACGAAAACGGTAGGATTCCGGTCATTTGAAAGTAGCTAACTCTCTCTGGACAAAATTCGACTTAACCCCTTATTCACTGGTGCTATAGAAATATTCAATGTTGATTATTTTAAAAAAAATTACAAAGAAAAAATAAATAAATAATTTTACAGACAAAGTGATACACCACTTCTTATTAACTTTTGACTATTATTACTTTATATTTTTTTATTTAGTTAGCTATTGATTTAGTTCAATATTTTTTTTTATTATACTTTGTAGGGTTCAGTCAGTCGTGGATTTTGTTTTATTTCTCGGACGATCCAAGTCAAATCCTATCACTTAACATTTTTCTTGCACTCATAATTTTTTTTCTGGCAATGTTGTTTTGATTGGTGAATTTCTCCACTATATGCTGGATAGTTGAATGGATTTTTTAAAAAAACAATTTTGACTATTCGATTCAGAGGTTTTCTATCACTAAAATTTTGAATGACCAACTCACGTTCTTTAACTTTAACTTAGTAATTAGTAGTAATTACATTAAATTATTATTTTAATGTAATATAAATTGAACTGTGTTCTCAGAGGCCTTGGTTTTTCATAAAAGATTCATCTATAAACTATAAATTTCACTGAAATTTGGTGAATCTATATTTTGATATATTGATTCTATCTGATCCTAAATAACATTGGTGAAAAAAGCTGTGCTCTCGAAATTTTGAAAATAGTCTGAGTCTAAAAGAAACTATTCACGTTCTGTGAATTCTGACGACGTCATTATCAACCACGTAAACAATCCCTTTTCCCTAAATTGGGTTTAGTGTTTTAAAGTTCTAAAAGTAAAAGAAAAGCCGCACAAAATAGTGACTCTTGTGTCCTAAGGCAGCTTGCGTTTGTCACTGAAGGGATATTTTCCAACTGGATAAGCAAATTAATTACTGAATTATTTAATTATTACTTCAGCCTAATTATTATAGAAAATGCATATTCCACATCCACGAATTTTGAGCATGAAGTATGGGATCTCCATAACTTCGCTGCTATAGTAGGCCAGTGGCCGGGTACCAAAAAAGGACTATAGGTCGCAAAAAATTGAAGAGAGCTGCATTTTTTAAAGGTTGTAAGAGCATGTCTGAGTAGTGTAAATCAAAGTTTTCAACCGAAAAAACGGATGGGAAAACTTTTGGTGGCCGAAAATCCTCGGGGAGACTGGGTCGCTCCCCCCCGCATAGTAGTGCCTACTAGTATTACCATTATTTTTTGTATAGGTGATTGACAAGTAAATATTTATACTTTACAATAATTAAGTTTTTTTTAGATCGATTCGTGGCGTACAAGGTCATTTTCTTAAAACACTCAATTTCCCCTATTTTCCTTTTTTTAATTAACAAGAGAAATATAACACCTTCAGCCCTCGATCTGTACTTAAATAAAAGCTAATTAAATTTATTACAGCTTCATTCCTTATGACTTTCATCGTAGAATCGTTCCTTCGGCCGGTGCTCCTCACGAAAGTGGACCAAAACTTAAAATTTGGACTTTCTGGAAAAAATTACCAATTTTCAAAGGAGCGACCACTTTCATCAGTAAGCAAAAATTGTATTTTTATGTTTTTTTCCTGAAAATCGTGGGGAAATATATTGAATACGGAGAATTTTTCTTATAATTTCAACTTTATGTAGGAAGTAAATTAATATCCAACAAAATTTGACTATTTCTGATCATATAACGAGGAGGGATATATATATATATATATTAGAAACCGTCTACATGAAGTTGGCTTGAGGGCAAGAAGACCGGCAAGGAGGGTTTATTTAACCAAACAACAAAATGCAGCACGACTCCTATGGGCTCGTGAACATGTTGATTGGACTGACGAGGACTGGGGCCATTGTTTATAACTGACGAATCGAAATTTGTTCTCTATCATCAAGATCGACGTTTTAGAGTGTGGCGAGAGACAAACCAGCGATTTAGCCCAGGTATGGCAGAACCAGTTCGCTCTTATGGAGGAGGCTTAATAATGGTCTGGGGAGGGATAATGAGTAATCGAAAAACTCAGCTCGTACTGTTTAGAAATGAACATGTAACCGCACAAACCTACCTGAGCAACGTCATCAGACCTGTATTTATCCCTTTATCCCAAGAAACGGATGAGAACTTCATTCTTGTTGATGATAATGCTCGTTTTCATAGGGTAAGGATTATTCAACGTTATTTAGCAGAGCAAGAAATAGTGCGCATGAACTGGCCTGCTTGTTCACCGGACATGAATCCAATTGAACATGTTTGGGACAAGCTCCAACGGCAATTACACATTCGTTCATCTTGTCCAGATAACTTGGATGAACTTGCTGCCGCCTTAATTGGGGAATGGGCTAATTTACCTCAAGATTACATATTGAGCTTAATAAGGAGTATGAATCGCCGATGTGAAGCATTAATTCAAAATAGAGGGGGTCCAACACCCTACTGAAGAAGGTTAAATTGAAATGTTAAGACCGTGGAAAAATTCCAACGAAAAGCCCTTAGTCTCCAAACTAAAACAGAAATTGAAATTATCTGTCCAATTGAGAAATGACATAATGAAATTAGTATGGAGACTAAGGGCTTTTCGTTGGAATTTTTCCACGGTCTTAACATTTATGTAAGGTCTCTTTTTATTTTTCAATAGTTAAATTGAAATGAAAACCAATATTCGTAAAAATTTAAATGTTTATTTTGTAAAAATTTTATATAATTTAAAAAAATAAATTTTTCTTAAATTTTGTTTGGTGTATTTGTTTTTGTTGAACAAAAACCATTAACAATCGATAAGTGAGCTACTATAAGCACAAATATACAAAAAAATAGCCAGAAGTATGGTTAAAAAAGAGAGTTACCTAACTTTTGATGAGTGGTCCACTTCAATTTGTAAGCAGTTTATTTGCATTAATACGAGAAACAAAGTAGCCGTGACAATGTTCAGGTTACAAGCATTTTTTTAAAAATTTACTTTCGAAATATTCCAACGAAGGCGTGGATAAAAAATCCGTCCATTGTTTCGAGGTCTTACAAAACGATGAAGGCTATTGATAGAATATAATCTAGATAACATTGCTTCACTGTACAAAGGTAATTGCGTCGAACAGTTCATCAAGCAGCCTTGTTCTTCTATCGCTGGTTACTAAGATTAGACAATTAGAAATAGAAATTAAATTAACTAACTACATTGAATCATACAGAAATGTTTTCATAAGAATTTTAATTCATTCTTAAAAAATTGACATACATAAAAATGAAAATGGCTATTAAAAACGTTTACATTTTACCCACATCAAGACAATTCGACCGAATGTCTCGTTACAACGTAAAGCCCGGTATACAAATTATGGGAAGCCATCCAAAAAAAAAAGTTAATGAATTGATTACTGTTCAATTGGTACTTGTGTATTAGCCGGGCCTCTTGAAACCATACTCCATTCTATGTGCGTTATTAAATATTTTCCGTATAGTTTACTAGAGTTTTTGCCTTTTTAATTTTGTTTTTTGTTATTAATTTTTCCGTATTTTTTTTTAGTGTTTTATTTATTATTTATTATTGCTGATTTGTTATTGATAATTTAAAAAGAACAGACTGACACTTTTGTAATTGCCGTCTTCGGAAGAAGAATCGGTAAAATACTTCCAGAAGTTTGGAGTAATTCCAATGATAAAATTACGTCAAAAATGTCGTGAAATGGATTTTGACAAGAACATGAAATGGCGATGTTTTCGTCGAAAGTGTATGGAAAAAATTGCATTAACAAAAGGAATGTAGCCAGAGGGGTCTACAGTAATGATTTTATCAGCTTCAAAGTTTTTTTATGGCTGGTTTTTAAGCTATTTTGTTCTAAAAAATAAATAAAATGTTGTGAATTAAAAGTTGTTTGTCACACTATTTCCATTTTCATATCATATTCATTGTATCTCGTTTAATATGAGTAACAGGGTAGCAATTATTAGTGTTCAGGTTATAAACAATAAACAGCCCCCGCAGATCGGCTAATAAACAAGTTCAGTTTTTGTTTTTTTTTGTTTCACCCAACTTCCTCCGCACCAATCTCGCCTTAAACCTCATCCTGTTGTCTCGGGTAATACTATTGGCAGTTCCATCTTTAAGTATATCCTCCGTAACCCCGAGTTTTCTCATGTCCCTCTCTGCTTCCTTAAACCAGTTCTCCAACCTTTCAGTTAGGCCCTTATTTGATAATAAACGATTACTGTTATTATTATTTTTTGTTTTGTTTTTTCTCTAGTCAATTACTGCACATACGGGTGATAGGAGTCAAAGATAATCAAGTTGTGGTGCTGCAGCATTTCATGATGTACATGACGATCTACTTAGTCGCACTCATCCTCTTCTTGCTGTACAAGCTCTGGACATCCAACTATAACTATTGGAAGGACAGGGATATCCCTCATATCCCTCCGGTTTTTCCCTTCGGAAGTTCCAAAGAACTCGCCCTCCAAAGCGGCTTTCAGGGAGATCTCTGGTCTGAGGTATTCTGATTAGTATATATTCATTTAATTAAATTTATTATAGATAAGGGTTCAGTACATATAGGGTTCATTTTTATTTTATAGCATTTTTGTTGAACAATTAATGTTTTATTGGTATTGGTATTTATATGAGTTCAAGAAGGTCGGGAGGTACCTATTGTCCGCCCAAAGGAGGACCAACCCCCATTTTAGAACCTATTCAACTGTTAAATTAAATTATAACCAATTTATTATTATTATCTAAACATTTTTTATTAGAATTAATTCTAATACTCGTTGCTCAAATTTTATAAGTTTAATTTTCATGTATTCTGTAGTATAGATCGTATTTTTTTTTCAATATAGTATAATTAAGCAAGAAAAAAAGAAGTTGTTATCCCAATATTTCATTTATTCCCACAAGGGTTGCTTGTGATTTGGAAAGGGTAACATTTGATTTGTAGAAGGTGACAGTTGAGTTGAAGAAGGTTCAAATAGACTTGGAAATGCTCTATATGAAATAAATTACAAAATGAAATAAAATACCACTACTGTTTAACATAGACCTCCATAAAATAATAAGCAGGATAGGACTGGATCATGGCGGCACTGTATTCACAAGAATGTACTAGTATACGCGGATGATGTGGCCATTATCGGTAGATCACAAGCCAGTGTATAGGCTTTTATAAAGATAGACCAAGAAGCTAAATACATGGGTCTCAGGGTCAATAAGAATAAAACAAAGATGATGTGCATCAAGAGAAAAGACACGGTCCCAGAACAAGTACAGCTAGGAAACTTTACTTTCCAGGTTGCCCCTAGCTTTCAATATCTGAGATCTACTGAAACTGAAAACATTAACGTGGAGACTGGCAGAAGCAAACAGAGCGTACTTCTCTCTCGCCAAAATTATAAGGAGTAGACTATTAAGCCGTGCTACGAAAATGAGGATCTACAAATGCCTCGTAAGGCCATAGCATCCTATGCGTGTGAGACGTGGACTCTCGACAAGTCCGATGCACGGAAGGTGGACCGCTTCGAAAGAAAGATCCTGAAACGAATAATAGGACCTATCAATGAATGGATTCTGGAGACTGCATCGGAATATAGAGTTGTATAGGCAATACCAGGATCTCAGCCTTTCTAATTTTGTCAAAGTGTAGTGAGTAAAATGGCTCGGACACGTTATTAAGATCGAGGATGGGAGGTGTCCTTCGAAGGTGTACAAAAATAATCCAGTTGGGACCAGACATAGGGGAAGACCTAGATCTCGGTGGAGGGACAATGCACTAACATACATTAGACAAGGAGGAATAAACATAGCCCAAGCTGGAGATAGACAATCCTGGTGGAAAATGATTGAGCCGGCCAAGGACCGCTTTAGGCGTTTGTCGTGCCACTAGAAGAAGAAGAAGAAGAAGATATGAAATAAATAGAATAATAAGGTGTATAAAAAAAAATGACCGTTTTATCAATTTTATCGGTTTTATCAGTTTTGTCAGTTTTTTCAATTTTAATATTATTTTTATTATAAAAATCATTAATATTTTTTAGAAATTATACTACATTAAATATTGTAAAATATAAAAATTTCCACAATAATATAAATGCTAGGTAAAGTAATAACGGCAATTTTTATTTATACACCCTATTATTACACGACCACTCAAAACTTTTCTACATAATAGAGAGTAATTCGAACATGTATTATTTGGTTCTAGCTGTATCAAAAGCTTTCACCTCATCAATTATTTGGAGTGCATGTCATGAGGACTCCGTTTCTCGTTGTAAGAGACCCTGAAATCATCCGTTTTGTTCTTGCGAGTTCCTTCAACAGTTTTCGTGATCGGCAGCCATTTAAAAGGTTTCAAAACATTTAATGATTTCTATTTTACAGCCTTATATGTTTCTACGAATTAAAGAAGACTTGCTTGCTCAGATCTCGAGAACCGCTGACCCATCACCTGTTCAACTTGGAAGGAGAGCAATGGAGGGCATTAAGAACTAAGCTAACGTCAACCTTTACCTCCGGCAAATTGAAAGGCATGTTTCCTCTGTTCCTGTCCTGCTCTAAAGTACGTAACAGGCATTTTATTGTATTTAATTTTGTAATTTTTAATAAAAAATAAATAAGTAAATACCTATTTACTTATATCTTGAGACGATTAAATTACGATGGATTGTCAACCCATCAAAAAAAACATTCTACGATTCAGAAATGGCGTTACAGAGTATATTCGAGGTGTTTTTCTTTTCTTTTCTTTTTTTTTTTTAATAGAGCTGTAAGTTATGTATTCATTTTATTATTTTATTTTTGTAATAATTTCTTCTTGTAGAAAAGTAGCCTACAACTCTTCATCGCAACCCTACACCCTCAATCCCCGCCCCTTCCTCGTTTGTTTTATCCAGCGTATTAAACCTCAAACCAATTTTATTTTATATGCATATATAATTATACATTTAAATGTGTATAATACTTAAATTTAAATATTACAACAAACAAAATTTATAAATATTAAACTAGAAAATGTTAGGAGGTAATTTTCTATATTTTTTGGTAACTAATGTGACCTTTTGTTTTTAGCGATTTATTTTCCAAAAAAAAAAAATTCATTCTAACTTCAATAATTTTAGCCATTGAAGTAAACACAACAGTAAATCTCCATGCTAACGGCAATTTGAATAGCCTCAAAGACAATGAAAATTTTTATGGTAATATTGTGACAGAGAATAATAAAACATACCAAGTTTTTAAAGGTTAGTCCAAGGACCCAACTGTAAGGATCTGTTAACTTAAAAATATTAATGAAACGCTACACTAAATTGGTGAGGCCTAGCCATTTTTGTGCCATTTCACTGAATCATTGTTGCCACGGGATCAATAACTAATGTGATGTAGTTAATTGGGCAAATCTGTAGACAAATATTTTTCTTAGGAATTATATCTTTACTATCTTATTATATCTTATCTTCTTATTATCTTTACGCAAATATGTAAACGTTTAATGCAACAAATAGTGAAAGCAGAAATAATAAGTTATAAGTATATTTAAATTATTTAATGCTATCTGTTCCGCAGGTTTTCGCTTCGTGTTGAGTAACTAACAACTAGTTTTGAATGTTTATTCGTTTTATTTTTACTATATTCCATATGACACGGAAAGGGGAACGAATGAAAAGTTAAAACTTGTGACTTAACTGGAAGTGACAACCTGCGGATTAATTACCTATTTAATTATTAATCATCATTTCATGATTTTTTTTGTTCTTCATTTCAGAATCTGGATTCAATTCTCGAGGCCAGTGTAAACCGGGGGATAGACGTCAAAGATTTCACCGCTCGGTTTTCGACAGATATTATTGGCACTTGCGCTTTCGGGATGGACATGGATTCCATTTCGAATCCCGATTCAGAATTCAGGAAGATCGGGATCGAAATATTTAAACTGAAGAACTCGACCAGGATCAAATTGGCCTTGGTGAATACTTTTCCGGCCATTATGAAATTGTTCTCACCCAGGTAAACTCAGCATACCATAATATTATTTATGTTTAATACATAATTACATGTTTCTCATAATTATTTTCTATTTCTGCCATTAGTATTATGTAAAAACATTTTCTGAATAATTATTAACAAAAAAAGAAGTAAAACCACTAACGCAAAGTAAGAATATCTAGCAACTTTAATTTATGTAATGATTATCAGATTAAGGAAAATGGTATTGCCGCTACGTGTAAAGACAGATCAAGTTTTAACCTTTCATTCGTTTACTTTTTAATATTCTCAAAAATAAAAATAATCATGAGTTTTAGTATTAATAAAAAAAAGAGTGTATTTATGGGACATGTGTATATTTCGGCAGATATTTCATGACGAAATAAACGTTATAACTAACATTTCGAAGTATAGATAATGTATTTATGGTGTTTATTAAGCGTTCATTTCTTCATGAAATTATTATCGAAATATACACTTTTTCCATAAATACTCTTTACTTCATACTAATACTCAATACTACATTTATTTTAAGAATATTAAAAATGAAACGAATGAAAGGTATAAATATTTTGTGATTTAATGCGGTTGCAACCTGTCTGAAACCCGAAAAGTTTCATTATATGTAAATTCCGTTATATTTACTGAATTTAAATAAATAAAGTTAAGTTCCTACAGCTTCTATCGACTTTCAACTATTAATCTTAGTCATCGCCCAGATCGAAGTTGTTTTTTTATTCGTAAGAAAAAAAGAAATATTTAATTGTGCGATAAAGATCGCGTGTTTTCGCTAATGATATCACCATAGTAACAATAACAAGCTTGGTTCAGTATTTTAAAAGAATTTATATTATAGCATACATTATATCATTTTTTAAAACTACATTTATTTTAGAAAAATGATTATATATTTTTGAAAAAACATAGTCACAGTTTTTTATTATGTTTAGTAAAGATCAAGAGACTTAGCTATGCTTGTATAATGGTAAAATACTGGATAAAAATACATTATTAAATGTGTAAATTTGAATACAACAGAAACAAGATTTTGCTAACAGATGAATTTGGAAAAAAGTTGATAAAGGATGTACATATAAAACAAGGACATATTGGAACGAAACAATTAACATTAATAATATATCACAAATTTTATTTTAAAAATATGTACAAACATGCCGATCTTGTGAAACTTGTATTAAGAATAAGAAAAGAATAGGTTGTTTTAAAGCACCTATATCACAATTGGTTCCCGCAAAAGAACCTTTTAAAATTATATCTTTAGATACAATTGGTGGTTTTACTGGAAATGGAAGTACAAAGAAATATCTGCACCTAATTACAGATCACTTCACAAGATATGCTTTCATTACTACATCTATTACATTCTAAAACGAAGGAATGAATTTTAAATGTGTCCTTTATGCTCCTTAGGTTCACGCCAAAATCTGTGGAAACATTTATCTTGAGGGAAGTGAGTAATACCATCGAACATCGACTTAGACACGGTTTCAAGAGAAAAGACTTCATTGACCTGCTCATTGCTTTGAAGTACATGAAAGTAGACAAAAAGAAATCTGATGAAGTCACAAAGCTGAACTTGAATGGTAACTACACTCTAATATTTTTTAAATCATTAATTTATTTATCCGTCTATTTACTAAAATAAATTAAAATACTCTTGGCTGGCTCACTATCTCCTTAAAAATCCAATATTTGGCTGTTGAATGCTAACTACACTGACCCTAATAATCATAATAACGTCCCGCACAGGCAATTTATAAAGTCCATAATTTCTTTAGTTGTAAATAGATGAGATACAAAATGAAGAGAATGTTTGAATTTACAACTGACCACCTTTGATGCATAAACTCTTCATATTATGCTTTCTTTTCCATAATAATAATGCATGAATGACTATATGAAGAATTCTGAAAAAGTTAATGTTAATCATCAAATAATTCTTTTAAGATATGTCGATGGAGATGATGGCCGCGCAGTGTTTCGTGTTCTTCACTGCAGGGTTTGAGACATCAGGTTCCGTCCAAAGCTGCTGCCTGTATGAGCTAGCCTTAAATCAGGACATTCAGGATCGGGTGCAGAAGGAAATAGATGATATGATAGAGAACTGTGGTGGAGTAACGTACGAAAACGTCCAGAAGATGGTCTATCTAGATATGGTTATTGCAGGTTAGTGTTTTATGTAGATACTCTGTGCACTGTAATTTTATTTTATTTTTTATACAACTCCAACATTGCTCAATCCGTTGTTCGAGATTTTGTTTACAAAGCATAATTCAATAGTATACTCTCAATGGCTATTCTTATGTTATTAACAATGGGTATTATAGTTTTGTTTCGTTTTTTCCCCAGAAACGATGCGTAAATACCCTACTCTTCCATCACTCACCAGGTTCAGTACAGAACGTACCCTTCTTCCATCAGGTCATGTTATTGATAAAGGTGTGCGCGTATTGATTCCAGTCTGGGGTCTACACAGGGATCCACAACTGTTCCCAAATCCTGAAAAATTCGATCCAGAACGGTTCTCTGATGAAAACATTGGATCTATAAAACCTTTCTCATATCTGCCATTTGGGGAAGGACCAAGGATGTGTATAGGTAAGCTTATTATACAGTTTATTGTTTCTTAATAAATGAATTACAGAAAATGACTTTAAAAATTGTATATGCTTTCGCTTATTTTAAGTTCAAAGGTCAAACAATACCTTTGAACGCAAAGCAAGTGAGTAGCTGTATGTATATTGATGCCTTAGTTTACAAATATGTTAAGTGCAAATTTTTATAAATGGGTTTTGTTAAATAAATAATATTGTAAAGTTGTGATCTATTAAGTCATAGATCATATTTTGATATAAAATTAATAGAGAACCTGTAAAGGTTACAAAAATATATCGTGTGCTTAAACTTGAACTGTATTTCTTGTGTTAGATTATTATCAAAGATGACTCATGTAAAATCTTGTTTTAGGCACTTAACACATTTTTGAACTAAGGCATCGATATGTGTATTTTTATCAAACCACAAACTTATCCATTTTTAGGCAAGAGGTTTGGTCTTCTGCAAACGAAGATGGGTTTGATTACCGTACTAAAAAAGTATCGTGTTGAACCAACCGATAAAACAGAAGTACCACTTAATTTCTCACCGAAGTGTATACTTATTACCGCTACTGAAGGACCAATTCATCTCAGATTGATCGCAAGATCGCATAACTCAAATGTTTTTATCCCATAATCAATTTCACTAGGTAGTTTAAGTTAGTCTTTTATGTAATATACTCTTAGATTTATAATAAGAGATTATTTTATATACTTTAAAATTTATAATAAAGATTAATCAATCAAATAGATGGTTATATGTTTGATCTTAATGGGTCCCAAGAGAAACCATGCACAGTGCCATACTTTCCCGAAACTTTGAAAGGCAGGATCATTAAAAAATACTTGTATATAATGTATAATATTTTTATAAAATATTTGTATAAGCAAATTTTTCTTGCTGTATATGTTAAAATCTAGAACTATCGACTGAAAACTCCAAAAGTTTTTTAAAAAAACAAAATGTCCATTTCTTCATAACTCGAACACAATAAACTATTACCTTCTTGCTCTAATAATAATGTTGACCATATCATCTGTGTTCCCACAGACGATATGGTCAACATTATTTTTAATATTGAGTTGACCATTAATATTACCCCTTGCGTTTTAGCATTTTACTGCCACCTTTCACTAACACTTTCATAATTTAAGTTGTAGAGATTTTCGTGTTTCTCTTTGCCAAGCATCATTTAATCGGAAGGTTCAATGACTGTTACTGCAGTAACCGCTTGACGTGGGATAGAGAATTATTGTATTCTATATATTTTTAATTTGGCGCATTACTTGCTTATTATTATGACACTTAATTACATACATGTAAGGTTACTTTTCGGATCTTAAATTTATGTTATTATTTGCAGTAGTTGAAAAAATATGTTTATTATTTGCTAATAAAGTAATGAATGTCTATTAAGTCAGCTGATATCATTTTGTTTTTACCTAGCTTGTCTTAGCTGTTTTTATTATTAATTTAATTATGTAGGCATCATAGATATTATATTTGATTTTTTTTTCAAAGTTAAATTCCTTTCAGCATGCTGATTGTTTATAATTGCTAGTTTTAGCAATATTTATTTTCAATCAAAGCAATTTAATATAAGATATCACACAAATGTTTCTAATGTTATGCGTTGTTTTCATTTGATTATTGTTATTATTATTTTGAAGTAGTGTATCAATATAATAAAACTGATGTTAATTAAACTTCAAATGTGTATTCTTTTGAAAAGGGTGCCCTTGACGTTTATCTTAACACTATTCTTAAGCTGCTTAGTATTCTTTTGTATTTGATTGGTTCATTAGGCAGACTATTACAGAACTTATTAGTAACCTGGTTCAGTTTGAGTAAGATGTTGTGTGCATATGTTGATGCAAATATATGTTATAATTTATGAGTATTTTTCTGTTGATTAATTATTATTGATTGAATTAATTTATATTGTTTGGCTTTCAACAGCTTTGACGTTTGCTACGTAACCGTAAATATTATTTAATTTATATTCCAACTTTATAATTGAATAGTTAAAGAAGATGGTATATAGATATTTAGATTTAAATGTTTCCTGAACCAGTTTATTTTTTAGATTATTAACATATATTTTCTATATATTAATCAGACATTATGTAAACTCAAGGAAGCGTGCAATATTAATTATACACAATATTTTCTTTTAACAGTCAAATGAAATTGAAAATAATCACGAAACATCTGTAAATTGCTATATTTTGTTCTTAAGCACTGGCTCAAATGCAAAAGTCGAAATTAGAGTTTCAAGAAAAAAATTTCTTCCTTCCAATAAATATTTCCTTTCTAAAGTAAACCCTAATGTCACTACTTACAGATTTCCGAGTACCAAGAAAAATATTCCGTTCGTATCAATTATGATATCAAAACCAATTTTTTTTTTAAATTTAATTATCGCCATATTTCCCCAAATTGTCGAATTATCTATATTAATTAGGTTAAATTTGAATTTTGTTTTGGTTAGTTTTGTTTTAAAAAAAGTTGTGATTCACTTTTATATTTTTGTGTACTAAAATTATTTAAATTTATTATTCTGATGTTATCTTCATATTTGGTGTACACGGGTATTGGGACAAGGATTTAGGTTTATATAAATTTGACTTTCTTATCTCAATCTACTATGAATTTATAGTATACATCTCGTGTTAGAATTTTTCGCAACAATTTATCAAGAAGTTATTATCTTCATTAGGTATTCTGCATTTGGTAATAACATTGAAAAATATGATCCCTTAATTGTTAGTGATAAGTTTTAACATAAATATATTAAAATTCAGTTTGGTTTGAACATTTTATTTGGATTCTATCTCCCTCATAATTTTAACAGGTTTTATCGTAAATCACTTGGATTTATGGTTTTGACTATCTTAGTTTTTCACAATAATATTGATGTACAATACAATTAGTTTTTGCTGAGATAGCTGTTAGTAATTAGTTTTGGTTCTTATTGCTGAGCCAGATAACAATCTTCATTGAATCTCTGGCTACATTTCGGTAAGTTTATACACAAAGAAGATTTAATAACTTCAGAATATATGTAATTGTAATAACGTTTTTTATGTAAAATAAAAAATATTTTATAATTATGTCAAAAAACATTTGATTGTTTTTAGTTTTTTATCAACTTATATTGTTGATCTGATTCTCTAAGTTTATATATGAAGTAACTTAATTTTTGATAATTGAAAATTGTACACTGGTTACTCTAATGTTAGTTGTTACTATTTAGACCATATCTTTTTTTTTTTATCCCATTTGAAAAAAATAAAGTGCTTATTCATCGAGATATACATATGATAATTACATTTTTTAAAATTGAAAAAGCGATATTGCAGATTTTTAAGTAATTTATATACCTTTATTTTAAAAATTAAAATATGAGTAAATAGTTTCATAGTTACTGAAATCTTAAATTTATATAATTTTGAAGAATGATTGAAACTTCTATAGAAACTACTTGGGGAACGACAGCTGTGCATTATTTTTATAATTATTTTGTCACTAAGGTGAGAGGTGGCTCAGTGTTAAGGAAATGTGCTCCTATTCTAGTCCTGGATTTGTGACCAGCTGTGACAGATTTATTCGAGTTTTTGTTGTTGAACCCTTTGGGGTATTGCAACCCTCCAGGAGCTCACTCATCCCTTAAATGCAGGGTATCCTTAATTAGGGGAAATACCTGGTTTTAGATTGTCCTTACAAAATTCTTATTTCGATTGACTGCTCTTTTGGAGCTAAGCCTTGTAGTAATAGACCCTGTGCAAGGTATGCAACCTTCATCGGAGAAACACGCTGGAGCCTGATCTCCCTACATAAATATCACTCTAAAAACTGTTTGCTCCTTACCAAGTTTCCTGAATCCTAGATCCTTCGGGGGGTTGCAGGGGAACAAGATTAATTTTATTTACTATATAAATTGTTCAAATATTTTTAAAAAAGTATAAAACTAGATTTTTGTAAATAAATGTAAGGTATATGTCCATCTCCTTAACTTTGAAGGGTAGGAAGAAAGGCAATGATAAACTCAGTAGTATTAGTTAGAGTATTATTATGTTGTAATGAAGTAAAATATTGTCTGAATATTCACATTCTTATTTTCATGAATTTTAAAGGTAAACAATTTGTCTTCCTAAGATCTATTAAATTTCAGTCTGTTTAAAAAATACAACACAATGAAGAGTTTGCTCAAATGAGCAGTTGTAGTTTGTAATCTATTTATAGGAGTTTGATTTATAGAAAAAGAAAATTGAAATTAAGAAGTTAGCTCCGCTAATTATTAGTCTTATTAACCTCATAATTTCTTATTGTAAAATTTTTACTTAAGATTTTTTGTAGTGAAGCCTTTCATCCTCCTACTGAAGCCTGTATGATGCATGTATAAAAAGCATTTCTCTGCATCTTTATCGTAATTGCTTAGTAGTTTTCCTTATTGTTTCCAATGTAAAAATCCACTTTTCTTCAGAATATAGTATCTTTATATCCCAATAACTAAAATAATATTAAAGATATGCTCTTAAAAGATATAATTTGTTTATTCTTCTTAATATTAAAGAGTGATGTAGCAGGTACTTTCGATCTGTCTCCCAACGAAATGAATATTCTACACACTAATAAACTTACTATTTATTCTGTACCAATCCTGCTCATAAAACTGCTTATTAATTGTGCCACATGTTAAATGATAATAAGTTGCAAATATTTAGTTTGTGGAATTTAATATAAATGATGTTTGATTTCAGTCTAGCTTACCAAAAAACTTTACTGTTAAAACAAATAATTGGAGAAAAGATAGTATTCATTTTATTTATTTTAGGTGCCCAAAATTTTTAAAGCCATAAAACATTTGATTTGACACTAAGTAGAACTTCTCCATTTTATTTGACATTCTTGGTCTTGCCAGCAAATGGAATGTTGCTTTTTTCCATATAAATAAACCAGAATTCCATTATTTCAAGTGATCTGGGTACTAACATATGATGGTAAAAAACTAGATTTTTTTAAAAACGTAACATTGGTTTTAATGAACCCAACATTAACCTCTTGGGTTACATAAACTCTCCTTATTAACAACATTAGTATAGTATTGTTATGTAATTTTTTCACAGTAAAACTCCATCCACAAAAAGGTGTATGTATTATACTTTTCTGGAAAAAACATTAGTATATACTTATATCCTTAAAATTTGGTTGAAATATATAAACAATTTTACATAGCTTTTCTCTAGTAATGTAATTTCTATCATATCTATCTATATCATGCTTATTAGAAACATAATTAGTTTTAAGCATTGATAAGAATTCTAACATGATTTGCTCTTAATCAACTAATTTTCTTTAATAATATAAATAACAATTATATTACAATACTTAATATAATTACTTACAGTACTTATATTACATAATGGAGTTAAGAACTAATATGAATTGTGGAAAGGAGTTAGCTATTTTACAACTTGTATCCTTGTGAGCAATAATTCTTCCTGATAGGTTTATGATAGGCTGTTACCTTGGTAAAATAGGTATTACAATGGGCTAATATATTGTCAAGTACGATATTTATTAGGTTTAAACCGAATCTTGTTTGTATCAGCTAATTTTAGCCTTAGAATCCTTGTGATTATATTTTGTTTGAATATCAAAAACCTTATTTTAGCGATTTATTTATTCATGAATTATTATTCATTAATTATGTAAGATATTTCTTTTATGTTTTATTTATTATTATTATATATTTTTTATTATATATATATATTTTATTTTACTTTATTTTTGTATATATTTTTTCGCTTGTATATATTTATTTATGCATTTATTTCGTTTATATTATTGATTTTTTATGGAATGATTGTAGCTACATAGCACCATTACTTATTGCCCACAGCAGGCAGATTGTAATGCTTCAATAAAGTGTTTTCAAAAAAAAAAAAATTATGTAAGAGAAATTTTACTAATCTTGCTGTCCATTTGGCATAGAATTTTTTACTCTGTCAAATAATAATTTTGTTCATATTAGGGGCTCAATAATAGGTTTTTGATATTGGGTGTTATAATTTAAGTCACATGTAAAAGGTGGTGTTGAAAAATAAAATTCTTCCTTCCAATTTTTCAGGAAAATTAAATTATATTGTACCTGGTCATCTATTGTTTTCTGAATATATAGAATATATAGTTATATACTATATATATATATATATATATATATATATAGATATATATATATATATATATATATATATATATATATATATATATATAGTATTTAGTAGACCAGAATATATAGTTTTTTCTGTGAAAAAACTATATATTCTGGCTACTTTGTTTTCAGCAATATGTACTATTTGATTTAATTGAGCTACAATTTTGATCCATAACCACAAAGTAATAAAAATGGTCTTAAAGTTAATATTTTTCCTTGTATCCATTAAATGTATTTAACACTAACTCTACTAACTATACAACTAACTGGACCTTGAGTGAATGGTTAGAAGCTAGATCTATATATTTTTTTATGGTTTAGTATTATTATAATTGTGGTGCTACAACCCAACGACCTCCATTAACCTCCTCTGCCAATTGTCACTATCCCATTCACTTTTAACCTAATATCTGAATGTCTCTCGAGTCAGTTACCAAGTCGGTGATCCACCTCAGCTTAGGCCTGCCTCTTAGACTGGTCTGTTGAACTGGCTCTGTAAGTATCCTTTTCTGTAATTCATTTTCTTCTATCTGGGCCAGATGTCCTACCCATCACAATCGGCCTAATTTTGTTTAGTATAATCACTATATATTCTTTGATTGACTTATTAGATATCCAATACTATTTAATTTAATAAAATCTATTTTTAGACTAAATATCTAAAAATAATAAATTGTAACAGAAGTACTTAAAAAAATTACTATGGTCCGAAACATTCCATAACTTTGTCTAAGTCCATACATTAACTATGATTTTTGCTGGAGGGACCAAGCTTGGAAAGTTAAAGTCTTATAAATTTAATTTAGGTAATATTTTTTAAAATAAATAATATCATATTATGAGGATAACTCACTTGAATGAACTAAATTCATTTTTCCTATACAAAGAAAAACCAACAATAAATATCTAAGATTAAAGAAAAAAGAACACTCAGAAATTGAGTTCCATTGGCTCCCTCTAGTTCCAGCCTTACACCCAAGTCCCAAGCAGCAAAAAATTGCCTATTATAAACCCTTATCATTGACATAACATTTCATTTTGCACTTTCCTTATTTTATCCTAAATGATCTCCAGAAGTAGTACTTTACTCAAATATCATTATTAATGCTTATTAAAAAAAACTATCTCTTCCCTGATTTTTGAAATTTAATAACTTGTTCTTTTTTGTAATATTTTAAGGTACTCTTTAGGAATTTAAATTTAAGACCCCGATGTTTTTCGTTATTGTAATTTTTGTTTACACAATCTAAGGGGTTATAATGCTTAAGCTTCTAAATATTCAGCGGGCTCTTTCAAAGGCAAAGGACTCAGGCACAGAACCAGGTGGAGCTGTGGAGTTTCTAAAAGCTGAAAGCTCAAAACTAGTAACCCTTTTGACGGATGTGATTAACCTTGTTCTCAGGGGAGACGATCTGGATGACCTAAGGGCTCTGGCTACATATCGTCAATATACAAGAAGAGTGACAGAAAAGTGTGCCGGAAGTATCTCGGTATCTGCGTACAAAATTCGGTGCCCAGGATTATTGGTAGGCTGCTGAGAGACAAGTTAGAAAAATACTTTTGCTCTCAGGAACACCAGGCTTTACGGTGGGGCAGTCATGTACGGGCAATATATTTATTGTTCGCCAACTCATTGGAAAGGAAGCAGGAACTCCACATGACTTTTATAGACCTGAAACAAGCCTATGACAATGTGCCTAGAGGGAGGCTGCGGGTAGCACTTAAAGAATCAGTCATTGCTGGGCCTCTGATAAAGGCTGTGAGGCACCTATAAAGCAACATGTATCAGATAAGATGCGGGAAACACCATTCGGAATCTTTTCATGGTACTGAGGGATTAAAGCAAGGTTGTAACATGTCACCCACTCTCTGCAAGGTATACCTTCACGAAGATGTTAACTATGGTACAGGCAGTGTGGGGATGTTGGGCCGTCCATTGATAGAGAACACCTACTGTCCTTGTTCTTCGCTGATGTCCAGGTTGTTTTTGCGACGCGGAAGTTCTATCTCGAAATGATGGCGTATGCCGTTAAAATGTGCTACAAAACGGTGGGCGTAATAATTAACTTCGAGAAGACTGATTACATGGCCACTTGAGATCCTGATACTTATGTGCTTCTAGTGGACAGGGAAGCCTGTGAAAAAGTGAATATATTTAAGTATCTGAGTTCTTATTTGGGTGCTACCGGGTCTCCGAGGATGACGTTAGAAGAAAGGTGGAGCAAGCCCGAAAGGCTACCTGAATGCTATATCCGGCACTCTGGAATACAGAGATTTCCAACGAAAATAAAAGTCGAATTTTCACAATCATAGTGGAGTCTATCCTGACATTCTTCAGAAACATGGATTACGAGCTACCGTCTGTACTCAAAGGTGCAGGCAGCTGAGATGGATTTCTGGAGGAGCTGTCTCCATGTCACGAGGCAGGATAAAATTTGAAAGAGAGTGAATGTGGGCATATCAGTAAATAAAAGAATCGGAGTATGATGGTACGTTCGTAATGATGCTTCGCTAATGCGAAGAGAATGTTAGCCAAACCGACTCCTAGATTGGAGCAGAGGACGCGGACGACCAAGAAGCAAGTGGATGGAGGGAGTCCAGTTAGAGATGGCTGGTCTCCAAGAAGAGGATTGGTTGGATCGAGAAACATGGAGCTCTGCTCTGACGGGTTGAGGCAACCCTTGTTGGAACGCCTATAAAATAAATAAAAATACTATACTTCAAATAAGCATTTTTCAGAAACAATTCAGCTTACGAGCGATCTGTAAGACCCAATGTAATGAATATCCTTTTGTGCTATCCGCTAATAAAATATTTTCGTAATAATATTTAAACTTCCGGGCAACCTGTGGTCTACTGGTTAGCGTAACAAACTACTAAGCCTTTCTAACTAACAAACATATCGCGGGTTCGTGGCCCGGCAGGTGGCCCTAGGATTTTTTAAGGAGAGTGAAAAATCCTTGGTTACACCGTCCTTCGGAAGGGACGTTAAATGGGAGTCCCGAGCCTGTACTCGGTACGAAATCCTTATCCTAATTAGACCTGAATAGGCAAAATTTAGAGCTCCCTACTACTGTAGGGTCTGATTAGCCACAGCAGCATAAAAATACGTTAAATAAACAAACAAACAAAATTTAAATTTCGTTTCCTCGGTGATTTAGATTAAGTATGAATGAGTAGGGTTCGACGAGAAGCCTTTATCAAAGCTATCATACTATTTCTATATAATAAATGCGTGGAGTATTTACGATAAGAAAGGGTTTGCTATTTGAGAAATGATACATTAGTTCCTATGGAAGCCATCGTTTTCACGAAAAATATAAGTTATTAATTTGAAGGATAATTAAATTATTTTATTGAAATTTATATCCAGAGGGATAAGCAAATATCATCAAAATCGGTTTGGGCGTTTTTTTACAACAGTTTACTTTAAAAAAAGGTATATTTTTAGGACATTGCACACACAATATCCACTGAGTGGCCGGTTTAGTGCACAGGCATTAGGGGCGAAAGCGCATTTATTTAATACTAAATTGTTGAATTTCAAAGCGCTGTTGATATTCCTTTTTTATGAAAATATTATTAATCTATGGAGTGAAGTATGTTTTCAAAAATTGTTTAGTCTAAACAGGCGCTAGACTTGGTTTGATCACTCTGATAAACTTTTATTTTCGGCTAAATCTAAAAATATAAATATTTTCCCCTTTAAATTGTGCCATGGATATATCCTGTAAAGTTTTATTATTCAAAATAATCTGTCAAATCTGCCTGTGAATAGATTCGAAACATGTTTGGGTCGTTGTCAAAGGATCATAAATTACGTAATGTTCTACGGTTTTTAGTAATAAAAAAAAGTACAATTTATTAAAAAATAGTTTGTTTTTATTCTGTTGACACTTTTTTTTTTTTTTGTACACAAATTTTTTTGTTAAAAGTAGGGCCAAAGATTGCTGTGTATAAGTGTGGAGAGAATAAACTCGCCCCTTCCTTGCGAATTCAAGACGGTTGATATCGTAAATAATAAATATATTTATGAGGAATAAATATAGGATATAAAGAACCTCAAATTGAAACATAATTTGCTGGGTTTGTTAATAGTTTTGAGCACACCAGAAACTGTTTTTTAAAAATATTTGTATTGTTTTTTTTGTGAGTGTTTTTTCCTGGTATTTAGGAATAAAGTATTTTGGCGTGCTGAATGAAAATATATTATAATAATGGAGTGGTGTGCTGAGTTACTGTGTTGAAGGACCCTGATTCATATCCAGCTGTCACAGATAAATTATTTAATTTACTAACAGCCATGAATGGATCCTGTGGAATCTACAGACCCTCCTGTGGTACAACTGGCCTCTGGTACAACTGAAGTGGCTGGCTTTAATCGGGGAAAACCTGGCGGTTGAACATGATCTCGAGCTAATCACCTCTATGCACAAGAGGTTGTTCTAGGAACAGTACAATCTACCATTCACTGAACCCAAGACTCTTCATGGATTGTGGAAGTTTTTAATTTTTTTTTTGTGAAGACGAAAGAGTAATGATCACCATATTAATTTAGGTTTTTCTCAGTATTAGTTATAATTTTCTATGTAGAAAACTGGTAAGGCTCACTGAAATCATATTAAAAAGGCTGTGAGTTCAGTGAGTTGGAGCTCAATAAAAAAAAATTGAGGAAGTTATTTACATGGCCAGGTGACATCAATTAATATAAATTTGAGTGGATGTGACTGTTATAAGACCTGTATGGACTTACAGAATTGAGTTCAAGGGGTTCCACCAAACCATCGAATTCCTCTCATATCCAATCCAAAATACTTTGCCAAATCCTAAATGCATCCTTATTTGGTCACAAATAAAACAATCCATAATGACCTTAACGTTCCATATGTTACCGATTTAGCCTATTCCAGATACCTACCATTCCATAATAAACTCCAGGCCCATCCAAACCCACTAGTTTCCATCCTTGCATCCAATTCCATCCCGGACAATCCTCCTATGCGTCTGAAGAGAAGATGGCCTCGGACCTTCTATTATAGAAATGTTATTAGAGTGCTGCCAGTGGGTATTGTCTCTACATGTCCTGTCATGTATTATTTATTCTTGCACTAGATGTATACATTACAGTTGTACGGTTCAATAAAATAATTGAAACAAAAATTGAGTGGAAAATAGTTGACTGGATAATTCTAATGATGGATTGAATTAGTCAGGGGTGCAGTCAAAGTAAACAAAAATAAGAGATACTTATAACCAATTCAGTCCATTATAATTAACTTATTCATTTAAATAACTGTTTAACTTAATTAACTGTTCTATGACAAATTCATCTTTTCTTTTCTGAAAATACTGAATTTATTTTCAACCCTTATTTATTTGAATTGCGATCGGACAGGTAATCTGGCAGCTAAGCAGTCAATATCAAACATTAAATTCACACGACCTTAGGGAAGTATGGATTTTAATGTCCAAAACCTATATTAATATATTTTATTTAACTCCCTTTCCTGTTCTAGCTATGGCAAATAGGACAGATTATTCCTACAAGTTATTAACCTATTGTAATCAGAACGGGAGGCCAAGATCCATTCTGCGAATCTGCCATAAAAAAAATTTCAACCCATCCATGACCTGCTTGCCACACGAACTGATTTGATGGTGCTAAGGTTCTAGCCCTTACACTCTTGACCACATTTTATGAAAATCATTAAAAATATATCTTTCAAGTGCCTTAAATTCAAGTGCATTAAAAAATTTCTTCAGGGAACTGAGATTTCTATTTTCTTCTTCATTTGGATTCATAGCTATTCCTTTCTGCTTACACAATTGTTTTTTAATATTGTATTATTAAAGTTTTAAATTTCATTAATAAAGTGAATAATGACTTATTTAATAGAAAAACAATGATACCTTTATTTATTGGTATCCTTTCTGCTTGCTCAATTGTTTTTTTAAATTGTATCATTTAAAGTTTTAAATTTCATTAATAAAGTGAATAATGACTTGTTTAAAAGGAAAACAATGTTGCCTTTATCTATAGGTACCTTTATGCTGTCTAATATTAAAAAATCAAAAATAAATAGTTAAAAAAACAAATTATAATTCCCCATTAAAAAAATTAAGAAGCTTAAAACCATTTTTATATTTATTTATGACTAATTATTTATATTTATAAAACAAATAGACCTTCGATATAGTAACATTTAATCTGTATTTAATGAGGCTGGGTCAAAATGGAAAAAAAAGGCTATCAATACTTATCTACCAGTATAATTGGTGATTCTGCTGTAGTTTCATTTCTGGAAGGCTTTATCTCTTTCCAATATTATTTTTTTGTTATTTTTGGTTTGTAATTTATTCAACTGATCAAACAAGGACCATTGTTTTCCACCGTAAAATGAAGTATGGCAATATTTATTTATACTTAGTTATTAGCCAACAAATATTAATAGTGTGCCTAATATTAACATAATATTACTGACTGTTTGTATGCATACAAGTGAAATTAAATTATAAAAAAGTTTTATAATATATACGTATATTTATGCTATAGATATGGTTGTGCCTCTTAGAGCAGTAGACGTTTATATATACTTTTTTATTTCTTAAAAAAATGTGATAAAAAAGGTGTTCCATGTGAATTTAATAACTTTTATAACTGTTTCCTTCATTAGCATAAATTATTGTATAAAGGCTTACTATCAATCCTTTTGGGTCTGAATAAAGTCTATAGAGATGGAATGCTTTTGGAGATGGGAATAGATTGAATAAGATTAGATACCTGAAAAAGAGTTTTTGTGACGAAAGTAAAAGGTGGTTAACCCATAGGGAGTGCAAGTGTTAAGTGATCAAAAGGATTAATTGCATCCTTGCTTGAAAGACTTATCAGTAAATGAGACCAGAGATTGTAAGCAGAGATTGTGAGAGACCTGTAAGCAATAGCCTCTGCACCTAGCAGTTCAATAGGGTTATAGAAAGTATTAAACTTGTGAATAACAGTGTTTAGTTTCCTCATGAATAATGTGGAATAATTTGAAACTGATTTCTAATGAATTGGTAATAGGTTATGCTGTCTGTATTATGGCATGTGCATGTTTATGGACTGTAACTATTTTAGCCGCTTAGCTATTTACTTTTTCTTTTATTGTGTTTCATATTATGAATTATGGGATTATAGTATGATATTATGAAACTGAAGCCATAATTATTTCATTATTAAATTTTAGGCGAGAGCAGTCCCGGTCTGCTGGAGGCACCTGGTGTAAGATGTGCTATAAAGTATTGGCTGTTGTGATATTCTCCCTGATCCTTCTTCAGTATTTGTATACAACCTTCCCCCGAGCTCCTGCATTCATCTCTGACATATCCTACAATTCGACGAGGCATGAACCTCTTTTCATGCCTTCAGTATCTGAAGCCTCTCCAGAAGATGCTAAGAATCTTTCAGCATGGATGTATTTTCAGGTGAATTTTTATCTGATATTAAATTAATAATTTAATTCTCAAGAAATAATTTCAGTTGAACTCTTTCCTGTTTTTGTGTTTGAAACTATTTAACTCACTTAACCTGAAACAAAATTTGAGTAGATTACGGTTTTTGAATATACAATATTTATTAAAAAAGCAAGGGTGTCTTGTCAATAACCTTTTTTGTTTACTTAATGAGTTATCAACCCTACAACAATGTATTTTAGAATTTTGAGCCCGTTTTATTGTTTCTCAAAGTGCATTAGTTCTTACTCAATCTTCCTTTTGTTCTATGATATCCTATTTTTAATGTTTTAAGTTTTGTTTAATGCAATACTACCACCAGCTATTTAAACTTGTATAAAAACAAATAAACTTAAAATTTTATTTCAGATAACACCATCAAGTATGGGAGAAACCCTGCCACTCTGTCCTCTGATACCACCAAATCTTTGTGAGTTAAAGATCTGCATCTTAAATAGTGAAAATCAAATAAATTTATTTCAAAGTTGAGTAATAAAAGCAGGCAAGATTTTTTTACGTATTGTACTTCAACCGACTATAGGTGAAAAAATTGTGATCCATTGAACTAAAATTTGATTTAAATGCTAATTTCATTTATCAACCAGTAAAAAAGTCTTATGCAATAAGGGTTTTGAGTGGGCTGCTTGTGAGTGGAAAATCGATGTTTATCAACTTGTAGTATTCTTAAGGGATGCCTGTCATTTTACTCAAGGTTGTTTGGTTCAAAAGTAGACAGGTATACTACTTTTTTACTCATTAACTATGTTATTACAACTATTTTCTATTGCCCTTTTAAAAAAATATATATATATTCATATTATACTGATGAATTATGACCTGTATTACTTTTATTATATCCAACGTTGCGCCAGTATTCACCCGTACAAATGAGTTTTAATGGGAAGAACTGTTTAAGTCCTCAGAATGTTATATCAAAACATTATTTTTCGCTCTATATTTAAATTTTATAGTTGATCGCTTCAGAATAATATCAAATTTATCCTTTATTTGTTCCAAGGAAAAATATTTAAATTTTAGCCTAAAAATTATATTTTGGTCAAATTCAACCACAAATCATTTAAAATTATTGCTCTTTAAACATGGAAATGTGATCAATAAAGAGATTCTACTAAGTCTTCAATAGTGCATAATATGTTTTTTATTTATTTCCTGTTTAAAGACATTGTCAAATGTGTCCTAGTATCCATTCCACCTTGAATTGAATTGAATTGAATTTGAAATTTCGATGGTTTATTCTCTTTATTATTATTTTATATTAATATTATTCTTTTCTAAACTTCAAGGAAAACAACTTTCTCCTTAAAATCAATCAATTTTAGAGTAGTGTTGATTGTACTTAGTTTCAAGAGATCAATTCTATGATTATAATTTGAAATTATAATACATTTAAAAATCTTGTTCTTGGTATGTACCTAATTGATTTTTAAACTGGCCATTTTGTATTAGTTCTGCAGTTTGTCGCTTCGATTTAAGTCTCTTAAGTTTTAACTTTTTATTATTTTTGAAAATATAAATAATCGTTGGTTTCAGTATGAAAAATGAGTGCTGTTATGGGAAATGTGTATATTTCGGTCATCATTTCATTAAGAAATTAACATTTCAAAGTATATGTTTGTTGGATATATGTTTGTTGAAACATGCATTTCTTGATGAAATGGTTAATGAAATATTCACCTTTTCCATAAGTACACCCTTTTTTTCCATACTAAAATTCATGATTTTTTTCTATTTTCAGAGAATCTTAAAAATAAAATGAATGAAAAGCTAGAATTTATTGTGACTTAACTTGAAAGGACAACCAGCTGAACTGATACTGGCCATTTTATGCATGAATTTTTTTTTTGCCTTTTCATGAGTATGGTCTATGCTTGTTTTAACAAGCTGTTGATTAAGATTCATATGAATTGATTAATATGAATCTATTTTTTATGAAATTTTATTGAGATTACCAATGGTTAACATAATGTTAGATATGTCATTAAAATTTAGATGAATTATTAAGAAGAAAAGTATAGGATTCAAAGAAAATCATTAGTGTTAGTGTTTAATCTTTTTTTTTTTTTTTTTAGTTTTCCCAATTTCAGATTGATTATTGCTTTTGTTTTTAGTGGGCCATTTGGGGGAAGTACCAGCTTCCAACCCTCCCCCTGAGCCACACGTTCTTCCCGGAGGCCAGTGGCGACCAGAGCACTGCCGCTCAAGGGATCGAGTTGCCCTTGTTGTACCTTACAGAGATAGAAAACAGATCCTCATGACCTTTCTTGCTCACATGCACCCATTTCTCCAGCGTCAGCTACTGGATTACGGGCTTTTTGTCATTGAACAGGCTGGTAAGTGGAAGATTTTAAAATTATGTTTTTTAATGATTTAGTTCTTTTGTCATTAACACCTCTAAGATCAAGGTGCTAGTTATGTCCTGTGTTTAAATGTTTATCTTATCTGCAATGGGGAGGTTTTGGAAGTTGTGCCAGTTTACCTATTTAGGGAGACTGAAAAGTTCCTCTGGTTAGATTGACCCCAAGATATCCCACAGACTTTCTAAATCTAATTCCAATTAAGTTTATTAAGCAATTAAGGGATTGCTTCAGAAATGAACGAATAAGAGAACTGCATAAGGTGACAGAACTAAAGACCACCCTGGAATCCCGACAACTTAAGTGGTTTGGCCACAAGTGCCACATGGAGGATGAACAAGAACGAAAGACAGTTTTAGGAGCCCGACCCTTTAGTAAAAGACTGCAAGAACGGATGTCTTTTAACCTTCTGATTCCATAAGGTTGTGAGTTAGAATTCCTGTCTTGGAGTAATTAACCATTCCCCTGCACCTCAGGTATGTTGGCCCTGTCAGCCTACTAGCTGCAACTAACTAAACCGGGTATAGGAGTAGACTCATGTACTTCTTGCTACATGAGTACGATTCTGCTTGAAGGAAATATAGACCTTGTGGACATTGGTGAACCAGCCCTAAAGCAAGATATGGAGCCATAGGCAGCCTCCTGCATGGTTGGTATGGAAACCATAATTTGTAGCACGTGATGTTGAATGACTTCTCCTGGATGTGTGTGCCCCTCCAAGCATTATATGTCTGCAATATGATCACATCATGCAAATATCACATCTAAATGCCTATCTAACCTATTAATATTATAATATATTATTAATAATAATAATAGTATTAATACTAACACTAATACAATAGTATTAATAATATAATTAATATTTGATATTAATATAATATGTAATGAAGGCGCTCGAACGTAATGAAGGCGCTTGAAATAAGCTGGGAACTACAAGAAGTGCAGGAAGCGGTTATGGTGGGAACAGCATCGTCAGAAAATTACTTAATATTCCAAATTAATTATAAAATGAACCATACCCTTGACTTTGGTCCGGGTTGGTGTATTTATTTGGCATAAGCCGAGAAATCCAAAATAAATACTATAATAATATTAATATTTAATATATAAATAATAACTAATATTATTTAATATTAATTTATTTTATAATTTATTATTCTTATGATGGTGATAATTTTTAAATATTTTTATTTTGAAGGGAAAAGATTTGCCCAGGACGGAATTCAAACCCAGGTTGTCTGCGTCTCTATCGTGGTGCTCTAACCAACCAAGATCCTAATTCCGAGATCCTAATTAAAGTAATCTTCAATGAACATTCTTCCCCTTGTATGCATCACAAAAATTGTGAGAACACGGTGATCTAGGATCGGTGAAGTGAATGGATTTATCTGGCTGTATTACGAGCCAGGTTAGCTCAGTTGGTTAGAGCACTGCGTTAGAGACCCGGGTTCAAATCCTTGCCTGGACAAATCTTTTCTCTTCAAAATAAAAATATTTAAAAATTTAATATTAATGTTTAATAATAATCCTCTAAACTTTGTTATAGGTACTGATGATTTTAACAGAGCCATGTTGATGAATATTGGTTTTGTGGAAGCACTTGGCATGAGAGAATTTGACTGTTTCATATTTCATGATGTCGATTTGTTGCCTGAAGATGATAGAAACTTATATACCTGCCCAAATCAGCCAAGACATATGTCAGTTGCAGTCAACGTCCATAACTATAGGTAGTAATGACATTTTTTGTGACATCTTTGTGGTCTAAAGAATTCGATGGAAAATTTAAATTTATATCTTTTTAATTTATTATATTACATCATATAAATTTACAACTAAAATTTCAAATATATAACTTTGAAATCATTGATAATATCGTCCCTGCTATTTCCAAATATCGAATAAAGAGAAAATCGTGAAAATCGGTACTTTTGAGGAGAATTAAAAAAAATCAGTTTCAAGGTTCATTAAAAATTAGTGCCTATAGTCAAACCTTTTTACATTGTTTTTGTGACTGATAGATGCCTCTATATGAATTTTATATCAATTATCAATCCTAAAGCATCTGCTATAAGTCGAAAACAAAAACTTTGCTTTTTTCACATTTGATACTTTGCGATGGCCGGGATGATATCTTGCAACTTTCAACTGTTGTATGTAAAAGTTGATTACGTTATTATTAATTAAGTATTAAATTGAATCTACATTCAGTTATTGGGTTGTCACACATGAAATGTCCAATTTTTTAAATCTTAATCTTTATAGAGGGTTAAAGCGTTGCCTGTTGATTCCTAGCAAAATATTTACATCTATAATAAGCACTTGTTAATCCTCTATTTGCAAACTGTGTTTGTTTTTTTCCCTAGCAGGCATATAGATTTTAGTATAATTTTAACCGTGCCCATGGAAACACGCGATTTCCGAACAATTTTTTTTTATGAGTACAAGCTCAGTCATTCCACTGCCCAGGCAGCAAGAAATATTAATCATTTGTTTGGTGAAGGAAGTGCTTATGAAAGAACCATCCGTCGTTGGTTTACAAAATTTTCCTCAGGAGATACGACATTAGAAAATCTGTCCCGTGGACGGCCTCAAACATCAATAGAGAACGAAGATCTTAACAATGCTGTGGAAGAAGACCCTCATAAAACAGTTAGAAAATATGCATCAGAGATAGGCACAAGTCATATGATAGTTTCCAGGCATTTAAAATTGATCGGAAAGGCAAAAAAGCTCGATTCCTGGGTCACACACGAGCTCAATGAACATCAGCAATTGAAATATCTAGAGACGTATGTTTCTTTGCTTTCTTGTCAAAGAAACGAACCATTTCTCGGTCTCTTAATAACTTGTGATGAAAAGTGGATCATATATGACAATCGACACCGATCTGGTCAATGGTTAGATGCCGATCAGCTTCCTGGGCACATGCCAAAACAGAATATCCATCTGAAACAGTTAATGGTTACTGTACGGTGGTCTATGGCCGGGGTCATTCATTTTTCTTTTCTACTAAAGGGAAAGATAATTGATTCAACATCATACTGCCAAGAAATTAACCAACTGCATCAAAATTTTATCAAGCAACTGGTAAACAGGAAAGAACCTATTCTCCTTCATGATAATGCCCGACCTCATGTTTCAATACAGACAGTGAATAAATTAAAGGAGTTGGGCTATGAAGTCTTACCACACCCCCCATATTCCTCTGATCTATCCCCTACAGACTACCATTTTTTCTGGAGTTTGGACAACTTTTTGCGAGGAAAATTGTTTACCAATGATTTAGACATAAAAAATGCATTTTCTGAATTCCTTTCATCACGTGACTCAATGTTTTTCAAATCTGGGATAGAAAACTTGGTAAGCCGCTGGCAGAAGTGTATCGAAAATGATGGTAAATACTTTGAATAAAAAATATGCTAGATTTGATCTCAAATTTTTATTTTCTTCCTGGTTCTAAAAACGGTCATTTCATGTGTGACAACCCAATACTTTAACATAAATATATAAGTAATATTTTATATTTTATAAAGGTTTTATACTTCATGAAAATAATAGATGCCAATGAGAAAAAGCTATGATTAGCAACAACCATATATTTGTGGTGTTCTGATAAATTTAGCATCATTTTATACACTTTACATTTATACTTTGTCCATTTGGTAAAATATTTCCTATTCAACAATAAGCATGATTTTTTTATTTTTCAAGATTGCCTTATCCTGATATATTTGGTGGTGTTTCGGCTATGACTAGAGCTCATTTTGAAGCAGTCAACGGGTTTTCAAATGTCTTCTGGGGCTGGGGCGGAGAAGATGACGATATGGCTGCCAGGATCAAGGCAGCTGGTCTTGAAATTACTAGGTACCCTAAAGCCATTGCTCGGTACACAATGATGCCTCACGTCAAACAAAAAGCTAATCCCCGCAGGTAAAGATACATATTGAAATCTTCTTGTTCTTTAAATAATTATTACATTTCTTCATATATCTGCTATCATGGTGATTAAGTGTTCAGTCGAATTTTGTATGGAGTGAGTTAATTGTACTGGGGGAAGATGAATCATATCATTCTCATAGCCTTTGGCTTAAAATGGAATTATAATATACTCCATATAGTAACTCTGTTTTAGGCCAAGGCCTGACTTAGCCTCTCATGACCTTATCTCAATATCTCTTAAATTACAGAATTTAAAGTAAGTTTCATCAACAAATTCATGGAATATGTTATTAATATTTTGCAGATTCCAGCAACTTTATAGTGGTGCGAAGCGGAGAAAAACGGATGGTCTGAATAGCCTCCAGTATAGAAGATTAGAGCTGAGGCTAACGAAACTGTTCACCTGGGTCCTGGTTGAACTGAGCAGACCACCTTCATAACACAGGTTCTTTGGCTGGCCCACATTTTTCGTGGATCAGAGTCACTCAGGGTTTGTCTAAGTGCTACTAGCTACTTATTGTTGTTTAGTAATTGACATTATTATAGTTCTTATTACTTGTATAAATGAGATTTGTGATATATTATCTAGTCTGTGATTCTTTATTAGTTGTGATTTAGTATTACTTGTTTTTTTCAGTGTGGTTTTACTCAAAACTGCACTGATTATGACATTCATGCCTATTGATCTGTTTGTTAATATTAATGGTTTGTTAATAGTTTTACTCTTCCACCTGAAAGACACTCTAAAATTTTATTAATTACACCTTTACTACTCCATACTTGTTTATGTTTATATGTGGTACATCAGTTATATTTTTATTATTTGTTAGATTTATGTTGCATGGAATATGAATCTATATATGATAGAGTGAGAAGCCAAGAAATAAAAGTGTTTTATTTTCAATGATAGTGTTCAGTGTGGTTAAGTCATATGATTATAGATAGTTGTCATATAAACTGTTATTTAAAAGAAAATATACCATAGATCAATAATACTATTTGATGGTAGAAACTTAAACGCTACAGATTTTATATAAATATCACTTGTACTTCTTGGCCTCTAATTTATTTAAAATAGTTATTACTGTTTCCTGAAGAATGTATTGAGTTTAATAGACGAACACATACACATCCATAAGAACATTTTAAAACCTTTCCATTTTCGGGATGGCAATTAGTAAAAGTGTGTGATCAATTGCAAACAGAATTTCGTTTTTGTAATAAAGCAGTTGTTATGTTCATTAAGTATTTTTCAATGCTAATAAAAAAATCATTTATTTATTTTTAGATGCACTCTAAGTAGTGTAACTTCACAATGATCAAAGTTTCTTGCAGCAAACCATTTGTAACCTGGAGATATTTCTCTCCCTCTCTCTTTAATGACAATGTACATATGAAATCATCACATTGCAGAGACATTGGTTATAACTTATTTAATTTGAAATGGTGGTTAAAAAGATTATGCGAGGATAGTGCCAAACCAATGAAAATGAAATATAAAAATTCATATTCCATTAATGGAACGAATTAGCATGGGTTGAGAATTAAGCCTGATTGTAAACATATGATTAAGTCCATGAAACAAATACGATTTTGACAACTTATTATCTTTTGAATACATCTCATTATAGTCTTTAGTTCTTTATGCAAAATGGAATCAAAACATGAGCATGTGTACACAAAGTGTAAGATCTAATGCAAGATACGTACACTAATCTGAAGGTTCATCTCCAATGATATTTGCCTGTTCCTTCCACTGAACTCCATTGTAGTCTTCAATATCAGATCTGACTCAATCCTCCCACTCTCCACTCTGAATTTCAGGCAATTGTGATTAAAATACTTAAATTATATTTATAGGATGCAGGTATCCAAACAAATTGAATGACTCAAAAAGGAATTCCCAATAACGTTTGTTTTAAATAGAATAATCATTCATGTTCAACATGAATTAACAATTTTGTATGCCTTAACATATTATTCCAGTTAAGACATACAAAATTTTTTTTGTAAAAATGAGACATTTTAATAAGATTAAAAGATGTTAATTACGTTACTTCAACCTGGTAAGTTGTTTTCATTGTTATTTATTTTATTTAACCAAGGTAACTCGATCAAACAAGTTTTTAAATATTTAAAAATATATTTTTGTCTTCCAACAACGGCCTAACATTTAGAAAAAAATATTTTCTTCCTGTAAAACCTTTTGATGCAATTTGGTTAATGCCAGGTTTTAGCGATTTATTATTTTATAAGTTTTTTTTTTTCTTATACATTTATTGATTTTCATAATCATTCCTATTCTTAATGTACAATGATAGTTAAGGCTAATTGTGGTTTTATGTTTGTGAAACATAATAAAAAAAAATCTATTTTAAAATGTTATCATATTAATATTTGTTTTGCAGTCTGAATTTATTTTGTTTTCCATTTCAACTTCAATCCATTCATGATGTAAAACGGCAAAACACTATTTATTAATATATAATGATGTTTTTTTATTGTATTTATTTTAGATAATTGCAGTCAAACCTCTGTTGGTCATTAAGGTTTTTGTGAACTAAAAAAAATGATAGTTCTTCATCATTAATCTACTCATAAATTTATTTTTTTGTCTTGAATAAGATTTTAAATTTTAGAGTTGCTTTAATTAAATTTACTTATGTTATGTTTGAGTGGATGAAAAAAATCAATTCTTTCATTATTGATGTTGGCTACCATAATTGAAGACAATAATTAGATAGATATGTTACTTTAGATATATTAGTTTAAATTCAACTTTATGAACCCAATATAATTTTATGTTACTTTGAAGAAATAACAAATTTTGAAATATTGGCATTAACCTAATAGAAGGAATAAATACATTGTCAGATTTAAGGAAGTAGTACACTACTTGAAAGCTAAATGTCTTCTGCAGCAAAAGTTGCTAATTATACTAGAAATAGAAAATATAGACAAATCACCTCCCGAGATGAAAGACAGCTGGGTCTTGTTTGAGCAGTGACCGTTCTCTTGAAAAGTTTGAATAAGCAAATATATTCCAGTCTATAGCTGACTATCAATAATTTTCTTTAGGTGTAGAAATGTTTTATCTGTAATGATTTGCTGAATCATGTATCAAATCTATTGATTATTACTAACTAATTTGTATTAATTAGTGATATAAAGATAATATCTTTGTATATATGTTAGTATACTTTCTTTTGATCAATATTAATTTTACTGATGATCAGTATGAAACAGATTATATGTTATCATTTTCTTTAAACGGTTTATTTATTATTATTATCGTTCTAATTTTATTTATTATTGTTATTTTTTTTAATTTCAAGTGATTCGAAGGCTGTGCCCTAAAAAACTTTTTTTTATCTGTCCAATAAAATGCTTGTTTGTTAAGGTTTTATTTAATGATTGTTATAATACATAGTAAATACTAGTTTGATGCAAGTTAAAAAAAAATGTTAATATGTAGTTAACCCATTTATAATTTATACTGTTCATTGTTACCATTATTCAAAAGTTTATTAATTTTTAAATAACTGATTAGTTTCATTTTACCATATAAGACATGCTTTTCTATAACCATGCAAGATATTGTTACTTGGCAGAAAACAAAATTTGGGTTTTGATTTATTGAAACTTCAGAAAACCTTTAAACTTACATTCCTCAAACTTAAGTAAATTCACAATATTTGTTGTTAAAGTATCATTAATATGTGAGAGCTGGTATTTTTATTTTTAAAACCTAATGCAAAGTGAACGTGAATTAAAAAATAAATCTTTAAAATGTGAAGTATAAAACGAACTCTACGTTTTTTGAAACTTCACAAACTGTGGAGCGTTAATTTATCCTTTTGGGTCCTGGAGGTACCTTTCTGTAAATATAACTAAAAATTTTGTAATGTAACAACATAGTTTTTCAATTTTCTTCTAAAAAAATGTTTAGCTTTTAGTAATAATTATAATAATTATTAATTTAGAAGTACTGTTTATTATAAGTAACATAAATGCCTGTATTGTATAGTATCAAGCAATTGTATAAATTAAATGTACATTTATAATGTAGTGTTTACAATATATTCAGAGAAATAGTTAATTTTTTCAAAAATAGAGAGTAAATATTTTGATCAATCAGCTTGCGTATCTGGTGTATTGCCCTAAAGATCTATTTTGAATTGTATGTCAGAGTCATTTCTTCTCAAATCACGTATTCATATTATGACTGCTCTCTTAATAGATTTTTTTTTTTAATTTATGTATTGATATTTACAACTGTATTACAATCTTAACAGATTAAAATCAATAAATAATTTATATTATAAATATAAACTATTTACTATAATTTTATATTTATTGATTTTATGAATAACTACTGTAAATAAAAATTTACAGTTGTTTAAAGTGCCATAAACACTTCCTTTGATAATAATTATTATGACAGAAAAACTTCTTTCTAGTTTTTTTACTTTTGTAAACCAAACTTTTCAGTAATCTTGATCCTATTAAAACAATTTTCCTTGGCCTTCAGAATGCACTTTTAGCTTTATTAATGTTTTGATTAATTAGTATATTTTTAGCAGTTACAATTAAGTGTAGAAAACACACTGTCTAAAAACAACTAAGTGATGTAAAGCATATCTTACCTTGCCATTTATTCTTCTATCACTATATCAGATAAAAGCCATCATGCCCATTTCCTGAATTGCTTGAAAAGATATTTTTTATTTATTTAAGTATCTTTAGAATCATATAAAATAAACAGTAAAATCATTAATGCGAACAGCTACAATATATAAATTTTTCTGCCTGCATTACTAAACTGTATTTTGATGCATTTTGGTACTTTTTTTTGTTTCATTTGAAGCAATTTAATAATTTATTAAATTAAATTGAAAAAACTTCTTAAAATTCACTCTTTTTTCCCAACTTTTTATTATTATTATTGAAATTCCTGTTTCTATTAATTGTGAATTATATTTTATTGTTATTGCTATTATTGTTTTGTAACCCTGTTAGATTATTTTATGATTTAGAATTTGCTCAATTTATCACTTTGACTTTTTTATATTTTAAAAGTTTTTAAACTTAGTAGTTTTGTTATGTGTAAAATAATAAAATCGAATTGATTCATTGGCAATTGCTATTTTATAGAACAGAATGAAGTAAGATATTGAGGCCTTGTATGTTATACTGTTATGTAATCAAAATATTTCTCTTAGTGATATTGATATAAAAATATTTCTGCTAGTGAAGATTATTTTTTATAGTTTGCAATGGGCAGATTTCTATTTATAACATCACTTCTTCATTAAGTAAGAACTAAAGTTCAATAGTAAGCTAAATTAGTATTCCATTTTATATTGTACTTTTGCTAAGTATTTCATGGAAATCCGTCCATTGTTCTTTGTTTGGTAATTGATAAATGATAACTTTTCAGATATTTATGAACCCCAGTATGTTAATAACTGTTAATAATCAAATGTAATCTTTGTAAATTGAGCGATAGAGACTGTAGAGGATAAATTTAGGTTTAGAACTTTTGTAAAATTAAAATTGTTTAGGACCATAAAAGGTCATGAACTTAAATAATTGATTTTTTTTAGTTGTTTAAATAGTAAATATGCATTTCTATAATAGATTTTCATTCATGAATGTAATATTCAAATGAAATTCAGAAATCTGTGTTTACTCTGGAAAATATGTAACATAAATATATCTAGTTTGTGTATCAAAATTAAAAATTATTAAACATTTGTTTAGTGGATTGATATTTCTCCTATATTTGTAATACATAGCATTATGAAACTCATAGAAATAGAACAATTAGAAATAAAATAAGGGAAAATACGATCGAAATTCTATGGGCACATGATGAGAATGAATCATTCCAGAATCATAAATAATTTTTTGAAAAACTATCCTACCTATATGAAAAGCCTAGGAGGTTATTCTATCCTTGAACAAAGGATTTTTAAAAGAAAAATTAAAATTGGTGGTAGAGACTGCTTTAATAGAGGAATTCAGAAAATGTATTATAATTTCTCAGAATACTCTCCGGTAATAAATAGACTGGCCTGAAAAGAAGAAAAGAAAATAAGTAAATGATATTTTCAAGGCTCTAGTCTGTCTATAATTTAAAAAAAAGAAGAATAAAATCAAATAAAGAAAAAATATATCCTTTTAATTTATGCCTTGCAATATGTTGTACTAATACTTATTGTTTAAGATAATATATATAAGATTGATTATGTCACATAATAACTCTTAGCTAAAGGTCCTAGAATTTGTTTTCAAAGAAATCAAATATGTTCCTTATGTGAAAAGTATTAAAACAATTGAAGAGTGAGATTTATTTATTTATAACCGGGAAAAAGAAGAATGTAATTATTTCCTTGTTGAAAATTTTAATGGAGTTTAAATAGTTATTATTTTATTTTGTGATTAAAAAAGTACAGAAAATATCATCTACCAAATTATAATCTGTGGATGCAGGCTTAGTCCCATCAGATGCACATTCAGTGACAGGGAATACTGAGCTCAATCATTTCTATAAGACCTGCTTCTCTCCTCAGCTATATTACACTTTATTTTTTTCAAAAGATGCTTAATAAGAACTGGAATATCTATCTACTATGGGTGTCTGAATATTCAAGATTATATTTAGAAGAAATGTCGGTGGCAGATAAAGAAGCCTCATTAATGCAAACACAATCTTATGAATATTCTTAGTCATTAGGCCAAAAATCCTAAATAAGTAAAAAAAACAAAACAAACAAATACACAACATAGTCTAAAACAAACAACTCAGTTTTTCCTGTATGGAGGAAGCATCTTCATGAATATTCACATCTCAATAAAATACAATTGGTCTCAAACTTGGAACCCAGAAGTTTCAGTTGCCAAGTAAAACTATACCCTTGCTAGTTTTTACTTTGAATTAGTTTTTATCATCACCAACACTGCTTATTATTTTTAAATGATAATATTTTAAACATATTAGTGTAATTTTCGAAAGTTGAGCCGTTTTATTTACTGGTATTTGGAAGACTTAAGAATTTGGTTTCAAATCTTCCAATCGAATTCTTGAATTAAACAGTTAATTTTAAATAGTCATACCAAACATGTTTTTTTAAAAATCAGATTATATATTAATAATTATATTATAATAATAATAATTATTATTATTATATATTAATAATTATATTATAATAATAATAATTATTATTATTATATATTAATAATTATATATTTATATTCATTATTTTTAACTCCTTAATATTATTATTGACTTGACATAGAGTTATTAAGACCTCACTCTGAATGCTGGGCGCCATTGGCACATAAATGATGGATCTCATCCACTATTTTTTATTCGAGAAACAGGAAGAGGCTTGCTTGTTCTATGTTCTTGGAGTATTCATTATCATCAAGGAATACAAACAGGTTAACTGTAGATTTTAAAATTTAAAATATAGATAAATGTTTCTAAAATAATCAACCAAGGCAAAATATAAGAAAGTAAAATTATTTAAGAACTCTTCCATTACTAGTAAAGGTTGCCTAGATATAGTTATGAACATAGTTACATTAGAATCAGAAAGATGAAGTAATCACATTTGGTTTTAAATGAAATTCAAATTCAAATTCTCTAAGACCTATTGATTATGCCTGGAGGACAATGTCTTTGGGTGATATTTCTGCAAACTATTCGAAGGTTTAAACAAAAGTGATTGTTGTATTGAATAAAAAAAAAGATGTAACTACTCTTGAGTCCCCAATCAATGCTCACATGCAACTTCCTGGCTCCTCCACTCTTGTGTTATTCGATCTCATACATAAAATCATCTTCCTCATCATATTTCTTTCTCCTTTCCGTTCAAATCATATTAATATTACCCAAACAACCCAGTTGGATCTATCCCAGGGTATATCGCCTTCTGCTTCTCTAGTTTTCTCGGTAACTAAATGGCCAAATAATTAGATATTTCAGAATAATTCAGGATGTAGTTATAAAACACTAATTTTCGGAGATAATTTCCGACGAGGATAGGCCAGTAATGATCACATTAATCAATAAAACAATTTCGGTTATTCGAGTTATTTGTTCCTTTTGACAAGCTTAACATGGCATATTTGGGAGAAGTTGGGATTCATTAAAAAACTGAACTTCGTTTTTAATAATAATAACATAACTAATATTAATCGAAGCGTTCAGAATCAACAGTGGACAAATCCAAATTTTCAAACATAGAATTCTTCACATTTTTCGTTAATTTAGTCAAGCAATTTTGCCTAACACGACACTTTGCCGCCTTATTCTTCACTTTTTTAGTCCGGTTCTGAACCTTAAGTTTAGGGAGCATAAAGTATTGCATCACGAAACTAGCGAAAAGTGTGAAAAAGCTAATTTTTAAAATTTTGGATTTATCCACTTTTGTGTTTGAATGCCTCAATTACAAGTTGAGTTAGTTACTACAGCTTGCAGCAAGGTAAACTGACAATGTCTCCGGCAAATTGTAAAAGACAATCAGGAATTCGAATAGTGTTCCTTGTTATCTCGACTTTATTCATTAATTGCAGGTTTAACCTACTCCGAGTTGAACTACAAGTTTTAACTGTTGAAACGTTTATTTTTTAAATTTAATTCTTTATTTTCCATAATTAGATTCGTTTTAACTTACTAAAGCTCACAATAGTTTGTGTTTTTAGAGAATATTAAAATGGATACGGATAAACAGTTAAATCTTGTAATTCAACTCGAAGCTACGTAAATGATTCCCCCTTTTTTAATATCAATCAAAAATTTATAAAAAAAAGTATTAAACCAACTGATTATTATTTATTACAAAAAAAAACCTATGCTGCTACAGTTTATGTGAGATGGAACAATACAGACTCTAACATGAGCTCGGTGCATGGTAGAGTCAGTATTGTTTCTAAGCCAATGAGATTGTTGTGCATGAAGGTGATTATTGTGCATACTTTATACAGTAATTTAAAATAATCGCTTGTAGCCTGGTTATTTATATGACTATCTCACTTTTTTATTTTAATGTGCATCAACTCACTGAACTCAGTTCTGTAAGCCTTAACAATTCTCTTTATACCAAAATATAACCAATATAGAGAAAAACCTCAATTAACACGGTGATCATAAATCTCCCACCTCCTTAAAAAAAGAAAAGGCTCCTTAATTAATATCCTGATTTTAGTTGTTTGATTGAGAAATATTTTTAAAAAACCCTCGTACCAGACTGAAACGACAAGAAACAGCTCGCCGTTTCAGGCTACTTCAAAATTGTTTAGACAAACACTCTAAGCTCTCAATTAATTACAAAAGACTCATATACATAACAATCATTAGATCCACTTTACGGAGTAGAGCTTAGGGGCTCCACTTAGCCATTGAATTTCTCTCATATTTAATCCTTAAAATCCAAAATTCTTCGTAAAATCCTCAATACTCATTACTTTGTGCTGAACAAATTAATCCATAATGACCTTAATGCCCCATTTGTTACTTATTTGCCACGAATGTGATATCAATTTTTTCATGACAAACTTTATTCCCACTGCAATCCACTCATTTCAAACCTCTTCAATTCCTGATAATCCTCCATTGTCTCTCTGTCCATCTTCTGTATAGATGATGACCTTGTGTCCTTCTTAGTTGAATTTTATATTTGAGTATTACCAATGGGTAGTTTCTCTATTTGTCTCTATCCACGCCATTATGAGTCATTCCTGCTATTTACTTGTCATATTGTTATAATACTGTTGTAAATTTCAATAAATAAATTAATTTTTAAAAAATCCTCACCTATGAAACTGAAATTAGTGAGCCTTACGACGCATTGATGTGTGATTTGCTTATTTGTACCTAACTTATACAAGTCAATGTCAGTAAAAATTTCGCTCTAAGATTGCGGAAACAGGATCATCAGGGCAATGTATGAGCATCCAATTGGAGGGAGGGCGTTGGAGTGGAGGGGAACCGCCAGTCCTCGCTAAGACACCGAGCCGCGTACTCCTGGCTGTCCTCCACTTCTTGGCACTACCATCCGGGCAGTCATCCGCATCTCAGAGCGCGGTGAGTACCCTCATTTAGGTCCTTAGTGCAATGGTAACTTAGGAGGATGCATGTGTTTGCTGTGTTGTTACGTGATATCACCTTAATTAACTACCATACGGATTCGAAAATACTGAATTTTATACACACTTATACATCAGCCTTCATCGATCGATAACTTACCCTGAAGCAATTTTATTTTCTTATTGTATATAAAATAATAAAATAAACACTACCTTTACAACCTAGGAAGGGTTCAGTACATGGTAGATACTGTACTGTTTCTAGGACAACGGTTGTGCAGGGAGATGATTTACCCTAGATCACTCTCAAACGCCAGAGAGGCTTCCCACTATACACAGGCTGGGTGAGCCCCAGGAGGGTAATATATCTTGACAGCTAACAGTTTAAATAAAATCTGCAGGCAGCCGGATTTGAACCCAGGACCTTCGACACGACAATTCATTGAGTTTATTATTGTATAGTCCTAATTAATTTACGACAATTCACATAACTTTGAATATACAAATTTTAAATTGATAAAATTATATATTATGCAACGAACTCCTTGCTATCCTTATTATTTTTAATTGAAACGGGATATAAATATGTAATTGACGAATATAACAAATTATTGTATCCAAAACATTTTCCTTCTCATTCAATACAAGTTTTGCATGTTTCATTGTATATATTTTAGCCTATTTCTATAAGTTATATAAAAACCCTATAGGGGTTTTAGCTTCTGAAGAATTTGAATTTTTCAACAAAGTATATCTGATTAATACTAATCATTGATTAGACAGAAAAGAAATTTTTTAATGATATTTCAAGGAATTCAAGAGCTTCCAAAAAATTACAATTTAAGTTAACCGCCACATCATTACTTCATATAAGTATAGTTTTAAGTTTAAAATAAAATTTACTTATATTGTCTGTTTTTTAGTAACAATTTCGTTGTATGATATAAAATCAATTCAGAACTACTTAACAATGATTATTATTTACGCCATAATTTTATTTTCATAAAGTTAAATATGTAATATAAAGCTTAGAATAATAATAAAAGCTAAACGATATATGTAATGATTTAAAAAAATATTATCGATAAAGATAGCAAGCTAGAAATAAATAAATTCGTTATTTTTAAATAGCGTTTATTAATTATTAATATTAAAGAGCGAAAGTGTTAGTGGAAAAATTCCAACCAAAAAGCTTCAAGTTTCTAAACTAATACAGGAAACAAAAATGTGGAAATAGATGTGATTAATTTATTATTACATAGATCCTTTACAATACCATTTTTCATTCGGAAGTCAAACAAGTAGGTTTTCAAATATTTCACTATTTCTCGTACTTTGCGAACCACTAAAATAACTTAGATAATTAAACCATTTCTCTTTACATTGTTATTACAACCATTACATTGTTTCTAGTTTATAAAAATGTTTATGTTTGTGTTGAGAAACTGAAGAATGGTTGGACCAAAAGGCGGGGTCGTGTTTAATCGAATCATCCTGCCTGCGAAACTGGTGGTGAAATCTGTTTGGCGGACCCTATCATGCTACACTTCAAACTTACACTCCATATTATGACCTTCCAAGTAACATATAGATTATCTAAGTGTATATCTACTCAAAATAGAATTAGTTTTTTTTTCAATGCAAATGTTACCATGTGTTGCAGACCAAAAGTCTGTGTAAATCTTATAAAATAAGAATTATTTATATAAAAATATTTAGAAAAGTTATTTAAAACACGTTGAATTCTTATGGTTTCTGAAGAAATCATAGCATGAATTCAAAATTTTTCTTGAGGCTTGTTAAGAAGTTGAGAATGAATGCACTTAACATCGATTACATTACAGTTGCATTTGAGGATTGTAACTGAGCTTTTATGTAATACTTAAGTTTTGGACTCTATTTAATCGTTTTTTAATATTAATAATTTAAATTTTAAGTTTTCGAGTTTATATAAATATTAAATTTTGGAAATATTTTTGTGGCATTTCCAAAAATATTGAGCGAGTTATAAAAAAATTAATGTCACCGTTAAAAACTGCTTTTATTACTTAGTTAAAAGTAATCGTCATTAAAATGTTCATGGCTGAATACAAACGAATTCAATAGGTAATTAAATGAGCTATTCATCGATATACAAGATACATTAGCTGTGATATTCATAATTTAAATGATATTGCTCAATATTATTCCCTTACTGTAGAAAACTAGGTATTGGTATTGACTTTATATGCCATCTTATATATATACATATATATATATATATATATATATATATATATATATATATATATATATACATACAACCCCATATATGACATATATATAAAATCTTCTGTACAGTAAAATGATCTATTCAGAAAAATACGACAAATATCGAATAATTTAAATAATAGTGCTTTATTTTTATTATATTATGATTTCTCCATTTCACGTATTTCATTTATTCTTAATTACCAATTATAGTATTTAAAAGTATTTTTACGAAAACTAAGTATTATCCCCAGTAAACCATGAACCCAACGGTGGACCAACCCCCATTTTACAAATATGCGTTCTTCATCAATTAAAATAACTTTTTTACGACCCATTTTTATTAATCAATATAAAATATTTTTTATAATAGAATAAAGAAATAGAAAGAGAAATTATAAATTGGATATCATTGGATCCCATTTTTTTCATTTATGTATGCATGCATTTCATAGTAGAAAAGCCAGTGACTGATGCCCTGGAGTGAGCAGTGCACTACCTGTTTTTGTCCGAAGATAGTTCGCTTATTCGCTTATTGGGTGCAGCTCAATTGTGAATGTGAGAAATAAAACCGATTTGGATTCGTTGTTTTAATACCTTCATTTTGTTTAAACTATCTTTAAGTAATTCAAGAAATTTTTAGTTGAGAATTCTTTGAATAGGATGGTATGAAATGCGAAAAAGCGAACAAATAGTATAATTCGAATTTGAAGGAAAATAATTTTGGAAACAAGAAGTGTCGTGTCTCCATTACGTTCCGTCCCGCTTTACAGTTGTAAAATAAAGTATTACATGACCATTGAAAACTTTTTATGTTATTGAGAGACATTTTTGTGTATACTATTTTATTTTTCTCACATTAATATTTCTTTAATTAATATTTATAGAATGCAATCTCATTATATTCACACATGCCATTTATTTTCGCATCATGTTTTACTTAGCCTTTATTTAGAAAGACTACAACTTTAGTCGAATAGTTAGCAAACATGAAACATTCAACTCATTTCATTAGCTTGTATATTACGAATTACTTTTAATAAAATTTTCATAAAATGAGCTTGGAAAAATTAAATTTTTATCATCTTAGAAATAAGAAGATTTTCTTAATTCTTATGCTTAGTTCTGACTACTAGTACATTTTTTTCATAACGTATTTACAATTAGTTTTAGTTTTTGTTAAAGAAAATGCTTAATTTATAGAGAGCGTTTTGACTGAAAATGTTAAAATACAGGCTTTAATGCATAAATACATTAAATGCACCTGAATTAAATGAATACTTTGACCTTTGAAAATGTTTGCTCTTTAAAATTCAAGGCTTGAAATAAAATATCTTTGCCAGGTTTTTACACTTTATAATTATAGTGCTTTATGTTACATGATAATAAATGGTTTATAATAATTTACTCGCCAATTATCAATAAATGCATACACATATAAATAAAACTTAGGTACATATGTAATATTATCAATTTCCTTTTCCTTTTATGTTAATAGAGAATAAGAACATACATGTAAATACATACATACTATATTTCCTCTACTACCCATATTTTTAAGGTTTAAGTGATGATAATGACATCATATTGATGTTTAAAAATATCATAACATCACCATATTCTAAGGCTAGATGTTATGAAATAAATCATAACATATCAGTGAAGAGCTTTGTTTATCGTTTCGTTTAACTTCTAGATTTTCCCACATCCTAATAGAGGAACAGAAATTCCACTTTATACGGACCGGGTGTGCCAGAGGACTTAAAGGGAAGCATGATATAAGTGTAATATTCCTATATAATAATGTCCTACTAGTTTCAAAAAGAATATTTGAATTCCTTAGAAATATAAAAACTAAACCGAATCGGTTTAAGGAAACAGAGAGAACTCGGGGTTACAGAACATATGCTCAGGGATGGAACTGCCAAGAACATAACCCGAGACACAGGATGAGGTTTGAGGTGAGAACGAAGGGGGCTATCAAAATTTCCAATGAAGAAAGGAATAAAAGATCGAAGAAGATGAAGAAATACTGAGCGGAGAGAAATTCGTGAAATATAAAATAATTGATTGATCCAGGATACCCTAAAGTTGGATGAAAAAAATAATAATGTATGGAATGTAATAAAATAAAAAAATAATAAATGTGTTATATATTGGAGTATTGTATACACAACCAGTGTAATTTAGCAAATAAATCAATAAAAGAAAATGTTTCTCTTCACCGTCATCTATTCAATGGTGAATACTATTGTTTTATTTTTATTTTATTGTAGATGTATACTTCATCTGATTTGAATCTGAAAATACCCTATGAAAAAAATTTTCTCATGATTCCTTTATGAAAATGAAAGCAAATAATACAAAGCAGTGGTTCCCAACCTGGGGGGGGGGGGTGATTACAATTCAAGGGGGTGAGACCAGTTGAAAACGAAAATAATTCTGACGCGTTTTAGTTATTTTGCATTTCCCTCTTCTTTCGGGTGCAGGCAAGCTTTAGCGTTGTATTAAATGTTTCAGAATGGACCTATTTATATGTTTTAGTGTAGCTTTATTAAAAATCAAGCCATAAATTTTGAAGATCTTATGAATCTAGAGGTAACTAACACAAATTAATGTGCTAGGTTGTAATGAGACTTGATAACTTAACCAAAGTTCCAACGATGACCTACTAAGAGATTTGTAAAGTTTGTAAGCTCACCTATTCCTTAAACCCTGTAATTCATTATTTCCCTAAATAGTTTCAAAACTATTTACATTACGAGTACTATCTTCAGATGGATTCGACTGTAACCTGGAAAGAACAGATATGATGAATTGTCCAAAAATCATTAAAAATTTACTGCAACATAAAGACTTGTGACAAACAACTTGTGAGTGAGGCAAATTAAAATGTTTTCATATAGTTAAATAAATTTGCATTTCTGACAAAAAAAAAGTTTGAAAGCTTTCAGATTTTACAAGGTCATTTAATTTTGACATTAAGTTCATGCTCATAAGTATGCTCTTATTATTATTATATTCGTGGTTTCAAAGACCATGGTGTTTTCTCATTACAGCAAGAAATTCAATGGATGAAGTCATACTGAAAC